>CM074732.1:140011966-140378303 GCA_037367245.1 Phrynocephalus guinanensis | reverse complement strand
AACTACCCCAGGAGCCCGAAGGGGAAAGAGACAGATGGGACAACTGTCTCTTTGCCAGCTTGTCCAGAACTGTATTTTTGGGCATGGTGAACCATTAAGGAAGAAAAGAATCCAGACCGTGAAGTCTGTAAATGCTATTGAAACATCTCCTTGCCAGCATCTGCAGGATGTTGAGATGTTCAGCTCTTTGTGCTTCATTCTTCCCAATCACCCTGTAATGCCAAATTTCATGAACACAAATAGAGGTGTGGATTTGTATGACAATGGATGGATGGATGGACGGACGGACGGACGGACGGACGGATGATGCAGAGCAAGAAGTCTGTCGTAGCTGGAATGGTACTGGACTTGTGCATCTGAGTGTGTATGTATGTATCCGTGTGTGTGTGTGTGCGTGTGTGTGTGTGTGTATCCATGTGTGTGTGTGTGTGTGTATCCGTGTGTGTGTGTGTGGTGTGTGTTGTGTATTCATGCTGTCTTATTCATATAATAAAAAGAGAAAAAAATTCAAAAAGTAAACTAGGTGTGTGAGAAAGAGTAAATTGGTTCTTCAGCTAGAACACCTTTGTTCCCTGTCTGCCAAGGGCTGCTGTGTGCTCGCAAATATATTTGATTGGTTCTTTTTCAGTCAGCTGATGAGCTCTTATTACCATGTGACACTTGACTAAATGTGCCGCAGAAGTCACCCTCTGCTAACCCTCAAAGGGGACCAGGTTCCTCAGCTTTTGTCCTTGCCTCCTCCTCCTTCCCCTTCCTTCCTTCTCTGATATTCTCTTGACTCACTGAAAGATCAGCAATGACCAACGTGCCATAGAAAGCGAGTGAAATGCCACCCGTGGCAGGAATGGGCTGCACATGAGGATGGTGTGGTGGTGGTGGTGCTAATGCTGCTATTGCATCCACTCCCAACCGGGCAACCCACTGTACACACATGTCTTTCTTGTTGTCCCTACAGGAAGACCATAAGGGTTAAGATAATAGATGAGGAGGAATACGAAAGGCAGGAGAATTTCTTCATTGTCCTTGGTGAACCGAAATGGATGGAACGAGGAATATCAGGTGTGAGATTCTTTTGGGAACACAATCAAAATGAACCCAGATTTTTAAAAGTTAACATTTTTGCTCTCCCGCCTTCCTTTTTTCCACCTTTTTTCCTCTTTCATTTTTTTTTTTTTTACACAGAACAAATTTTATTCTTTTTCCCTCCTGTATTCTCGCTCTCGCCCTGTTTCGGTCCCATTTCTGCATTTTTGAGCCTAGCCCTTTACAAGATCCTCTGTCTGTGCCACGCTTGTGCCTCGCAGGCCCTATAACTCACGACCTGTATGTGTTTGGATCGTTCCCCTGCTACCTTCTTCTCTCTTTTGTTTTTCTTCTTCCCTTTGGCGATACCTTGGCCTTTCTCCTGCATCCCCTTGCTCCTGCTGGAATGGAATGTACTCCTCATTTAGAAGAGTGTGACTGCATGGCCATCTCTACAGTTTGCTCCCCTGCCCCCAGTACTGTATCTTGCGCAGCCTTCCTGCCTTTCTCTTGCTCCCTTTCTGTGGCATTGCACGGAACAGCGTGGAGTTCTGATGAATTTTATTTTTAGCACCTATACCTTGAAGCACAATTAACAAGGTTCCCCCCCCCCCATAGCAACAGACCATGGTTAGAATATATTGTTTCCTTCTTTGGTACCAAAATCCCTCAGTGCTTTGCAAAAATTGATGTAGCTTCCTTCTAGCTCTATAGTCCTTATTTCTACAAGACAAACAGGCAACCAAAACATGACACTTTCAGAGTTTTATTGAAGGGACATGAAGAATGAATAAAAATGACATCTGTCAGTTTTGAAAGCAAAACACAGTTTAAAAGCCTCAGTCTTCAATCCATTGACATGCACGGAAGTCCCACCGTTCTCAAAAAGATCTGGACACTTTGATGTTTCAAGCATTTAAAACAACAACAACCTGACTTTATTTATATCAGTCCCCTCAGGAAGGTCCCAGTAGAGAATGACTCATGTCAATCAACGCACAGACAAAAATGGGCTGTATCCTGTACCACTGAATTAAAAATACTTAAAACTTTAAGCAGTTTATTGCAATTATCATACAAATAAAAACAGGGGAGGCAGCGGGGAGAATCCAGTTTTTCCAGCTCTACAGAACTGATTCATAATTGAAGATACATTATTTATTTATTTATTTATTTATTTATTTATTTATTTATTTATTTATTTTTGCATTTGTATACCGCTCCCATTTCCCAAAGGAACTCTGGGCGGTTCACACAATAGGCTTAAAAACAGACATCAATAAAACAATATAAAATAGTAAAATAGTGCTGGGCAAGAGGCAAAAACTTAATAACCATGAAAAAAGAGAAGGGGGAAAAAACCCAACTTGGTACCACAAGTTGCCAAAGGCATCCCTGAACACCCAGGTTTTAAGGGCTTTCCTGAAGGATGCCAATGAGGGAGCTTGGCGTATCTCACTGGGTAGCTTGTTCCAAAGTGATGGACCGGCCACTGAGAAGGCCCGTTTTCGAGTTACTACCCTGCGGGCCTCCCTAGGGGTGGCCACCTGGAGTGAGAGAGCCATAGAGGAACGGGTGGGTTGGGCCAGCTCTGATCGTAGGTAGATACGCTCTTCCAGATAATCAGGACCCAGGCCATGGAGGGTTTTGTAAACTAAAACCAACACCTTAAATCTTATACGAGAGGCAAAGGGCAACCAATGCAGGCAAGCCAGAATGGGGGTAATGTGGTCAAACCTGCCTGCACCAACCACCAACCTGGCTGCCGCATTCTGTACCCGCTGCAGTCACCGAACAAGGTTCAAGGGGAGCCCCATGTAGAGAGCATTACAATAGTCTGTCTTCGACATGACCAGCACCTGCACCACTGTCCTCAGGGAGTCCCTATCGAGGTACGGGCAAATCTGGGTGATAAGCCTAAAATGGTAAAAGGCCGACCTAGTCACAGCTGCCACCTGGGATTCCAGGGACAGATCTGGATCCAGGATGATGCCCAGACTCCTCACTCGTTCCACCAGCTGGAGGGCGGACCCACCCAAGCTGGGAAGAGGGCCACAGTACCCGTCCGAGCCACCCCCGAAGAACAGAACCTCAGTCTTCCCAGGGTTAAGCCTGACCCTGTTAGTCCTGGTTCAGTCCAATACTGCAGCCAGACAGCGATCAAGGGTCTGGACGGCCTCCACTGCAGAGGTGGAAAAGGAGAGATAGAGCTGCGTGTCATCAGCGTACTGGTGACAGCAAGCTCCAAAACTCCGGATGACCTCAGCCAGCGGCCTCATATAGATGTTAAAGAGCATTGGAGAGAGAGCCGACCCCTGAGGCACCCTACAGGAGAGTGTCCAGGGGGACGACAAGACACCCCCCAAGCTCGCACGCTGAGTACGATCCTCCAGGAAGGAATGGAGCCAGCCAAAGGCCAGACCCCCAATCCCCACCTTGGAGAGCTGAGGATACCGTGGTCGAAGGTATCAAAGGCCACAGACAGGTCGAGAAGGACCAACAAGGTAGAGCAACCCCTGTCAGCCCTCCTCAGCAGGTCATCCTGCAGTGCGACCAGGGCAGTCTCAGTCCTATGACGCGGCCTAAACCCAGATTGGAAAGGATCCAAGACATGGTTCTCCTCCAGGAATGACTGGAGACGCAGGGTGGCAACTCGCTCAACAACCTTGCCCATAAAGGGAACATTGGCTATAGGATGATAATTGGACATATCGTCTGCAGCCAGGCCTGGTCTTTTGAGAATGGGCTTCGCTACCGTCTCCTTCAGACAACGGAAAAATCCCATCCCTGAAGGACACAGTGGCGATTAATGAAGCCCATTCCAGCATGCTCCCTCCGGCGGTCTTAATGAGCCAAGAAGGGCAAGGGTCGAATGGAGAAGCCACTGGCCTGCAGTGCCCCAGGGCCCTGGAGGCCTCAGATGGAGAAACAGGCCCAAACTCAACAAACCGGGGAGACCGAGGCAGTGCAGCGCTAGCCATACACGAGGGTAGATCAGTGCAACTGGCGTCCAGATCGGAACGGATGGCCTCTATTTTCGATTTAAAGAAGACTGCGAATGACTCACTAGTGAAATCACTAGGAGACCTAGGCGGACCAGGATTGGTGGTGCCCTGAACCACCCGGAACAATTCTGCCTGGCGGTTCGAGGCCTCCTCAATTCTCAGGGAGGCAAAGGATCTCCTTGCGTCCCTGATCGCCCGAGAATAGCGACAGGTCAATGCCCTAACTGCAGCCCGATTCAAAGCCGTCCGATCCTTCAGCCATCTGCTTTCTAGCCCCCTCTGCTCTTGCTTCATCACCCGGAGCTCCGCTATGAACCACGGGAAGGAGTGGGCTCGGCATCGGATGAGGCGCTTGGGGGCAATCCGGTCAACAACCCCAGTGACATCCTCATACCACCTGTCCACCAGGGAGTTGACCGGATCGTCAACCAGACCGTCCGGAAGGCCCCCAAAGGACTCCGAAAACCGCACTGGGTCCAGGAGCCTTCGGGGGTGGGCCCAGATGGACAGGCCCAGCTCCCCACGAGGCGGGGCAGCGATTGATAGGGAAAAGGTCAGCAGATAGTGATCTGACCATGACACAGGTCGGGAACACAAGTTCCCGACCCCCAGATCGGAACCCGCAGAAGTGGAGGCAAAAAACCAGGTCCAGGGTATGTCCACCCTTTTGAGTGGGACCGATGACAACCTGGGCCAGGTTGATGGAGGCCATGGACTCCATGAACTCCAGAGCCACTGCCGACAGCCCAGGCCCGGCATGCACATTGAAGTCCCCAACCACCAAAAGGCGGGGGGACCTCAGAAGTGCCGCCGAGACTAACTCAGAGAGCTCTGAGAGGGAGTGTGCAGGGTCGCAGGGAGCACGGTACACCAGCACAATCCCAAAACTGTCCCTCTGACCCACCATAAGGTGTAGACACTCCAACCCTGGACACACCAACATTGCGGATCTGCTGACATGAAGGGATTCCCTATACACAATGGCACCCCCGACCCCCGACCCTCCGACCTGCCCAAGTACTGAACACAGAACCCTTGGGGGCGAAGCAGAGAGAGAGAAGCTCCCCCTCCCTCGCCCACCCAGGTCTCTGTAAGGAAAGCCAGGTAGGCACGCTCATCCATGATCAAATCGTGGATGATAAGAATCTTGTTGTGCACCGACCTGGTATCTATCAGCAAACAGGACAGGTCGGAGGTGCGGACGGAATGATTCCCTGACATGTGGCAGAGGGCCGGTGGATCAGAGCGGGGGACAGGCAACAAATGCCTGACCCGAGTTCTCTTTACCTGATCGACCCGACGGCCCCTAGCGTACCTCCCACGGCCCAACAACACCGGGATGGAGCATCCTATAGGCTCCGGCGATTGCATGGGAGGACCACAAAAGGAGGGGAAAAACAAACCCTGTAAATAAAACAACACAAAACCACACAAAACCAAAACAAACAATTAATAACAAGGCCAAAAATTGAGTAGTGTACAACAACAGTAATAATAACAATAACCAACAACAATAAACACAATATAAACAAAAAATAATAGAAACAGTAATAAAATAAATAGTTTGCCTTCCACACCAACCATCAGGGCAAGATGTTAAAAATATTAAAGGGCTCCAGAACCAGGGTAGAGATGTAACAAACAGAGCACAGGAAACACCAGCTTCTTCCACCACCAAGAGCCCAGGCCAGGCTCCCCCCAAAGACAAGTCCCAGATTTAACTTTCGGGCACCCCATCATGGGCATACCCAGAACCAGCCAAAAAGGGCTGTGTGCCAGGCAGTGAGGACAACCTCAGTCCAACATGAAGAGCAGGGACTCCTCTTCAGGGGGTTCGGGAGTACTGGTCCAATTGGCCATCTTCATAGTTTGTATAGAAGATCAAAGGCTATCAGGGCGTCACCTAAGTCTGCAAACGCGACGGCTGATGAAGTCATCGATCCAGACCTGAGCTCAGCAAGGGCCCCAGGGACCAGCTATGTGCAATGGAGGGATAGTCTCCCAGTGGGGAATGATGAACGCAAAGGTCCCATAGAGATGCCAAATCTCACCCCCTGAGTCACAGGCCAGGAAGCAACTTCCATGCCATCCCAAGGTGGACATCATCATCATAATAATAATAATAATAATAATAATAATAATAATAATAATAATAATAATAATAATAATAATAATACTTCCAGTGATTAATTGGAGAAGTGCACCTCTACCTGCCTTGAACAGGAGGTGGGATTCAATGGCTTTGTAGGCACATTCCAATTTCATGATCCTATGAATCTGTGATGCTAATAATTGTACTTATTGACCCACCTGGAATATGTATTCAGTATAAAAACAAAAACATGCACATGCACAAACCATACCGTGCAAATTAACCAGCAATTAAAATTAAAAATTTAAGCCACATACCTAGTTAAAACCCTTTGTGTTTTCATAATTTTGATTGCCTAAATCCCAAGCCCCAAACTTTCTAATCCACTTCTTTGCTCCCGCTCCCTACGATGCATTCACCTTGCTCATCTTCTCCCTCACGGAAGAGTTACTGTTAGCTTCTGGCGCAAAGCCATACCTACAGATTGTTTCCCCTCCGCTGGGCTTTGGCAATTTGCATTAGGCCTGCCCCCTACATCCTCATTGGTTCTACTCTTTCTACATCCTTGGTTCTACTCTCAGTATAGATCCTCAGAAGTGCTTTGCCCTACACATGCCACATACGCCCTTTCTTTAACCATTCCTACTTTGCTTCAAAGGTAGTTCCTAATCTTTTCTGGCAGGGGATAGATACATAGCTTCACAGTGCTAGGCCTGATCAACATCTTACAAGTATGGTTTCTTGTAATGACCACCCAGGTATCCCTAGAAGACTTAAAACAAGGTATGATGGGGCTGCTACTCATGGCTGTGCTCTTGGGATCTGTAGAATTGATGATGGAGTTGTTCTCCACAAATAACCATGGAAGGTCCCCATCTCACATGGGTAGCATGTGACTTGTATAGCAAAGTCCTTCTGAAGTTATCTGAGAAACTCTGGATCATGTGGGAGGAGCTACTCTACATATCCACGTTGCACCAGTATCCTCCTTCCAAGATGGAAAGAGTGCTAGAGTGGGCAGGTATTGCAACACTCTTCCCAGATGTCCATGGCCATATTTTGTTATCCTAGCTGTCCGAGAAGGAGCTATAGTTCAGAGGCTGCTACCGTAGGCTAGCTCTAACACTCAGCTTTTCTAAAACAGGATCTCTAAATAGTAATGATCACTAGGGCTTATTTTGTTGCCACAAATATCCCTTTCATTTCCATGGTTCTGCTTTTAGTAAGACTGTGGGCTTTGTTCAACATAATACTAGCAAGGAATCTAAAAGATAATCTGCTTCATGTTAAAAAAATAGAAGGTAGAATTATGGATTGTTCGATTCCAAACAGTAATGAAGTTCATTTTTTAGAAAAAGAAGACACACCCACCCATACAGTGTTGCCTGTTTGTAGGAAACTATTACGTTGGACTGAGAGTTACTTCAAACCATTTTCCCCTTGTATACTAAATTAGCATATACAACAAATAGATTTTTATATAATTGTTAGGAAACATTCAACAATGCAAAGAAAGAAAGAAAGAAAAAGAAAGAAAGAAAGAAAAAAGAGGTCTGAAAACTGCACCCATGCCTATGCTCCCCCCCCTGTTTCCAACCCTGACATAAAATATTGCAATATGGGTAAATCAATTTTTCGAACTAAATGTTCCTGATTTCTCCAAACAGTGGCCATGTTGGCTAGAGAGTTTGGGAAGTTGTAAGCACATCTGATCTCGCCTGTTTCAGAAGCTAAGCAGGGTCAGCCCTGGTTAGTACTTGGATGGGAGACCACCAGGGAACAGCAGGTGCAGTAGGCACCTGGAGTAGGAACTGGCAAGCCACTCCAGTATTCCTGCCAAGAAAACTCCATGGACATGGGGTCATGAAGAGTCGGTCACGACTGTATCGACACCACACACACAATCCAAAAAAGTAAGCTTTCTTAACTTTATACTAGTGTGCTCCTACAGCTGGGGTCTAATTCCAAAAGAGAGTAAAGGCACTTGGATCACAGAGGAGGAAAGTCAGTGAGGAGGTGTGTCTCGATAAGAGACTATAGAGGAATGAGACTGCTTGTTGCTAATGTTATCAGCTTTTCTGTGGAGTTTCAAAAACAATCTTGCTGATTGTATCATCCAATTCATCAAGTAGAGAAATGAGCAGTGGAGTCCTCTTTATGCCCCTTCCCCCAGATTAACTTCCCATTGTATTTAGATAAATTCATCTTGTACGTTGTTCAGTCTCGGTTCCCTTCTCAGCTCCTAGTGTGTTAGCAAAATTGAATTAAATTTAGTTTCTCAGCATTCTGTGTTTCTACTCTGGCTCTATCACATTCAGCCCTCATAATCCTGGATTTTATCACTTTATCCAGTGTTTCCTTTTCGATTGTTTCATTCTCTGCACAACAGGTAAAACCTGCAAATGTTCTGCCTGAGGATGAATATTTTCTACCTCTTCCATTCCTAGTTTAGTGAGAAAACCTAGGGATCAACACCAACCTTTTTTTTTTTGCTGCAAGAGCCCCCCGCCCCCCCCGCCCCCCACAAACCTTATGTTCTCAAGCTCTGACTTGACAGCCAGAGACCTAAAACACTGAGCTCACCAGAATATCCAAGGCTTTCAGCTGATGGTGGCCCCTTTCTGGCCATCCTACTGTCATTACTGTTTGAATGTTCCCCCAGTGAACCCCATGTTTTCATTTTGAAATATTATTCCTTGGCTTTCATCTTAGCAGTTATTCACTTGGTGGTTTCAATGTCACTTTAATTGATAATTAGGATCTAGGTTTTCCCTTAAGTCATAAAACCATCAAAGAAATTGAGCCTATTTGTATTCTTTTCACATATTGTACATAATAGTTTGGCATCAGAGTACCCATATAGTTTTCCTTAATATCAAGAAGGAATAGTGGATGGAAACACACACAAACAGCATGAGAGATTTTAGGCTGTAGAAGGCACTTATGCACTGCCAAAAAAATCCTCAAGCTTAGCTGCCATTCGTGTCCTTGTTGATAAAAAATAAATTTAATAAAGGAATGACTGAACCAATGAATCAATAGAGCAAAAGATGCAGACACGTGAAAAAGAAGACATCAGTCTACACTGGGATCAGGATCCCCTAGATGTCCACATGCGACAAAGACAGCCTGGACATTGAGGGAATTGAACCCGTGCCATTGCTCTTATTCTACCCCAATCAAGTATTGTCTCCAAATCCCGCTAGGGTACAAAGGGACTTTCAATTTGAGCAATAAAGGCCTCGGGGGCTTCATTTGAGCATCCAAGGACTGCATGACACACAGAGGGGGTCATACTTTGGCTACCCCTGGTTTACATGGATCTGCATATTCATTCTCAGATGGGTTGAATCTAGGTCAAGTGGTTCCCAACCTGGGGGTTGAGATCCTTTTTGGGGTCAAACGGCCATTTCACAGGGTTTGCCATGAGCCAGTGAAGAAAAAGGCACAAGGGACTTGGGTCTGGAGGAGGAGGGGGAGGAGGGGTGAAGAGTGAGTTACAGCTTGATAGGTTGGAGGGGCTGTCAGTCAATGGCACTGGAGGCTGCGATTGGCTGAGGGTGCCTGTAGAGGGAAGTTCTCGACCTTGCCAAATAACAAATTAAGGGGTAATGAACCATTATGAACTATTTAATGATTGAAATAAAATTCCCAACATTTAAATATATAAATAAGAGCTTTTATTATAATGTTTATCTTTTTTTTCATTTTTTCTACTTCTGCCAGCCTGGTGCATTTCATAAATCTGGATCCACCTAGATCAGTGGTTCTCAACCTTCCTAGTGCCACAACCCTTTAATACAGATCCTCATGTTGTGCTGACCCCCTTGCCCTGCTTGGAAGAGGCCACAATTCAGCCTTTGGGAGACTACTGCCGCAGGTGCCTGAAGCTGAAGAAGAAGGTGGATCAATGTCTGCCTTCTCTAACCTGCATGCCCCGTGTGGCACACGGGTCACAAAGAGCTCTGGTAGGAAGAAGACCACCTAACCCACGCCACTCACCAATTTACGTACTGTTGTGCGCTTGAATCCAGGATCGTGATCTGGTGCATAATTAAATACACCATTGCTCATTCATTCTGAAGAGCTAAACTGTTCCTCATTCTATAATTAGAATGTGAGCTGGAATATTTATTCTAGTTCACTGAGAACAGAACACAGAACTGGATTTTTGGGCACCATGAGTTTTGGACTATGAATCCCCAAACCCTCTGACAGAGCATGGCTAAGGACTGGGGGAACCGCGGATCAAACACCGACTTTTACAGGCTGCGAGGCAAACTAACGAGGAGCTAGGATGAGCAAAAGAGTAGGGAAAGCCATATTGCCAGATGCTTCCCCATGGGAACTCAAGCATGTCTCCAGGCCCTTCTGCATTCCAGCCAAACACCCCTGTAACTGAGAAAACATTCTTTCATAATCTCTCTGGCAGGGCCTGAACTGACAGAAACACACAGGCCTTCAAGCACATTCACTCTTATGTTGCTGTAATGACACTTCCTTCATTATCAGATGTCCCCCCCTTTCTTTTTTTTTAACCTTTTAAGTATGCCAGAGTTCTGAGCTACTGTACCTTTCTTACTGAAGGTGCTTGGAATATTTTACCTGACCCTTGTATGTCCAGCAGTGTTTCTTACATCCTTAGCGGAGCACTGATGCCATTCAGAAAGGAGGTAACATTCAATGCTCAAAGCATTAATATCAACCCCTGATATAGTTTCACCGAAGAAGTCAAGGTGTGCCTAAGGCTATGCCGGGTGAAGTTGATAGAATCTTTGCACCCTGGAGGAGAAGGCTCCTCCACTAACATGCCTTTTCCATCTCTTCCAGTTCAGTCCCAGGGTGTGACTAGATTGGATGAGATGTGTAATGTGTTTTATCTTGCACTTGAGCAATTGTTCCATTCACACAAAAAACATCTCTTCTCCAGTGAGAAAGACCCAGACAGTCCTTCAGATCACTCCAATTTCTTCCTCTTTTAATTATTGTTGGCCCCCTTTTGTCAAATTTGCCGTTCCATGGGCCATGACAACTTATCTGTTTTGTTTTAATTTAGTTAAGTGGCACCTCACTACAGCTATAAACCAACCTAGCATGGATATTCATTATTTATTCAAATATTTTTCTCATGCGTTTCCACTTAAAAGGACTCAAGGCAACTTTTATCATCAAAAATACAATATCAAAAAGCAGTACGTTTACAAATATTTAAAAAAGTATATGAATATATTAATGTAGGAAATAAAATCAATACTAAAACAAGTTTAAAACAGGAGAGCACAACAATACATTTCAAAACACATTATATTCCCTTATATTTGAAACTGTGCTTCATCACTTACAAGAATGTCTTAACAGATTGGGAGAAAAGGAAAAGAGAGGAGAGGATTTTTTTCCACTCGCCTTTCTACTGTCACACTGCATACTTCACAGGGTTGTCGCCAAAGAGAAGACCGCCCATGCCTCTGTCCGGGGCGCAATTAAGCTAATACACAGATTGCGGAATGGGATAATAAGGAGTACTGTCAATCACATTTAATAAAAGACAGCCCTAGCACTGTGTCAGAAAATAGTGGGAAAGTGCACAAAAGGGGCAGGATGGATCATTCTTACTTAAAACAAATATGGTCACTGTAAAATAGAGTAGACCAAACTACATCCAAGATGAACCAAATTGCGAGCTGGATGCTCATCTGATTGGCATCACCCCCATCCCCACCCCTGCACATTGGTGTTCTCAGTCTCTGTCACACAGAATCCCTCTACAGCCCTTTGTTGTGAACATGTTAATAAACCATCTGTGCCTTCGTCCTCCTCTTCCATTCTTGGTTCAAAGGTTTGCAAGAGGATTCTGTACTTTGTTGAGTTATAAAGTTCCCAATTGCCATAAGGATTGGATAGGCTCAATCTCCCTTCAGACTTGCTTAGGAAGCATGCAACAAGTAGGAATATAAGGATCAGGGGCCAGGAGTTGAGGAGAGGGCTGCCATACACAGCCTTTCTCCCATCTGATTCTGAGCAGACCTGATACAAATATTCAAATACAAATTATAAGAATAGGTATTATTCAAGCATAGGTAGGCCTAATATTTAAGCACTGATACTGATGTAAAACAGATGCTGCTACTAAAACGTTAGTGAGCTAAAAGTCTTGTCCATCTTGACATGCCTACCACTCATTCTTGCTGCCCCACTTCAGTTCCATCCTGGAATCCAGTATTGACCACAATAGCAAATGTAAGCCTCTGTATCCTGATTAGAGATGGGCATGAAGCTTGATGAAGCCCCTTTTGCCGAATATTTAGCACAGCACCTTCCCTCGTTCCCACAGCCAAGAGGCCCACTCACCTTCATCAGTGAGCCACCGGGGTCTCCTTCATCAGCGGTGTGCCAATTTGGGAAGGAGCTGGGGCTGCCCTTCCCTGCCTCCTTGGGCAGCTGGCCAATTGCTGGCTCTGTGAGGATTCTCCCTGTCCCACTTCCTCTTCAAATTGACTGGCTGTCTAAGGAGGTGGGGGACAGCAGTCCCAACTCCTTCCTGAACTATAACATCACCGGCACAGGAGGACCCCGGTGGTGCATCGTAACAATGGGTGGGCCCCTCAGCTGTGGGGAAGAGGGCAAGATTAAATGTGGCACCTGTGAAGCCACTCTAGAGAGTTGGCATGAAGCACTTCATCGCACTTCATCCCCATCTTTAATTCCTGTCTTGCATGCTTCTGAATTCCAAGAGAGGAAGTAGCAGGAGATAACTATGACTGTCACCAGCTTCAAGAGGTGCCCAGATGCCCTGTCCCTAGACAGGGACTTTCATCTTCCCCACTTTCCCCTCCACAGTTATTGGTTTTCCTCACGTAAACAAGGAAAAAATATTTCCTTACTCACCACTACCTCAGTCTCTGTCTATTTTCTTTAACTGGGCCCGATCCTCATTTCTCCAACTCAATTCACAATCCGTTACTAGAAACACACTCCACTCCAGATTCTTCCCAGGTGTTTTGCAGGTATCCTGACTTTCACACCTGTCCTCTTGGTTGTATTTCTGGGTGAGAGAACAGTACTGCAGCCTTTAAAGTGAGCAGTTGGTGCCCATGGATGCCCCGATGGCCACTCTGTTCTTCCCCATTCTCTGCCTCTTGAACCATGCAAAATAGGTCTTAGGTATTCTGGGCATATCTGAATGGGCAAGCAAGAAAGATGAGGGTGAATTGTTGTTGCGCTCAAATCCCCAGGAGATTTGAAAGGACACTGTAGTGTTTGCCACTGACGTACACATCTGCGACAGTAGGTTCTGCAATGGTGGACTTGTTTTCCCAGTATAGTGAGGGTCAGATCACTATGTAAAAAAAGAGCCCAAACCATGGAAGACAAGGTTTATAAGCTGTCAAGATTCAGAAATGCCCTTTTTCAAGCTAAAGCAATATATATCTCTAGCTCTTTCAGGCTTTTCTCACAGATCATGTGACAGTGAAGTGTTTTTGATAGCAGTAATGAGTGCTGAGAAAAATGTTCCATCTTTTAATGGCTCCCCAAAATCAAACTCATTAGGCCTTTTACAAGTCAAAACGAAGGTGCATTGAGTGGTGTCTTTTTGTTAGAGAGAAACTGTGATCAGTGAAACCATTTTCCTGCTTCCGCATGCCATGTTTGCTCATAAATGGGAAGCTAAAATAATCCCCTAGCGTCCTGCTCTGTTGTCCTGAAGATTCGTTCATAGCATTCTTCAAATATTCATGTATCGCATTAGAAGTGAAAGAGAGAAAACACACTTCTTTATGAAGCTGAAGTGTAAATGGAACAAAGATGTGAGATCCTCAGAATATGAATGTTTTAAGAGACCTAAAAGTTATTTTTTTGAAACAAGTGCAACTTGAGGGCAGTAGTAGTTTGCCTTTTCACCTATACCTCCCATCCGTATAAGCAGCAGGAGCTGTGCAAAAAAAAAATGCCAAACCCTCCCTGCTCCCTTCAGCCTGCTGCGCCAACCACTGTTCCCCATTCCTAGTTTTAGTCCACCATCAGAGCTATGAAAGAGAAATCCCCCCAAATAAATGCTATAAGCTGGAAAGATGGGTGAAGACTTGGTTACCCTGTCCTATGCATTCTGTATTTTGTTTTGTTTATTATTATTAAAGACAGTTCTCTTCTGCTCATTTGATTGCTAATTCTTTTTTTAATAAATTTTATTAAGAATTATAAAACTACAATACAAAAACATAAAACAACAAAATACCACAAAGGAAAGGAAAATATTAATCAAAACACACACCAATATGACAAAAATATAACAAAAATAAACTCCGTGCAACCCACTCATTCTGTATTTTGTTAAAATAAAGATTCTCCCTTTTTGCTAAATAAATGGAGTCAAATGCAGACATTTATGAATGACTATGGCAAACCTTGTATGTCCCTCAAATTCTAAGAGCCATATTGAACCTAAAAGTATCACTATAAAGAGCCTAGCAATGATTCCAAAATTGCTATCATCCCTGAATTTAAACAATTTGGTTTTATCATCTGTGCTGTACTCTCATTATATCAAAATGAGAGAGTGTAATCCAACCCTAGTTAGCAATATTTCGGTCCTGGTTTTCAGGAAAAAAGATTAAGCCCACCCTGAATTGTTACATTGAAATCAGTCTAATTCAAGAATGTTTCATTTAACTGGGGTCACATTCTAACACATTAAACCTCACTTTGAAATCAGAAGTTTTGATATTGGGTGTTTTTTTTTATAAGCAGTTGGATATTTTAAAAAACTGAAACTTCAAATCACACTTGAAATATTGATTGTTTTTCTTATAATAAATTGGATTCATTTGGAGAGTCAAAGTATCACTGTTAAAATCACATTCATATATTTTTGAAATATATTTCATATATATTTCATATTTAGTTTGGCCCTTCTTTGGCACTTTTTTACAATACAAAGTTCTGTGGGGGGAAATATTCCATTATATTTATTGCAGTATTCAGTGTCAGAACTAGAAAAAAGATTTCCTCCGGGTAGTCTGATCATTGACAAAATAAGATTTCAGCAATTGACAATGGCTAGCTTTTTATGGTGGCAATCCACTGCAAACAAAGATAAGCAAATAGGGAAAGTGGTTGCAATGCATATTTCAGCAGTTGTAACTGTGAATGAGAGGTGGTGTGGTGTAGGTTAGACTAGTCTCAGGCCACCTGAGTTCAAATCCATACTTGGATTTGATGTCAATGGTAAATTACTCCTTAAACATCTTAAATAATCCAGAAAACCCAACTGGGATCACCACAAGTCCGAATCAACTAGATGGCAACTAATTAAAACAGCTAGGAACAAGCTGTAGTACAGTATAGTTGGAAGAGTATATTTGGGTGATAATGCTAAAAGCTAACATGTGCCAACTTCTATGTGCATCCCAGTCAGTTAGTTTGTAATGCAGTTCTATGCATTTTATTCAGATCTTCAAGGTTCCAACACAAACATTGCTTGCAAGCACGTATCTAGATTTTTCTGTAATGACATGAAGAGGTTCATAGAAGCTAGTGCTATTCAGGTATAGAAAGAAATGTTTAAAATAGGCCTGAGTTCAGTTTAGGCCATCAGACATCCCAACACCATGTGATCAAAATACCATGAGAGGGTCTGTGATCCTTTCCTCCACCCTCTCCATGATGTCCTTGTCACTCACATTCATCATCATGTCTCTCTGTCTCATTCGCGCTCATTGACTCCGTTGCCCTCCATGCTGGGTTGTCCACTTACATTCCAGCCCAAAGTGGGACGTGTATTGCAAACATAAATGGCTTATGACTGAGGCTGAAGATGCCTCCCTGTTTTGTTTTGTTTTGAAAGGCCTTGCTGCCCTCACCCATGTGGCCACTCTGCTCCATGCATTGATTGGTAAATATTTGCAGCAAGCACCCTATCCTTGTGTCACTTGCCATGCAGTTTAAAACCACATGTGATCAGAGTTCTAAATCTCATGGAAAGTCTGCATGTACAAAGTAGGCCTCCTCCTACTGTAGGGGCTCCGCCCATTCTACAGAGAATGATGGGTGGGGGGCAAGTCATGGAAACAAGATGAAGGACACTGGCCCAACACTTATTTATTTATTTAGTCACTATTGCATATCATTGTCCCCCACCCATGCATGGGAGGGAAGGGAAGGCATCTTGCAATTAGGTATAACAATACAATTAAAGCGTAAAATGAATAAAAACACAAAGCGTATGAAACAGCATTTAAAAGATCAATAAGGGGGGACAGAATCGGCATACATTCAATTAGCATCCCCTTCTGCAATAAGTAAGGTCAATTTCCAAGGGCTCTCCAGAATGTATGCATCTTTCCCTGCCAGCAGCAGGACAACAGGGTGGGAATTGACCGAGCCTTCTTCGGTAGGGAATTCCAGAGTCTGGTACTGTTGCAACAGGAGAGCCCATTTTTGTACCTTCGCTAGACATGTAAATGATCATAACTGTTGGATGAAAGTAATGCTTTTGGTTGAGATAGATTTATTTTAAACATTTGGCATTTCTTTAACATACTTTTGTGTGTGTGTGTGTCTTTGAAAACCATATGGGATAGCTGATAAAATATGTCAGAGGTTCAGCGTCAATAGCAACAAAGCAGGCTTCAAATCCCTTCTATTACTCTGTAGTAAAACACTGTGCTGTATTTATTTATGGTGCTTTTCTGCAGAGCCATCTCATGAATGATCTTGGCAAAGTCAGATTCTGAAATTGATTGGGAAATTGGTCCCATGCTCTGCACCCCAGAATAGCCAGCCTGTGTGGCCTTGGGCAAGCTGCACAGTCCCGGGATGCCCCCCAGGAGGAGGGAAGGGTCAACTACTTCTGAGTACTATACTGTATACCTAGGAAACCTTGAAGAGGGCCGCTATAAGTCAGAATTGACTTGATGACATAAAATTTGGGCAATTAAATCATGCAGCCTTTCAGACAGGCTGTATGTATCAGCATCTAAAAGTCACAGCTGGCAGCACATAATAAATAGCCCCGCCATCATGATGTACTTGGCAAGCCACGATGCCATTAGTAGATACATAAGGGATTTCCCTGGCCATCGCAATAAGATGATGAGATACTGAATAGATCTGGGGGGGAAATTATCAGTGGCAACGAAATGGCAAGGCCCAAAGACCTCACTATCACCATTTCACCCTCATTTTCATCCAAGTACATTTTTATTCCAGAGGCATTAATTTTCCAGGTTCTGCTCAGATATAGCCTTATCTGAAGATTGAGAGAATATTTCATCTTCTCTGCTTTCTCTCTTGGAAGCAGGCATGAAAAATGGGCAGAGCTGTTCATATCCAGGTGCCGCCACTTGTTGCCCACCTCCAGGTTCATGCTCTACGGACTTCAGTCATAAATCAGACCTTGAGAATATTTTAATCAATTCCAAAACATGCATTTTTAAAAACAGACTGAGTTTAAAGATATAGTAACATACAGAAAGAATGGTGGCGCTGCTAGGTTTAAGAAAGCAATTCTTATTACAGATCAGAATAACTAGGACTCATTGACCAGAATACTTTTGCACATGTTTTGCTGTGCAACTTCAATGATGTCAACAGCTGACGTTTCACCTAATCCCCCCCAAAAAAACAGCCCCAAAATTGTCACCTCCAGTCTCGCTGCCTTTAAGGTGATTTTAAGTTGTGTCGTGTAGCTATGACAGTTGGGTTCAGTCCATTAAGTCATAGATATTTATCATAAGTGGAAAGAAATAAAGAAATGCATGAGAAAACTTAGTACTTAAACAACCGCTTATGGTCTAAACCTAAATTAACTATTTTTTATCTTCAATATTGTTGTCAGTATTAACCTGTGCCAATTCGCAAGTAGAAGGAAGAGGACTGATTGGTGTCAAAAGAGATTTGCAGCTGAATCAAGGCTGCTATGCCCAATTATAAACCTCATGGAACTTGACAGCCATTATTTCTGAAAATATATGTATGGAGCTGTATTGTTAATAGACAGATTTTCATCCAAAATAAGCCAAACTTCATTCAGTTCCTTTGCAAATATATCTGAAATTATGTACAACTTACTCACTTAAAATTTAGGGAGCCTAGATATTAAATAGGGACTATAGCTGTGGCATGGACAGTGCTTACATCTTGGAAATGATACACATGACATAAGATGTGTGATCACAGTTGCTGAAGGCATTGCCAGAGCAAGTGTGCAGACGGGGTGAAGTGACATTTCATTTCCCATGGTGATAGCAGTACTTCTGTCAAGGATTAAAGTGGCAAAAAGTTCATTTCAAAAGAATGAATCATGTATCTCTGACTTTCATTTTATTTTAATTTTCTTGATCAAATCCAGTTGCCAAGCTCAGTCCTTCTTGATGGACTTCAAAATTGTTGAAGTATCTCATGGAAGAGGCGGTTTATTTTGAGGGAGCTTTGTCTGATCTCAAAATCTGAAGATGTGTTGCAAGTGTTGGTGTCCCAGGCCCCAACCCACCCCTTTGAATTCTGCCCCCCCTCCCTTTAGACACAAGGAAAAGAAGGCTATCTCTAAAAACCAGACCTTTGGTGCACACCTGTTTGCTCCATCTTTATTCTCATCCTTGTGCTACCAGGCATGTTCACAAACCTACATCTAGCATGTGGCTACAAAAAAAAAATCACAGCTACATCAAGCCAACTTCATTGACCATTTGATACAGTTACCTGCAAAATGCCTTTGAGACTATGCTGCATATAAGGTTCTAACTCTGTTCCTTTCCTCCCCCTCCCCCTTCTTTTTATATTTCTCTTTATCTAGCACTCCTTCTGACTCAAGGTGAGTCTTTTTCTTTATTTCCCTTTATTGTGTAATGTTTATTTTGTTCCCTTTACTGTGGACTAGATTTTTAATTTGTTTCCTTTAATTGGAACTGCTTGATCTGTTGTGTACTGTACTTAGTGCCTTGGAATTTTGCTTTCTTTTTCTTATGTTTTTGAACTACAAAAATATGCCCAAAGTAACATTTTCAAGCACTACTAGTATCAGTTGTCATCTACCACGAGTATTATATAAATCCATATACCTCCCTGTCTGCTCCTGTCAGGAAATTACTTCCTGTCTGGGTTCAGGAGGGGAGAGGAGGCATATGCAAGGATGCAGGAGCAACCAGCAACCTTGGATGTGCATTCTCTCCTCTCAAATCCCATGGGCTCCTTTGCTGAGCAGAGTGATCAGAAGCGTAATGACGGTGTTACTCTTTTTGTATTGAGTTGTTGCTTTTGAGGACTTGGCTTAGAGACACAGGATGGGCATTTCCAAAAGGCTGGGAGGGCTTGAAGTGTCTTTAAAATAAAGCTGTATATCTCGAACATAGGAAACTGCCTTATACCAAGGAAGACTAGGGGCCTGTGTTGCCCAGAGATTGACAGTCTGCAGCCTCCAGATCTTGCTGGGCTATAGCTCCCAGAGCTGCCTAGATGCCCTAAGCGCATCCGATCTCGCCTGATTTCGGAAGCTTAGCAGGGTCAGCCCTGGTTAGTACTTGGATGGGAGACCCCCAGGAAATACCAGGTGCTTTAGGTGCCTGGAGTAGGAACTGGCAAACTACTCCAGTATTCCTGCCAAGAAAATTCGAAGACTCTGTCATGACTGTAACGACACAGTACACACAATACACATAGCTCCCAGAATTCCTCACCAAAGATGTCATTGACAACAGCTGATGGGAGCAGAAGTCAAACCATTCATAGAAGACCACACTTTGCATGCCTCTGATGTAGCCAGCTTTGCCAACTCATTGGCCAGCAGTGGCTCCCTAGCCCTATCTGGGAATCCCTGATGCTCCAGTACTAGCCTGGCCTGTTCCTGCTAAGCTCCTGGAAGCAGGTAAAATTGAGGATATTCAAGGTGAGCTGGTGGCATCAAGCTATTCCTTGTTCTTTTTGCCTCTTTTTGGACCTTAGCACATCACAGACAGGGGTCATGTTTTCCACATTTGCTGCAACCTTTGTAGAAGCACCTGCTCAACTAGAAACATTGCTTTCTGTGTTCCTGATCTTACACAGGGTACTTTCCATTCTTTTTCTTTTTAATCAAGAGAGGATGGTAAGGATTTCAAGTAAATGAACTGGGGGCATTGGGCCTGGATTTTCTTACATGTTTTTTAAAATTATTCTATCCAGGCACAGTGTTTGAACAGGGGTATATTTATGGCTTCCTCATAGTGCTAAGCCTTTCTCTTGCTGGAGCTGGTAGAATGTTGAAAGGGCCAAAGTGTTTCACTATCAAAACCATTAACTCTCTATCCATCCACAGGGCAGGGGCACTCAGTAGCCCCACTCACAGATCAGCTGAAAAAATCTCCACTTATAGAGAGGAACCATGGTTTGTAAACAGAAAGACCCACACCCTCACAGGTCTACTTCAAGAGCAAGGCAGGAGGCATTGTAAAAGTGCCTACTTTGTCCAAGACCCTGAAGAGATGCTGCCTTAGGAAGCAGCAGGCGATAGAGGCAAATTGTCAAATCTGGTGTGAGGCAGATTTTGGAAGGAAATGTGCCTCTGAAAAAACATATTGTCTACACTTGAAACAAAGGCAGTTACTTCACACCCATTTTGTCTCTGTTAGTGTTACGCTTAGCAGCGGTACAAAAAATGTTACTTCACGTCCGTCATGCAACTACTGAAATTTGTCTCAACCATGCCCCCGGAACGGGTGCTAAGCGTGACAATACTGTACCTGGTGCTGGGGTAGGGTTTTCCCTTGTCACTCTTTGTTCCCGCTTTCTGTTCCGAGACAAGACACCGTGTAGTAACGACTGTCACACAACAAAACATTTGGTTCTCTCAGAAAACTGTTTCCTTTTTTTTTTTTTGAAGTTTTCAGAAGTGAAATATCACAAAAGAATTTTTAAGCCCCCCCCCTCAAAAAAAAGGGAGGGGGAAAGGAAGCTAGAAAAATTTAGTGTTTGTCGTGGTACAAGACTGTGAGGTATCACTTGTCATGAGACAAGTTATCACGAACATAAGAACACTGAAACAGGGACAAACCACGTGATCGCAGCTAACGCTGTCACAGTACGAAACTAGTCGCGGAACAAAGAAAGACGTGACATAACCGCCGAAGTAGATGTTCTTGAGTTCTTTTTCTTTTTTTACACTAAGCTGGATGTTACAAAGTAGAATATTTGGGTGGTTTTGTTTCTTGAGCCCACACCCTTCACTTCCAGAGCATGGGATAGTTATATTTCAACCACAGCTCCCAGAATCTGCTGTGTCTAAAAAAGAACCCCCCCAAAGATCTGAAAATATCATGTTTCCTGGACTAGCTGTTTCATTACTCTTAGTCAGAAACGGAGACACCAGAGAGTTCCCTGGTTCAAACTGACTCATTTACGTAGGCTCATTATGAGGCTGAAATAGGTATTTCTGCTTGAGGGTTCAATTCTGGTTTCAGAAGAGGAGTGAACAGACAAGTGGTGACTGTTACTGATAGACATAAGAAGCCTGTTGGATTTTAATGGTCACCTGCCATCATGAGGTAAAGAGAGTTCACACTTCTCTCAGTTTACTGGGCAGCTTTGGTGTGAGCCAAACAGGATGTCAACACCCCTCTTGGGAAGCAGTCCTCTCTGCTGTTGCTTTTTGCCTCCTCCTTCCCCAGTGGTGCTGTTGATCTTCTGCTTTCTTGTGCTCACTCTTTTGCTCCATCTCTGCACAAACGCGTGGACCTCCCTAAATAACCTTTGAGATTCTTGCCAACCCAATATATTATACTATAGGGTGGTGGTGGTTGTATCTTCTCTGCCTTCCTGCAAATCCTGTTGGGCTGGCTGCACACTTGATTCTGGTTGTGTTTCACCTAAAAACAAGAGCTGAGTCATGCAAAGAATCTGTCACACCGGATAGACATGGAGGCTGGTGTTTCAGTGTTCAGATATACTTGCACCACCATCACCTTGCGCTTTCCTGAAATAGCACATGTCTTTGAGGTTGCATCTCTCAGAAAAGATATAACTTCTCTGATGTGACAGAAGCCGCTCCATGGAGGAGCTGGAAGTCCCCTGCCAACCAGCATCAAATTGTCTGAGAGTGCTTTGTTCTATAAAAACACTTGAAACAAAGCTGTGCTCAGCATCCAGGGGTTATGGAGATACCGAGCCAGTGGACCGGTGCCAGTATTGAACAAGGTGCATCCCTTTGATTCCACGCGCAGTAACCAATTGCATCGGCAGTACCTGCGATTGGACAGCACTTTCCCACTGTGTCTGAGGGCAGCAAGGCAATGCAGAGGGTGCAAGACAGGCTGCTCTTCCTCAAACAGCTGCATGGTCCTGTCCATACTCCAGGCATTTGCCACTTGAAGCTGTGAACCGGATCTGCCTAATGAGAGGGTGATATGATAGAGACAACATTGTCCCATTGTACCCTAACAAACAGGTTTTGCATTTGTTGGAGAAATTTGTTTTGTACGGAATAAGAGCAGGCAGAAGTAGCTGCCAACAGAAAAGGTCCCTTAAAAGGACTAGTTGCACAAGCAAAGATGTGCCTACAGGAGCGACAGAGGTGGGCAGGTAATAGGTGTTCATCTTCTCTTACCTTTTGATATTTAGTTTCCTTGCCTAGAAGCCAGGTTTCTCAATTCAGATTTCACTCCCGTTAACCCTTTTCTTCAGCTATCTTTGTCTTAATAGTGGGGCTGTCATGAGACATCCTGTTTCTTCTAACTATCAGACATGCTAGATTCCCTCACCCCACCCCACCCCATATTTTCTTCCTAGTTATTTGCCTGTTACCAATTCCAGGCAGCCAGCTTCCACTCAAAGGTAGTGTTCGGCAACAATGCCCCTATCACACGGACTCCTTAAATGCTATTATCCTGCCAAACATTAAACAGTATTGTTTATGTGGCAAATAAGCAATCCTACGAAAGCAAGGCAAGACTTTCTGGAAGAAGCAACAACACTTAGCAAAGGGGAAGGAAGTAGGAAAGGTGGAATAGCAAACATGAGATGAATGGACCCTACAAAGGAACCATGGTTTTTAGTTTGCAAGACTTTAACAGGATTGTTGATGATGAATCCATTGGTGCTCATTAATTCATAGGACTGGTATTAACAACAACTAGCATGGAAATTAATTAGCTCATAACTTGTCAGAGCTCTGGTGAAACCACAGTGGGACCAATGGTATAATCAGCCAACGACTCACTATCCACTGAAATTCTCACATTGTTTCTTCAAAGTGTATTAATGTGTACACGAAGGCACATAGATAAAGAGTCATTTTGAGAATAGCACAAAAATGTATGTGGATGATCTTTTCATAAATGTAAATTTCGTTCCCGGCAAGACTACTAGCAGGATCAGGATTGAAAAAACAAATGTCAATGTGTTCAGAATTGAAGAAGCGACATCGATTGGTGTTTCCCTGTGCACTTCCACAGTCAATTCCATATTAATATGTGTAGGCTCTTTTTCTATGGATGGAGAGATAGAAAGGAGAGAGGCTGGCCGGCCTTGGGAATAATTGGGAAATGAAGAGGCTCTTTCCTTGTTAGAATTCTATGAGTTCTCCAGTTTCAAGAAGTCAGTCACAGCTGTTCCCATAGTAATTGTGTTTCTCTAATTCAGTAGTGTGCTAATCTAATCAGGTCTCCTGAAACCAAATAATATATATTAAAATAATACAATTTCCACCCTTTCTCGTGCTCAGATTTGATTGTTCCTGGCAGGTAGCATGGGATAATTCACTCGTTTTGGCACTGTAGGAAGTTGTTCTTAAGTTAATAAGGAGAGAAGCTGAGTCTCCAGCTCTATTAGAGACGAAAAGAGTGCCCGGAACACAGTACTAATTCTCCCAGCCTGCTTTCTCACCATCACTACATTTGCTCCAGAGGACATTTCTCTCTCTCTGCTAGATGAGCTGTCAAGTGGTCTAGCTTTATATAAGGACACTTCCGTTTTGGTTATCTTCTACGGTTGGGCCTTTTACATCACTTGGACACATGGACAACGTGCTTCAAACTTGGTAAATTCTATGGCAGATGATATTCAGAGCAACATAAAAAATGCATATGCCACTGCACACACAAGAGTGCCACTCAGGACAAATCATGACTAATAAGTCAAGAATGGAGGTGACATTTTCACTTAGTCTATGTCATGTTAGATTTAGAAAATGAAAACATTTCCAGAGTGTTGGAAAAAATTAAACTGAAAATTACATTGAAGTTTGTCATCTCTCTTTGCCTCTAGCTTCTGCCATTTCCCTCCTACAAAACCTGCGTCTTACGTAGCGTTTTAAGGCCTCTCTTGAAGCACACAGAATACTCTTTTCTCTCCCTTCTGCTTCCCTGTGTGTCACAATAGTTGTGCTGTTGTTCTTCCCATGCCCAGCGGTAGAGGCATGGAATTGTCAAGCTGGAAAGAGACCCGAAAGGCCATCAAGTCCAACTCCCTGCAGAAGCAGAAAATACTCTGCTAAATCCAACCTGATGCATGGCTTAGTAGTGTCCAAATTTGTAAAAACTGTTCCTTATGTGTAGGGCTCCCCAACCAAAACCATTAAAATTCACAATGGTACAAATTTGGAAATAAAAAGATGGCAAGAAACTGTGAAAGTTTCTGTGTACAGTGGTACCTCGGATAACAACTGCCCCGGATAACAAATAATTCGGATAACAACTGCAAATTTCCGGGTATAAGGCTGCCTCTGCTAACGAATTTTCCCTATGGGCTGCCTCGGATAACGAATCGCAATTCCTAGGTATAGGTTTGTCTTGGAGAACGAATTTTCTCTATGGGCTGCCTCGGATAACGAATTTTCCTTATGGACTGCCTCAGATAATGAATTTCCAGCATGCATCAGTAAAAAAGTTATCCCAGGTGACATTGCATCTGTACCTTTAAAGTGCACTTTTTAAAGAGTTTTGAGCAAAAAACCAGGTGTGTGTGCCTTTTTCCTAGGCTCCAGAATGGATTAAACAGTTTCCCATTCATTCCTATGGGAAACTGCATTTCGGATAACGACATGTTTTGGATAACAACTAACCTTGGAGAACGAATTACCGTCATTATCCGAGGCACCACTGTATTTTAATTCTATATTTTAGCATTGAGTTATACCCTCAGGGAATCTTTGATTGGTTCTCTTCATTCATGATCAGCTAGCTAACCTCTGGCATTCGAGTTTTAACAGGTGGCCCAAAAGAATCTTGACAGAGCTTAAACGTAACAAAATGCTTATAATTAATTCCTTTTATCAGGAACTGAGGCACAACTGAGTCATACTATGATGGTAACATGACGAGAGGTAATAAAAAACTTAAGGAGGGAAACATGGGTTTGGCAGCATAGCTGTTAATCTTTAAATCTGCTTTTATAGTTGGCAAAATGTAACTTCACTAAATGGTGGAGAAGGAATATCTCATGTTCAAATATTGGCTCCTAAGACTGCTCTGTGCTCTGTTGTGGCTTTTGGGAGGACAAGGGATAGGCCAGGTTGTGTTCTGGCCTGTGAGAGGGTGTGTTGTAGGATTTAACTGGATTTTCTAAAAGTAAAACTGGTCACTGTTTAAAGATACATAGCATTAATGGCAATGATAGTTCTAAATATCTGATGGAAAAATTGGAGAAATGTCAGAGAGGAAATTGGCCATAGGAAGGTGCCTTGGAAGATGTTCTTCTGAAAATTAATTGCAGGGTCATTTTTGCACAATGGAGGGTGCTCATTGAGTTCAGAAGCATTGATCATCCACACAGTTGTTGCAGTCATGTGAGCTTTTCCCACCTTGTTGATTATGCATCATCCTTGTCTCCTTGTGAAGAAAGAGGGCATCTGTCTGCCCATTATCAGTTTCTTGGGTCCAGAGTAAGAGGGCTTTCCGCTCTAACCTTTTTGCCATATCTGGAAGACATCAACCGAGGAACTGGTAGGTTTATTTCCATGCCTGGCATCTCCAGACCTTATCAGGTCTAATTGAAGTTGACAGCTGGGGAGCCAAGGGTGCAATCCATGTTGAAAGCCGAGTACGGAGGCTGATGCAAACAAATCAGGACTGGTTAATAATTAAGCTGCAGTTTGGCAGCATTCACCTTGACAGACTTGACCTGTCAAATTAAAAAAATTGTTGCCATTTCACCCCTTTCCTTTTTTGCCCCCAGACGTTACCTGCTGTTGGAATTCTTGATGTGCTAAGCCCGTGGGCATTTGGTTTTTTACATCAGCAGAGAGAGGATCTTTCTCCCTCTAGATACTCATCTTTGTGCCTCCTTGCCCACTCCCTGGAAATCTTGCCTCTTGCTGTGTATTTGTTTGTCTGGTTGCCTTGCATTATTGTTTTTTAAAAAAATCTTTATTATTCTTTGTTGTTCTTTATTAGGGTGCTTTATGTAAACCACCCAGAGTTCCCTTTGGGGAAAATTGGTCGTGATATACAAATGCATAAATAAATAAATAAATAAATAAATAAATAAATAAATAAATAAATCAGGGCTTTCTTCCCAGTATCCTCTCAAAATTGCTTTTGTATTCTTATATATTCCTTTCCTTGCTACCCCACCACCTCTGAAATCTGTATGTACGATCGCCCTTGTCACCTTCATATATTTGTACATTTTCATTGTTATCAGGAGCAAGGAGAGTTTTAATGGCAGAGGCAAGGACCTGGGAAGAAGGTCTGAATGGCTTCCAAGAAAGGTCCCCCTAGAATTCTGCTGCTGCCTCCCTTATTGCATTTTGGTGGCCATGAAATAGTTTCAGAGACAAGAAGGGGATTTGAGGCCTCTGCGGAATCCTTTAACTATTCGGTGGTAATTTAGGAATAGGAATAGGAATCTTTATTGTCATTGCCCCCTTGCAGGAACAACAAAATTTAGCTTGGATAAACAGGGGTGATTGTGGTGGTGATTGCTTTTCCACTTCAGGAAAACAAAATACCTTGAGGCAGTCCTGGAACTAATCATGTGAAGACTATTGGTCGTATTCTTCATAATAACCATCAATTTAGGCTGTCTTATATGAAGGGACACTTCAATAAAGAATTTTCAAGCCATGTGTTCTTGCCTTCAGGCTAAGAATGAGAAAGTGAGCACTGTTTTTCTTGAGGTGTCTACAGTCTGTGCAAAATCTCTCTGAGCAAAACTGATCTCTTTTATCTTAGTGGAGCAAAACACACAGAAATATACAGCAACCACAAAGTCAAAAAGGTGCTAGCTGCTGTCCTGGTGTCTGTTCAGTTTTGTGCCGTACAACTGATTTGCCCCCCAAAAAGTTCTTGTTAATGTGAAAGTGAGATTGATGCTGACAGAAGATAGCTTACCTAAAGATGTGCAAGGAGAAAATTACTCTCTTACTTGTTCCCATGCTAAAAGAAGAAGTGAGAATTGACATCCTTACCTGGTACTCCATGTTGTGTGAAGGCTCAGAAAAATCTTTACAGAGTCGATCATTGCTGTGCCTGTGACTTCATTTGTAACAGGAGTCCCATTGGTAATGCATTAGGAAGTTGTGATGTTGGAGAAGAAAAGCATGTCAAAGAGCAACAGTCATTGACAAAAACAATAGTTTAACACCTTGGCTGGGGCTCTTCCTTTACATCAAGGTTCTTAGGGTGCAGATAAGTGAAAAACAGCTTTCTACCTAGCAGTGACCTGACTTTGGAAGCAATAAGCAAGCACTCTTTCTTCTTCCATATTGACTCCTTCTAACATAAAGAAGATGACTATGGGATTATGATTCCATCATTCTGTTCTTTTGTGGAAATATTTCTTCCTCCAGTGACACAGCAGGGAGAGGAACAGGATTCCCTACACTGGAGCGCGCTCAGTAGGGACATGCAGAAGTAGTTGTGGCTCTTCAATATATTAATGACTTCAAGAGGTGAATGGATTTGTCCCTGCTGCAGTGATAGATTAATGTGACATCTCTTAAAACTAGAGTCCTTGCATGGCTGGTAAATGGCTCCGGTTCTGCAAAGTTAATCATCTTCCTGGTCTGGCTGAACTTCTGAGCTAAAGCAAAGTTTTCATGATATATAGAGTCTGTGCAGAGGTTTTTAGCCTCTGCATAATTTCTTGAGCAGCATAGGAGGCCTGCAGGAGTCCATGCAGGATTTATAAGCCCTTCATATGCCACACCATGTGCTCACAAAGTAGCCTGAAATCTTAAATATCCGAACTGACTCCTGTTTAACCAGACCTCCTGTTCCCTTTTTATGCAAGCTCCAAGGTCAGGGTTCAGATAAGAAAGGCAAAGGGAGAAGGTTCAGTGGAGAGAGCATCCGTTACCATGGCTACAAACCACACATGCTTCGGCTAAGCACCATTGCAGGTAATGTGTTGTGTAACACCAGGTAGATGCATTTGCAACGCACACACACAATCACATGCATGTGCATGCACACACGTACACACACACAGAGAGACACACACAAACACACAAACACACACACAAACACACACACACATGGGAGGTCCACATAAGTTATCTTCCTCTTCCTCAAGCAGCCAAGACTTTAGCAACTCTATAGGCTTTTTAAACATTCTAGCCTTTTTCTTCTTTGTTTTAAAATGCTGCTAGTTTTATGATTCTAAGAGTAATTTTAGTGATGGACTTCTAAATGGGATGGCTGCAAATCCCCATTAATATATCTGATAGAAAGGCAGTGTTCTGTACAAGGACAGGACAAGGACAAGGACTCAAGGCACCAGAGTTCAAATCGTGATTTGGCCATGAAACTCACTGGGTGATCTTGAACCAGTCCCAGTCTCTCAGCCTGGCCTATCTCGGAAGAGGAAAACTACGTGTGTCCTCTTGAGCTCGTTGCAGGATCTCAGCCTAATACTGATGAATGAATAATGACAAGAGATTCAGTTTTGATAACAGCTAGAAGCTGCTTCCATGCACAGTACTGGTATCTGCATTCCAAAAGTACAATCCTGTGCATTTTTACTTGAAAGGGGGGGGAGACCCAATTTTGTCCAGTGGGTTTGATTCTCTTAATGCATACAATGGGTCATTTCAGCTCACTGCAGCTGCTAGAATATAGCAACTAGAACTTGAGAGATCTCAAAGAGGTTTCAAGGATTCATCCTCAAATATATGATGCCTAGATGCTCAATGTTTCAGCAGCCACTCATTTGGAAAACAGCTCTTTAAGTAACTCTTGGAAATATGGGGCTGAGGGTCCTGTAACTGAAATACTTCAAGTTTCTTCAGCAGAGACAGCCCTAACCCACCATTTTTAAGGGTCCTTCGGGGATAAATGATGAGAACATACTGGTCAGCAGCTTTGTTAAGTTGTGGGAGTAAGACTTTCCCAGCAGGACCCATTTAGGACACCAATGGTCCAGCACATGTATATAGTGAATATACGATAGCTGCTTATACAGTACCTGCCATCTCCTCATATAAGCCAAATTATGACGTTTCCCAATGGGAAAAGGCTGCAGTTTTGGAACACTATTATTCATGGGACATGTCACTTTAACAACAACAAGAACAACAACAAACATTTGGAAATACTAATTTCTGTGACTTCACCACTTAGCTTTGTATACAAATCCAACTTTAAGGGTTTTTTTCTCCCTTGGTTCTCAGTTTACTACAGCTGAGAATTGTTATCAGCACCATGGACAAGGACAGTTGTCTATAAACTTATTTCTAACACTGAACTTCCCTATGGAGCAAAAGCCACATTTGAAAGTTCACTATGGACTGTACAAGTGTTGGGGAATAGTCCATTGTATGATTTGACATGTTCGCATCAGAAAGGTTTTGTTCATTTATACTCAGCATCTTCATCCTTTGCTTCTTCTTTTTCTTCTTTGTGTATTCTCTGTTTGATATCTCATGTCTGTAAAAAATATTTAAGGGAAGGGCCCTTCTATTGTATAGTATTCACCTAGAACAGGCCTGCACAACAGATAGACCGCAGGCTACCAGTAGCCTGCAAAGGGTTCAAAAGTAGCCCACCGGTCACCAATAAAAAAGGGGATAAGTTCTCCACCCTTCCCTCCCCCATCCCAAGGACCACCACTGCCCCAGCAAAGTTCTGGGTCTGCCAGCCCAGTGTCTCAGCCGAGCGGGACAATTCAAGGGCAATGGTGTGATCCTCTGCTCCCCCCCCCCCCCCCCGCTGGCCAGATGATCTATCAGGAAGCATATGCATGTTCAGCCTTCCCATAGGAATGCATTGAAAATCAATCAATCCGTTCTGGAGGGAATGGATTTCAATGCATTCCTATGGGAAACCGCTGCTCTACTTAAAAAATTTTTTACTTACAAGCATGTGCTTAGAATGGATAAAATTCGTAAGTAGAGGTATTATAGTGTATTACCCCTTAGGCACTTTGGGTCAGAAAAAGTAGACTTCAGCCTGTTCAAAGTTGGACAGCCCTGACCTAGAAGTTACAATAGGTCTGGAGAAGGTGGACTTCACTCACACCCACTCTCCCAAATTATGTGGATATCGTCCATCCCCTAGCTTCTCAATTTGCTAGCAATGTTGTTGAAAGTCCTCATTATATCAACCACCTCTCACTCTGGACAGGTCTAGAGGCCCTATTTCCATTTATGAACTGCACTGCAAGGTACCAATGTCTCTAAAGCATCCATGCATTTTGATTTGTTGTTTATCCTTGTCCTAAAAACAAGAGAGCCTAAAAATGAGAGATCCTAAAAATGAGAGAATAAACATCTTTTGGGGGCGCTGATAGGTACTTTATTTCCTAAATTCAAATGAGAAGAATCTCACGGGACAGCTGCAGTGTAAAAGTCTAAAATAAAGTGTAGGATAAAATACATCCTTGTCATTCATATATACGGTACATATTATTCTACATGCTGAGATCCATGTACATATTGGTATAGATGAGTCAGTCTGAAGCAGACTGCCAAGGATTGTTGCTTAACCAAGGGGTTGAACCCCTTTGTTGAAAATCCAGAGACAAATAACATCTGCACCCTCCAGTTGAGTTGGTGGTACTTACAAGACACAGATATTTCTGTTCCTTCATCAGGTCAGTTCATGTTGAGTCTTTATATTTGCATACCGGAATTAGGACTTGTTTTCCACAAAGGTTTGGCAGCTACTTAACAAAACTACTGGGTATTGCTTCGTAGCATGAATCTTTTTTGCACACTCATCTATGATTGAGTGTGTTTCAGAGGAGAAGCTATTCTGAATATTTTACATTTGGGGAAGCATGTTATCTGTTTGCAAGGTGGTTTCTTGGAACAAAGACCTTGCATTATGTGCAACAAAGGGCTGCTGATATGAACATTGCATTTTTGGGCATTCCTTGAGAGTAGCAACTAATGGTGTGAAATAGGAAGGATGCACATAGAATGGGTTTCACAATCTGGAATAAAGGCTATATCTTTAAAATATATGTTAGTCAGCTGGCTGTTCATCAGAGTTATTTTGAACTGTCTGAAAATCACTAACATCAGTTTAACCCTTTTACTGCAAAGGGTTAAATGCATGCGATTCTTTGCTAGATCATGCCAATCTAATAGTTAAAACAAATATACATTTTTGAGAGAGATGAAACAAGAACTTCTCTCTCTCTCTCTCTCTCTCTCTCTCTCACACACACACACACACACACACACACACACACACACACACACACACACACACACACACACACACACACACACATTTGATCTGGTCCATGGAAGCATCAATTTTTTAATTGGCCCCAAGCAGAGAGAACTCATCCGTCCAATAATACCATTTCTTTTTTATCTCACCAGTCTTGAAAATAATCCCTAGTGAGAAGAAGAAGAAATGTTTGAATACACTTCAGATTTTTCCCAAAACCTGACTTTGAGACAAATAGGATTAGTTTCTCCTTCAAGGTATTTTAAAAGCCATCCGTTCCTCTATATTGCCTTGATAGGGTCCTGTTGTGCTGAGCTTGTAAAGGAGACCAGCACCATACAGCCCTCTCTCTAGATCTAGCAGGTCCCGTGTCCTCTGCCTTCTGTTAGAAGTGTGGAGGGCATTCTCTGCATGTTGGCACTTTCCCCCCACAGAGGTGGCAGAAAGGAAGCTGACGCTGGAAGAGGAGGAAGCCAAACGTATTGCAGAAATGGGGAAGCCAATATTGGGCGAGCATCCCAAACTGGAGGTCATCATTGAAGAGTCCTATGAATTCAAGGTGAGTACTGTGTACCAAGGCTCTTGGGGAAAGAGAAAGGATACACAAAGGGAGACCCAAGAAGGAGGAGTGGAGGAAGGAGAAAGCAGTGTATTGAAAGCAAAGCCAGAACACAGCAGGGAGAGAGATGCAGGCTCATGGAATATTGGTGAGAGAAGACAGTGATAGCAGAAAGAGAAGTCAAGACTGAGGGCAAGAGGAAGCAGAGCAGGCAAAATTTGAGGAAGGGAGGAGTACGTAGAATAAGAAGCTCTGTGATTATATACAATTCCTTAACATTCTCTGATAGGTGATTTCTATAAAAAGCCAGCTAATCCTGATACAGTATATGATGTCATCCAAATCAGCCAGAGGTACCCAAGTTTCACAGCTGCACACTTTGAAAAAAAAATCATTTATTTGTGTGTAGAAAATTTCAGCATCAGATTGGCTGCAAGTCATTAAATTAAATGAAAGAAAACATCAGAGATGAGCAAATCAGTTTGAAAACAAAGCAAAAAACAAAGGCCAGGTGCCGACAGATGTTCAGTCCTTTGTGTGTTCAATGTAATTTAATGCAAAAGAAGAGCAGATAAAATCTGTATTTTAGGACTTTCTTGGCTTCATTTGCACCGAGTTCAAACTCAGGCTTAGTTATATCAGAATAGAGCTGAGTCCTCCTTAGAAGGCCCACAATGGCCTGCCTTCTTTGGTTTAGTGATCACCTTACCGATGAGCCCGTCTCAATCCAGAACAATTCTGGGAAGGCATGTGTCAAGCGTCAGATAGGAACCCAACTCATCTAATGCATACAAAGGGGCGAGTCCTTTGGTGAAGCTGACCTGGGTAACAGCAAACAAATCCTCTGAGAAAGTGCTGGGGTGGGGGTTAGGGTGAGGCTGACTAAGAAAGGAAAAATTTTGTATGAATGATAAAAAAAGAAGAAGTTACTGTTGTTAATAGACCAGATGGCCTTATGTCTTTAAGGCTACAACTCTTTAGGTTGAAATCCATTGCTCTTACAATTTAGTGGATGTTGTACATGTTTCAACTGTCGTTAATGGACCTCCACCGCTTGAGCTAGGGGTATGGAACCCATGGAGCTCCTGGGATGTTCCTTTTACCCTGACGACTGGCCATGCTGGTTGTGGCACTTGAGGCCTAAAGTCTTACAAATGCTTGTGGGGAGGACCAATGTTTTCATACCCATGGCTGAAGCCATCAAGAAAGCTCTGTTCCAAGGTTTTGTCCAGGAAGAGCATACTCTAAATCTCATTTTTTTGTGTGTTTCTGTTATTTACAGAGTACTGTGGACAAGCTCATCAAGAAAACAAACCTAGCCTTGGTTGTTGGAACACATTCATGGCGGGAGCAGTTCATGGAAGCCATTACTGTCAGTGCAGGTGAGAGAAACCTAATGCTGAGACTCAGCTGAGGTGGCTGTCATTCGACATGTTTGAGAGATACCCCCCCCCAATATGGCCATTATGGCCCCCACATATTTTCATTTACCTCTCTGTCTGATTGGAGTGCTTCAGCTTTACCAAAGGGCAAGGGCTTTTCTGTTTGTTTTTCTGAATTGCATTTTGCTTTGCTTTTTTTCACCCCAATATTGGATATTAAAGGACCGTTTATCAGAACTGTCTAATCATTTGCATTTTAATTAACAGATTTGTTCTGCTTAGATGAATGTACACATTATCAAAACCTCTGTATAGGGGATTTTTTTTAGATACTGAAGGAATTGTGAAAAAACTTACAGTTTAACAAAGAAAAGCTATCAGTCATTGGTAAAGTCTGTTTTAAATGTTTTCTTTAAATGCTTTTTGTGGGGAGGGGTTCATGTCTAATTACATTAGCTTGCCAAAATAGTCTCAAAAATATTAGACAATTTCTTCTTTTAATGCTCAGAGTCAGTAATTAAATCTAGCCACTAGAGATGGGCACGACTTAGCGGTATTCCCGTTTCCGTTTCCGTTACTCGTATCCGTTACTCTACGGAAACGGTAACGGGAATTACTCCGCCAGAATTCGAGCTCGAACCGACGAACAAACAATTTGGTCTGATTTGTCGTGCTCGTTACTTGCATCGCGGCGATCGCGCAATGCCAAGCGGCACAGAAAAAAAGTTTTTAAAAGTTAAAAAAAAAAACCGATTCCCGGCCCTAAAAGTAGGCGAAAACTGTCTGAGGGCACCTACCAGGCCAGAAGGGTGTTTTATTTGGGGGGGGGTTCCCCGCCCCCCTCTCCTTGGCTATTGCTACTGCTGCGCTGCTGGTACCAGGCTGGGAGGGCGCATCCATTTGCCATGCAGTGTGGGGGATCCAAAATGGCGACCGCAATTTTTTTTTTGAAATCGTTGCCCAAAACCCCACCAAAGCACCACAGAAACATGCGAAAATTAGCTATTTTAAATGCTTGAATTTTTACAGTAGCAGCAGTGGGTTTTTCTTGCAAAAAAAAAAGTCTCTGTTGATTTTATTTTATTTTATTTTATTTTTTTACACCTGCACATTTGCAATGATGGGCTCGCCCATGGGAGTAGACCATGCAAATTTTCCACCAATCGCATGGCCACTTGGCCAGGTTGACCACAGAGACTTCTGGGATGTGCCAATCGGGCATAAACAGCCCAGCCCACTAATCGTAGCCCAAACCCGAACCCTAAGCCTAACCCATACGCCAGTACACTGTCCTTCTAAGTGGGTCAGAGAGGCACCCAGAGGTGCACCCCAATACTCACCCTAACCTCACCCGTAACGAGCCTAACCCTAGCCCTTGCGCTAACCCGTCTTAACCCTAAGCCAGATCTACTTGCATTGCACTACATGCAAGTACGCGAGACACAGCGGGTGCAAAGAGTCTGCCAGTCCGTCACTTGTGGCTCTGGCTGACTCCTGCAGCTCCCTCCAGGAGCCCGCTACCCCCCCCCAAACCAGTACTAATGACAACGAAAAAACGAACCAACTAATTTTTGCAAAAGTTCGCGAAAAACGGAAACGAGCCGAAACGGACTGCCTCCGACACACGACAACTCGAAAACGTCATTTTCCCTAGTCGTGCCCATCTCTACTAGCCACCAGTAATTGCATTTGTCCCATGTTGGTTAATCATCTATCAACTTGATTCAAACAAGTTGATTAAAACATTTAATTCTTATACATTTCAGACAAATGTTGGCAGTTCATTTTTCAGTGTACTACCGAAATCTCCCCTTTGGTTTTCAACCATTGGTAGTGTTTTAAAACCATTTAGGTTATGATTGAGGATGTGACAAATCGGGGCCCTAATTCAGCACGTCTGTTTCTTTGGATTTTTTTTCAAGACCTTGCACATATTGCACATAGCATAATATGACAAAGATGGCATGTAAAATAATAGTAATAATAACAAACAACAGGTTCCCTGTTGAAACTTTTTATTCTGCCACAAGGCGTATACTCTAATTTTCTGGGTACCATTGATTCATTCTGGAGATAATGGATTAGTCTGCAGACTGGAACAGTCATGAATTATTTCTGCTAGAGTTATTTTTGTGCTTGCTAGTGACCAGCATGTGAGATAGGAGGAGGAGGGCCAATCATGCCTAGGGCTCTGCTGTTTGTGCAGAGGACTGTTCGTATCCTATCTTCTTCTTAGCTTCAGTCCTTTTCAAGACCTGCAGCCATATCAGCTCTAATAGAAGTCAGGAGCAGTCACACTTTGCTTGGGGCTGTTTTCGTTTCAACACCTGCTTCTTCCTCCTTGCTCTGTTTCCTTTCCCAGTTGAACACTCTTTTAGGGCATACTCCTTGGCGGTAGCCCAGGCATGCATCCTTCAGTGGATATTAAGCACCATTGAAGACTTTGCTTCCAAAGGGACCTTTAGGGCAGGCAGCTGGTTCATTCTTCCGACACTTCTCCCTGTCACCTTCCTTGTTTATTTTCTTCCCCCTTAGTGATATCCTAGCAGACGATATATTAAGATGCAGATTCATGCTTAAGTTCTTTGAATTTGGTTTAAAAGATGCCACCCTCTTCAAATAATGGACATGGGGATCTTGTCCACTCTCAAAGAGGAGCGGAACCAGCGGTTAAGAGTTCAATTCGCTGCTGTCTCTCCTTGAAAGGGGCTGGCGTCAATGATCAATAGACTCCCTCCAGTTGTGAAGTTCAAAGGTGGTGATGGTAGTAGTGATTATCATATTTTTCCATCTATAAGACTCTGTCGTGTACAAGACCCCCCACTTTTTGAATCCCAAATTAAGAAAATGAACAAATCCTGGTGGAAACGAAGATGAATAGTTGTGTGTGTGGGGGGGGGGGGAGAACCCAAACTGACACCAGTGAATGAGTTGCTCTGGCTTCCCTTCCAGTTTAGGTTCTCCCCCACACACACACACACACCACTGTTTCCTGAAAGGGTTACTTCTGTGTATACAACACCCCCTTAATCTTTAGTGTCGTGGTTATAGGGGGGGAAATAGCATCATATACACAGAAAAATATGGTAAATGCTGGTGTGGGTGACTAGTGGGGCTCAGATGCAAATCAGTCCATGAACAGGTAATCTACAGCTACGTGGCATTTTGATTTGTTAAAAAATGGCTGAGAATACAACAGAACTCCTCAATCTCTTTGGGATGCTATGCACATTTGGAATCCTGAATACTGTCCTAGGTGCCACAGCCAAAGGCTGCAATGAGGTATTGTTGTTTACAATGTGGCTGCTGTGGTAAGTTACAAACAGGGTGTTTTAGGAGAAGTCCAAGAGGATGAACATATGTCAGGGATGGTTTCTGACCTCTGAAACAGCACCACTCCTTTGAATCTCATCCCAAGCTTGCAAACATTTTCCTGTATCCTTCCTTTCTTTAGGAACCTACAGAAGCAGTAATGCCCGAATTCCCAGGCAATATTTCTGATGTAAGACAAGATGATACAAAACATCCAGCCACTAATCTGCCCATTTATTTTGTAGGCAACTAGCTTGTTTTCTGCAGTGTTTTCAGAGTCCTTAACTATTAAATTAAGTTATAGAAAATATTAACGTATCCTCTGCCCAGCAAAAGAACTTCCTATTTTATTTTAAAATGACAGCAGGAAAGTTTTTTTTCTTTAAATTTTATTTTATTTTAAGTAAAAGACAAACAGAAAACATAGAAAGGCCTGGGAAGGCTGTTCCTCCTTACCCCAGGGGGGCTTTTTTTCATATACTGCGGACCCGCGATATACCAGGAATGCAGTATAAGAACCGCGAAAGGGTGGGGGACAACAGTATAAAATCTCCTTTGTTTCAGCCTGAACCGATGATGGGACCAAATGTTCCAGAATTGACAGTGTGGCAGCCACTGGAGGAAACTCCTGCTTGGCCAGCTGAACATGTTTAGGTGCCTCTTTTCACAGTGAGGTTTTTTGAAGCAGAAAAGTAATGGATGCCTGTTGGCCTGGCAGGTTCGTGGCAGTGGCAGGGATCAGAAACGGAAAGAAGGAGAAACGTGTCTTTATGGCCTGTTCATCCAATGTGCATTTTCCAACAGGAGGAGCACTGAGAAGTGAATCATTGATTTCCCTTTGTCCCCTGGGTGGTAGACAATAGGTATTTGATTGACATGTCCCTCCATGTTGTTAGCAGCTGTCACCAAGAGCCAGGCCCTGACAGCTCATGCCTTCCCAGAAGGCTGCGACCGGCATTCTCTGCACTGAGCCGTATGTGAACAGATCCAGAGGTCTCTGAGCTCTGGGTGTTCATTATCACTGCATGCATGGCTTGAGCTGCTCTTTCTGAATACACCCGTTATTCCCTTTCAGATGCCAGAATCAGACATGGGGAAATCAGTTCTTTTCTGCTTCTCTTACACAGGAAACAAATCTCCTCTTTCCAAATATTATGATTTGAGAATTTTAGTCAGTTCTTCCAAACACAATAGGTGGGCACGTGTCGTATTTCCTTCTCCTCTTTCTCCAAAGCCTGGAGAGTACCATGCCATACTTGGCAGGCCTGTAGCTCATACATTCATTTATTTATTTATAATATTTTTACCCTGCCATTCTCCGTGAAAAGGACCCAAGGCGACTTACGAAATTTAAGGACAATATATAAAGTTGCAGACAATGACTATACAACAGTTGTTAACTGATTAAAATTAAGAACAAGGAGTGTGAAGAGTTATCTGACATCAAAAGGCAATATTAAACTTAAAACAATAAGTGAAATACAGTGGTATTTTGTATAAAGGTATTAATTTGTTCCAAATGAAATTCTGTTCTGCAAATTTTCTTTTATACAAATTTACCTTTATACAAATTTACCATAGGAATGCATTGAAAGCAGAGTAATCCCTAATCACGACCATTTTTATTTTGTACGGATTTTCTCCATAGGTGATTTTGTTAAGCAAATTTCCGCTATCTCTGGAATTTTTTATGTTGTACATAATTTATGTTATACAAACTCTTTGTTGTACGAGGGTCCACTGTATAGGGAGAAAATGCCACTCTGAGAGAGGAAAAATAGAACAATGGAAAATACAAGTACTATAGTGCTACAAATCCAGTCCAAGGAGTAATACTTAACAATCCATTTAAAAATCGCCATAACAGGTAGCTAGTTATTGAGGAAAGGCTAGCCTGAAGAGAAAGGTCTTGGCCTGTTTGTGGAAGGACAGCAAAGATGGGGCCAGGCTGGCCTCCGGTGGGAGGGAGTTCCACAGTCTACAAGCAGCAAAAGAGAAAGCCATCTCTTGTGTCCGTATGACATACACCTGTGAAGGTGGCGGGACTGAGAAAAAGAAATAAGCAGCCTCTCCAGGGGGTGGAGGAGGTAATTCAGATGAAAAGCCAGGTTTATAAAGAGTTGAGCATGTAAAGGCCTGAGCTTTGATGGGCTATCAATTTCAGTTTATCATACATGCTTGATTTTGTTCTCTCAGTTTCTTTCCACTGCAGGTTTGATGAGAATTCTAGAAAAATTCAGATAAAAAACCAAACTGAGATGAACCATCTTGAACCAGAACTGTAAGAACATAGACAGCTGCCTAATTCTAGAGTCAACCCACTGGTCCACCATACTCAGCATTGTGTGGCACTGGCTTTCCGGGGTTTCAGGCAGGATTCTTCCCTAACGTTTGCCTAGGAACCTCTAGCATCCTTGGGTGGTCTCTCACCTCAGCACTAACCTAACCTGGCCTGGCCAGCATGGTGGTATACATTACCTGCAATGGTTTCCTGAAAATGAATGGTGGTATAATATCCACATCTGCAGTCCAGCAAATCCTGGGTTTCCATTTGGGGTTTCAGAAGGTCTGTTAATCTAGGCATCCCTCTTGTGTCTTTCCTACAGCAGGTGATGAGGATGAGGATGAGTCTGGTGAAGAGCGCCTGCCCTCCTGCTTTGACTACGTCATGCACTTCCTGACCGTCTTCTGGAAGGTGCTCTTTGCCTGCGTCCCGCCCACCGAGTACTGCAACGGCTGGGCTTGCTTCATTGTCTCCATCCTGATCATCGGCATGCTCACCGCCATCATTGGGGACTTGGCCTCTCATTTTGGCTGCACCATTGGCCTCAAGGACTCGGTGACCGCTGTCATCTTTGTGGCCTTTGGCACTTCAGTTCCAGGTGAGGAGACAGAGAGGAAAAGGGTTGGTGCAGTCCATACAATTTTACCTTTCCTAATCTGCACCGAGCTGCTGCAGTACTTATAGACACTGGACGATTATTATCAAGGCTGCAACATTTTGAATGATTATTTTTGTGACATTTTGAATGGTTATTTTCGTGACTACATAATTTTGCATCCTATAAACATTTAGCAAGGATGACCAAAAGAAGGGACCATGCTTTGGGTTATTCTTGATCTCAAGATGCTAGACATTTTAGTCCATAAAAGTATCTTTTCCACACTTTTTGCTTAGTGTGGGAGCATTCCCAAGGTAAGTTCCTAAGTCAGGCATGTCCAAACTTTGCCCCCCCCCCCAGATGTTTTGGACCACAACTCCCACAGTCTTTTGCCATTGGAAGTACAGGCTTGGAATTCTGGGAGTTGTAGTCCAAAACATCGGGGGGGGCGAAGTTTGGACATGCCTGTCCTAAGTAGTTGCTATTTATATTGTTCTTGTATATCTGTATACAGCCAAAGGAGCGTATAGGTATCAGCATGGCGTTCTTGTCCATATGTAAGACTGACTGGGAGACCAACTTCAAATCCTTATTCAAACAGGAAGCTCCCAGGGTGGATTTTTGTCAGTTGCATCTACTTCACTGTGTTCTTAAGGGGGGAAAGTGGGAGTTAGGGAAGAGAGTTGTGTATTCCCCAATGAGCAGCCTTGAAGGAAATTCAGGTTATGCATGTAATAAATAAATACATCCCACTACACAAATACAGTTGCCTTTCATGGTACACTGCAGCTTCCAGCTGCCAGTATCAGGTGATAAAAGGCAGGATTTCCATAAATGACAGAATGGCCAACACTGGTGTGCCTGGCTTTTCTCCCCCTGTATCTCTATAAGCAAAACAACATGCAAAGGGTTTGCAAATGCATCATAAATATTCAAATACCTTCCCTGCCGCTGAGCCTTAAAACCAGTAGGCTGAACTCTTATCAACTTGTTCACAGCCTCACTAATGCTGGCCAGACAAATATGCTTCAGTTCATGATATCCACGTTTAACCGGTTTAGAGCTTAGGTCTAAGATGGGAGCCCTCCAATGAGACCTTGACTCCTTTTTTAGTTTAGTAGTTCAGTCTAAAATGTCCAGTGCATCATCTGCTCTGGGTTCCAACAGGCTGGGCCAAAGCTTTGGGTTAGCTCCCTAGTTGGGAAGGCATTGCTTTTCTGTGATTCGTGGTCTCCTGGCTTCTCTGTTTCAGACACCTTTGCTAGCAAAGCTGCTGCCATCCAAGATGTCTATGCAGATGCTTCCATCGGCAACGTCACGGGCAGCAACGCTGTCAATGTCTTCTTGGGCATCGGACTGGCATGGTCAGTGGCCGCCATCTACTGGGCTTATCAGGGAGAGGAGTTCCACGTGTCGGCAGACACCCTGGCCTTCTCTGTGACGCTGTTCACCATTTTTGCTTTCGTCTGCATCAGCGTCCTGCTGTACCGAAGACGGCCTCACCTCGGAGGTGAACTGGGAGGCCCCAAAGGGTGCAGACTGGCCACAACTTTGCTCTTTGTGAGCTTGTGGTTATTGTACATTCTGTTTGCCACTCTGGAGGCCTACTGCTACATCAAAGGGTTTTGAGATGCGGAGGGAGGAACACGCCAGAAGGGAAGGCGCCCTTCTCCTTTGTTACCTCATTGGACACAAGTCCTCAAAAGTGTTGCCAAACTAGGAGTGACATCTGTCAATCAAGATTCCGTCATTACCCAAAGTGAAGAAAAGCTGGGCTTTAAGAAGGGCAAAACATCTCATGAAAGGGTGTGGGGGCAGGGGAGAGATATAAAACAAAGCCAACACATCAACCCAGCCAGGCGTCTCATAGCCAGTCAATCAGGAGTAGCAGCAGCATTTGAAATACCAATTTGTTCAACATTGCTGCTGATCTCAGCATTGTTACTTCCTACCCTTGCAAAATGTGATGTATTCAGATGAAAATCTTATAAATAATTTGGTGGATTGTTTGGGTTTGTTTTTAATTTGGGGATGGTGAATCTTACTTGATCTCTTCTCCTTTTTTAAAAAACCGAAAACACTCAGAAAGGGGCTGAAAAACAGTCAACACATCCAAACCTCATGGCAGCTCCAACGCTGGAACTAAAGTTGCTCGACATTTTATTTTACTTATTTTTTACATTGCATAAACAATATTTATCAAAAGACTCACTCGTGTCACCTTATTTTAGGGTTGCATTGCTAGGCTGTTGTATTTGAACTGCAAACACGGTACACAGACACATAATCAGGGAAAATAGGTTTCAAAGCTGGAGCACATAGCAGTCCATTCACTTGCCTAGGCTACCAAATGGAAAGACAATGTTATATGTAACTTGTATATTTTGAATATGGCAGTTGTTTTTGCGTAACTAACATGCAACTTTAGGCACTGCAGAGAACAAAAAATGTACATAGTGATTTATAGCAGTAAACAAACCAGCTGAAGGGCAGGTGGAAACTGCAGTGTGAGAAATAAGAATGAAAGAAAACCAGCACAAAATTTGTCCTGTTCTGTCCTGTCCTGTCCTGTCCTGTCCTGTCCTTCCTTCCTTCCTTCCTTCCTTCCTTCTCAAGATAAATTTTCCTTGTATTTGGGGACATATGACAAACCTTTGAGGTATTAAGTTATTCAAAAATATTTGGAACATTATCCTCGTAGACTGACTTTGGGCGCTTTCACATGACCCCTAAGATCCGCTGGCAACTTAAATTCGAACGAGAGATCTTGGGGGTTTGTTGCTCTTCCTGTGTTCCCACCCCTCCACACCCCCTGGCCCCTGTCTGCATGAGGGGAAGGAGAAAAAAATGCAGGCTCACCTCCGTTCTGCCCTCGGGAGCTGCCCCGGGAAGCATTCCAATCTCTTCCAGTCTCTTAAAGGGGTGGGGGGCAAAAAAAAACAAAAAACACACAAGGCGAGGAGAGCCCGGCACTCACTGCTTTACATCCGCATCAGAAATTTTTCACCTTCGGAGACCAGGTACTTGGAAAATGCGCTGGGACGCGCTTAGGTGGGCGGGGTCATACTTAATTTTTTTTAAAAATCCGGAGCTGGTGGGAAAACAATTTTAAGCTCCGGATCTGGGAGCCCTTTGCCTCGGATTTTTGGGGTCGTGTAAAAGCGCCCTTTGTTTTCAGCAATATTCAAGCAAGTGGCCAAATATTGCTGGATTGTGCCATGGGTGGGAGCATCTTATTTGTAAAACAGACTTGCAGCAGAAGCATTCAGACCTATCCCTATGTTCCCACTTAATGTAATGTGAATACGCCCAAGGCATATGCTCACACCTTTCTACTTTTGTCCTGCTGATGTAGCCACAAGGAAGAGATTTGGAGATACCCATTATTGCTTGGAGCAAAACATCGCTTCGGAAGCAGGACAAACCATGGTTAGTTAAACTATAATTTGTCAAAGTGAGCTTACTACAAACTTGGGTTTATGATAGTTCCCATTTCAGAGAAAACAGCACTTTGCAATCCGGCTAAAAATGAGGTGAGACATCCTGCCTCTTACAGCTGCACCAGAGGAGGTGGGGGTGCTGGCTGGCTCGCACGATATCGTTACATGCTACATCCCAATAAACTCCATGTGACCTGGACGCCTGGTGGTGTATCAGGCTTTGGGAAGATTTGTGCTTTGGAGGGAATTGTACAGTGCCAGCAGCTAAACTCACGTGCAAAGCATCTGAAAATTTGGGGAGCCTGCCTCTCCGCTTTTCTTGGTGTTCTGGCAACCGTGCATACCATCTTCCGCAGAAAAGCAGGACAGAAATTAAATAACTTGTAACAATACCTCTTTCAAGGCAGAGTATAACCTTGTGGATGATGCTACATATCCAACTACTTCACTGGTAACTTGTATATTGAACAAAGCTGTCACCAAGCCCTTTGAGAATTTGAAGGGCTTTTTTTTTCCTCCAAAGAAAGCACTAATAATATTTTTCCAGCTTGTGTGACATTTTCCACTCTTAATTGCCTGTGTTGCAAGTGGCCTCTTGTTCTCTTGATACCCTTGAAAAAGGCCAGGGTCTCCCGGCCTCCGTTGGATTGAAGTAGATGGTCTTAACTGCCACCATGCATTATCATGTGACAAGCATTCTTAAAAAAAAGGCATCCTTTTGAGTTCAAATGGTAATTTTTACAATATATATAAATATAATTATATGAATTGTATTAACAGCTGCCAATGAAAAACTATCCTTGTAACTATATAGACAGTAACACGCATAGAAATATATACATATATTTCTTAAGTGGAAGACGTGTGGGGGTTTGCTTTATTTTTTTAAGAGTAAGACATTTTCTTTTGCCAAAAAGCTTAGGTGCTCTAAAGGAATGTCTTCTTCAGAGATGCTAAGTTTGTTGAGGGAATGTAGGGAACCCGGTAGCTAGTCAGTAAGGAAAATGAAAGGTATTTTTATTGTGTATTGATTTAAAAGACTAAACTGGTGAAGGCAAAGACGTTTTAAAAAACCGAAAAGATGTAGATGAGCATATGTGACTGGGTACGTGTATGATTAAAAGCCAATAGATGCACACGCATAAAAGAAAATGGTGAAGGCCAAAGAGAGTGCTTGACTGACCACAGAAATAAAGATACAAAGTGATTTTAGTGAGTTATTATGAGAATGAATTGAGAGAAAAAATATTTATTTTCATCTAGAATTGCATCATTTTCATACATGGTGTACTCACATCTCCTTATTTTATATAACAGATATAGCTGAGAAAGGAGCATGCTTCATTTTCTCATGTCACTTGTGTTTTGGAGGAAAGGTGTCATGTCTTAGAACATCTTTCTCCAACATAGTATCTTGAACTACCACTCCCAGAATCCTCCAGTGAGCCAACTAATGGATACTGGGACTCAGAATCCAATAGATCCGGAGCACTCCAGGTTGGGAGAGGTTACCTTAGAAACCAGCATTGGCATAATTCAGTACCAGAAAGTGTTATGCCAGCCAGCAAGCATTCTGATTTTTGAAGATGCATGAAAAGTGGCTCATCCCTTTGGTGATGTGAATGAGATGGCGAATGCAATGCATGTGGAAATCTCTGGTGCATACTTCACTGGGTTTCACAGGAGTTGCATAAAGACAGCACAGTAGTGGTGGATGATGACTGATACCACATAGGTGACTCCTTTGTATGGAACCACTTTCGTATTCTGTTCTGGTAATCCTCTACAATCCAAGTGGTCAGGCCTTTGTAAACAACTGTCATAGTTTTCCCATTTGCCCAATGCTTTTTGCAATGTATTTTAAGTGACCTGCCCAAACTCTCCAGGAAGTCATGGAGGAGAGGCAGTAGAAATCTCATTAAACAAATATTTTTTTCTGTCTGTCGTATGGCAAGCCCTGCCCCAAACATTGATTTCAGAAGTGAGAAGCTGGTGATCTGATTATCAACATTTCTGGATATATGTTTTTAAAAATTTATTAAAAAATAGATCAGATTGTTGGTGAGCTATGTCAACCCTCTATGTCTCTAGGTACATGTACTATTTGTTATCTATTTAAATCATAGCCCTTTGGTGTCCTAATGCCTTGTTAACAGTTTATCCTTTTCAGCAAAACTGCTGCCTCATAATTGCCAATCCTATCTTGATTGTCTCTATGTACACTTCAGTATATCCATCCCATTTTTATCCCAACTGTCCCCAAAGGCTCTTTGGACAGTGCAAAGAAGATTTCATTTTATCCTCACAAGAACTTTGTGAAGTGGGGGGATCAAGCGGAGCAACGTCCCCCCCCCCAAAAGCAGAGCTTGGATAAGTCAATGTCCTGGATCATGACTGCTTGAGAGCTGGTTGGTTTAGGTATCTAGCAGATGTTGGGAGTTGCTAGACATTCGTGCTCAGAATCCCTCCAAGCCAGGGTTGGAGGATTCTGAACTTGGAGCATTAGCTGTTCTGCTTTTATTTCACCAGGGTTGCCTCTTCAGCTTTGAGAATTCCTTTCACTTCAGGTGATTCACCTTTGTAATCATTCATATTTATTTCTATTAGATTTTGTTAAAAAAATACTGCCCTTGGTGTTCAAGGTCCTCAGATGAGCTCTTATTAGATCCAACCTATCTCACCTATTCTGAGCCTATATAAACCTAACTTGGGTACAACAAATACTGTTAATCATGTTTGCTTGTGCTGTATCAAACACATTATTTCCATAATGCTTCTTTCTTACAATCACCTTGCTGGGGAGGGGGATAAAGAGCTGTGTGCTATTGCCCATGTCATGGTTACTTTGCTGCCCTTAACACACACTGGAAACAATTGCTCTGGGCCAGCTATCTCAGTGGATTGTTTCTTCATTTTATTTTATTTTTCAGTCATTAAATACAAGAGAAGCAAATTTAAAAGCAATGTCTCGCCTTTTTGATGGATTGTTTCCTGTACTTTTCTAAAATACATGTTCGATATTTTACTGCCTAAGTGCTACATAAATGTTCAAGAGGAGGCAACCCTCTTCACAACTCTGAAGAGGAAATAGCCTGTTTCCAACTACCACACACTCAGGCAAGGCAGCTCTGAGTCAGGGGTAGCTCCCAGTGGAGACTCGAAGGGAGAGTCTTAAATTTTGATCCTCTAGATGCAGTTCATCTCCTAGAATCCCTGATCATTGACCTTGCCAGCTTGAGACCCAAAGACTAATAACTGCTGATCTTGAGGCAGAACCTACATCGAAGCAGAGCTCCTTTAAGATGTAACAATGATCTGTTGCATCTAATAGGAACATACAGTACCTCAAGCAACCTGTTGCACCAACAACTAACTTGTTTTTCTTTGTGACTGGTCATCATCAGAAGGCATACATTGGTTTCATTTGCAAATATCAGACATGCTACTGTGAAAGACATTTGTTTACTGATTTGACTTTCAGAAGGATTGTAAACTGTTCAATAGAGATGGGCACAGAACGGACATTTTTTCGTTTCCGTTATTCGTTTGTCGTTCCGTTCCGTAATGAAACGACAAACGAAAATTGTGATGAAAATGCAACGAAACGAACAGTCGTTTCCGTTAATGGCGACGTGCAATGAAATGAGCTGTTTTAAATGTTAAAAAACGCCCTGGACATCCGTAAAAACGCAGTGATAATTATTTATATTGTCTGATAATACCTACGAGGGGGGTTGGGGTCCTTAAAAGGTGCATTTATGTCTTTTCTCAGATCGCTGTATTTTTTCCCTTTAAGGGGAGTTAGGGGACATCGACCCAAAATGGCTCCCAGATGCCTAATATTGATTGATTGATTGATTAAAACACCCTGGACATCTGTAAAAACGCAGCGATAATGCGATAATTATTTGAAATTATTACCTAACAGGGGGTTGGGGTCCTTAAAATGTTTGTTTTTGTCTTCTCCCATCGTGATGTGTTTTTCTTTTCCCTTTAAAAGGGATGTCGCCACCAGCCACAAAATGGAGGCAAGCCATGTGATGGGATCATGTTCAACCAATAGCATGCCCAGGTTGCAGACTGGGCAGGTCTGGCAGCCACAGAGGGCATAAAAAGCTCGGGCAGCCCCCGTCCTCCTTGCAGTCTCCGGTGGGAGTTAGGGTGGGATTGCTGTCTCTGCGACTCTAGCTTCAGTCCTGCAGCCTCCCTGTGTGCGTGCGTGCGGTGAGTACCCTCCCTTGCCCCGCAGTGCAGTCACTCTGCGGCTGCCTTGCACCCTGGGCAACGCCTGCCGCTGCCTTTGCAGCCTCCCTGCGTACCTAGTCTATACTGTGTCTCTGCCAGCATCCCTTTTTTTTAGTGTTTTCCCTCTGGTCTGGGGCGTTGGGGGATGCCCGTGCACAGAAATGCTTTAAAAATCGTGCAAAAAACAGCTAGAAACGACAAACGAAAAACGGAAACGAAATTTTAACGGAAACGAACCGAAACAGACCTCTCAACGACAAACGAAAACCGAAACACCATATTTTTATTCATGCCGATCTCTACTGTTCAACAAAGGTTTGATTTGACCAACTGAGCACTTCCTTCAGCTGCAGAATTTGGAACAAGAATATATATCCTAGGACATCAATTCCTACTTCACTAAAAGGACCCAGTGAGCTATTCTCCCCACCCCACCCCACCCACCCCAGTCAATGACTGGGAAATCTCTCAGGTAACAAGAGTCAGCCCTATACGGTCATTGCTTCACACACACACACACACACACTCACACACAAAAGAAAACACTTAAAACTCCATGGTTTGTTCCTTAAGTAAAAGAATAGCTTATTCCATTCCAAGTATGCACTATCAACCCAGTAGAATCTACCATTAATCAGAAGAGGGCATAATTTCAATCAGCCCCTGCTATCCCATGCAATCTTTTTGCACTATCCCACATAATATTCCCAGGAAGGCATTCAGCTACAAGGGAAAGGCAACAAAGTCATTTCTTGCCTGTCCACCCACACGACTGAGTGATATTGTCCTCATAGGACCTTTGAGTCCAAAGCCATGTAAAAATAAAGTTTCCCCCCCGCACGTGCATGCTAGTCATGTCTGACTCTAGGGGCGGTGCTCATCTCTGTATTCAAGCCGAAGAGCCAGTGTTGTGCAAGTCCATGGCCACGTGGCCGGCGTGGCTGCAAGGAAACACTGTTTTACCTTCCCGCTTTTTATAGCGGTACCTATTTACTTGTATTGACATGCTTTTGAACTGCTAGGTTGGCAGGAGCAGGGGTTATCAGCGGGAGCTCACTCCACTGTGTGGCACCCGGGATTTGAACCGCCGAGCTGCCGACTTTGCAGCCAACAGTTTTCGGAAGCCTTAGTCCACTGAGCCACCACGCCATGTTACACCTCTGTTTTCTGCATGGAAATAAAAGACTTGTTCAAATGGGCCATTGGAGCTTATTAATGAGGAACAGTTGCCCTGTGACCTCTATAAAATCCTACTAAGCCTCTGTGGAAATCTCCACCAAATAGTCATCCACTGTTAAATTGCTTGCACCAAAATTTTGGCTGCAATCAACAGTGACTTCCATGAAAACAAACACTTGTTTGCATCATACAACATTACAGCAGGCCACTCCGTTCTTTGTCACGATGTGGACAAGTGTTTCCTCTCAGTTCTAACTGGTATGCATTTTGATTTATAACCTACCTTTCAATTCAATCATCCCCAAGATGGCTGACTATTGATTGTACTGTGATTCTGACTCACAGAGAGAAAAACAGATCTTTGTTATGCCATGATATATTTCTTAAGAGACAGTGGACGCAGTCTTCTAGTGGTTTTTGGTCCTCAACTAAGATCAAAACCTGAAGCAGACAAGGACAAAGTGTGGTAACTCCCCTGGTTTGGAAAAAAAAATTCCCTCACTAATTGGAGGCCTCAAAGAATGGCAGTTCTTCATTTAATCTGCTGTGGTAAGACAAGGCTTCATCACACATACTTGTTACAAAATCGAAATGGGAAGTAGTTGTCCAAACCTTTCTGGGGTTTATCTTATTTATTTTTGCCTTTCAGCCATTTTGTTCTTTTCTGAGCCTTCTGATGCTTGAGGTGAGTGCCCAGGATACTAATTTGTCCCTCAGACCCAGAGATGTTACCTGCCCCTCCTCTAGAGTGTGGCTTCTTTCAGGCACACATTCTCTCAGGACATCAAACCTTGAAATGATTTGTAAGATTAATGTTGCCTATTGGCAAATATTATTTGGTTAACACATTTTTTTAAACAAAGAAAGTAAATCCAGAATATTATTTTATTATCCAAACTGGAAAGTGAGAAGGGAAGTCCTTCAGAAGAAAGCATTAAAACCTCAATTTCACAATTTTCTCCTCTTCTTCTTCCAGCTTTTCTTCCTGAATGGAAAAAATCCATTCATGCAATTGTTCTCTTCTTAGGTCAAGGGTGAAACATCAATTGGTTTTAATGGAGGACACTTGCAGGCTAAAATTGCTGCTTTCAGCAGTACCATTTCTGACAGAAGTCCTTGGGGGTGTCCAAGAATCTCAATGAGTTACAAAAGTAATCTCAGAGCCGTTAAAATTAATCACCCTCACTGAGACATGGTTTACACTTTTAAGAAGAAAACGCTGTCCTAGGCCACGGTAATGTGTGATTAACAATGAGTGTGCTTCCTTGGTTTTGCTGAGAGAACACAGCACATTCCTACCAACTTCCTGGAGGATCTCATGGTTTACAACCCATCTCATGCCTCACATAATGTGCACCTTTTTATGTCTCACTCCCATTGATCACTGAGCAATAATGAGCGGGCTGTAATATGACCTCAATTGACTCGTAACAACGGCTTTCATTCTTTCCTACCTTTGATTAACATGTGTGCTAGAGGTCAGTTATGTAGTCCAGGGTCAATGCACTGGGACTTGATAATTAATAGGGGAAACCATGTCATGTACCACCAATTGCTACTTTTTCCTCCTCCCAATGAGATTAGCTGCAATTGCTGCAGGTACTTGAGTGGGCGGGAACTGATATTAAAACCAACAATACAGTTTTGAGAGCCAGTCTGTTATTTTTGTTGCACTGAGTCACTTTCAGCTTACAGTAACCCCATGAATGCATGATACCCCCCAGAATGCATGACACCCCCCCAGAAGGTCCTGTTCTCATCAGCCCTTGTCACTTCTCACATGTCCATGTTTAGACTTCTTTTTTTTCCTACTGTCTCCCATCCCTCCTACCATTATTGTCCTTTCCAGTAAGTCTAATCTCTGTCACTTGTCCAAAACATGATTGCCTAATTTTACCTTCTAATGAGAGTCAGGCTTGATTTAGCTTCAAATGAGAGTTCAGGCCCATTTATTTGTCTTTCCAGCTGTCATTGGTATCAATAAAGCTTTCCTCCAACATCACATTTCAAATAGAAGGGCTACCACTTGTTAGATTTGAAACACCTTTTCCTTAAAGACAAATCGCCGTCTGCTTTTCAAATTGCTTTTTCTGAAGAGCCCCCTTGGCCACGCCCATTTTTGACCACTGTGTCAGTTTTTCTTGCAACGACCACTGGGGGTGGTGGTTTTTTTTAATTGGTTCTTGCACCCCCTTTTAAAGCAATTTGGTTGTATTTGCGGACATACTGCACCACCATTTTTCGGTGTGTGTGTCCCCCCCCCCTGGTTTCTGCCATTTCCCTGTCGTAGTTAAAAGCAGTTCAGCCAAGTGCGAATGGGGAAGCCGATTGCTAAGCAACCGCTGAAGTGTGGACTGCTGAGCCGCTCTAGCGACCACGTGATCGCGGGAGGAGATAAGGTGATGCAAAATAAAAAGCAGCTGCTCAAGGAAGTGCGGTAGCGGCCTAGGTCTATTTTTTCCTGCCAGCTTCTTTCATTGTCTATCATTCACACTTGTACATAGTAATTTATTAAAAATAACATCAAAAAAGTAAATATTCAGTACTACAAATAAACCTCAAACTAAACTAAACAATGATTATCATCCCTCCTACTCTTGGGACTAGGCAACATTTATATTTTAAGCTACATTTCATACCAACCTATTTTTCTCCAAAAATACATTGATTCATCTCCAGGTGTATATCCTTTGAGTTTCTGAAATTAGTAATTGTGAAGCTCATAGTACATAGTAATTGTTGAAGATCAAAAACTGAATTATATTGTACTTAGAATTCAGTGTCAGAGACCTCTTCTGAGAATCTTTTTCAGTAACTTAATACCTGCCAAGTCTTAGTCTTGTGAATTCTTGGCTAGAGTCTCATTTTGGCCTGATGATTGAACTAAGATATAGAACATTCTTAATATTTTCCATTTTTAAAGAACACAACAATACTCTGTAGTCATGATTTTTGACTTTTTAATATCTAATTTTGACCTTGCTTTTTATGTTCCTTTCACATTGATCTGGAGTAATTTCAAGTCATCACTGTTGTCACCCTGTAATATGGTGTTATCTGCATATCTTAAACTATTGATGTTTCTTCCACTAATTTCCACTCCTCCTTCAACTCAGACTAATCTCTTTTAGATATGATACGTTCCACATGCAGATTGAACAGGGAGGGAAATAGTACATCCCCCGTCTGACACCTTACCACTGTTTCTCCATTTTCTGCCCCCAACAGTAATCTTGTGTTCACATTGTAAGTTACACAGAAGAATGATCAAATGTTGTGGGACACCCATTTCTTTTGGTATGATCTATAGATTTACATGATGCACAATCAAAATCTATATGCTATAAAGCACAAAATGATTTTCTTCTGAATTTTTTTAATATGATCCAGTAGCAAGTATAGAGTTGCAGCATGATCTCCAGTGCCTCTTTCTTTTCTTTTCTTTTTTAATTTTTATTATTATTATAAATATAAAGGAAACCTTACATAAAAATTCACCTCATTACCAATCTTGATACCAAATCTAAATATAAATTCAATCTACTATGGGTCAAAGGCTATTAGTGGCTTCTTCCTCATAGAAAACATATAGAGGTCTCCAACATTCTCTTGCCTTCTGTAGGTCGTTCTCTTTGAGTATTTCTGATAAAATATCCATTTCAGCTGTTTCCAAATATCTGTTCAAAAGCTCCTCTCATTCCGGTAATTCCTTTGTTTTATAGTATTTTGCCAACAAAATCTGAGCTATAGTTAACATATACATTAATAAATGTTTCTTGTCATGGTGTTTGATTTCCGGCATAATATTTAACAAAAATATTTCTGGCTTGAATGGTATCGTACAACACAATATTTTCTGTAACATCTCATGTACTCTTTTTCAATAGTTTTTAATCCATGCATTTCCACCACATAAGATAGAAAGTCCCTTATTTCTCCTTGCACTTCCAATATCTATCTGATCCATTTCCAAACATTTTCACTAATTTCGTGGCATTATATACTAGATCAAGGGAAGTGATAGTACTACTCTATTCTGCTCTGGTCAGACCCCACCTGGAGTACTGTGTCCAGTTCTGTGCAACTCAATTTAAAAAGTATGTTGACAACCTCGAGCGGGTGCAGAGGAAGGTGACCAGAATGGTTGAGGGTCTGGAGGAAATGTCTGATGAGGAACGGCTTAGGGAACTGGGAATGTTTAGCCTTTCAAAAAGAAGACTGAGAGGGGATATGATAGCTATGTTTAAATATTTGAAAGGATGTCATATTGAAGAGGGAACAGGTTTGTTTTCCATGGCTTCAGAGACTAGGACTCGGGGCAGTGGTTTCAAACTACAGGAAAAGAGATTCCATTTGAACATTAGGAAGAACTTCATGACAGTTAGAGCTGTTCGGCAGTGGAATACGCTGCCACGGAGGGTGGTTGAGTCTCCTTCTTTGGAGGTTTTTAAGCAGAGGCTGGATGGCCATCTGTCGGAAATATTGTGATGGGGTTCCTGCATGGCAGGGGGTTGGACTAGATGGCCCTTGAGGTATCTTCCAACTCTATGATTCTATGATTCTATAGAACATTTTAGATATGTTTTCTTTCAAACTTATCACTTTTATATACTTAATATCAATTTCCCATCATTGTTTCCAGTGATCTATCTCAATATTATGTCCTATATTCTGAGCCCATTTGATCATACAGTTTTTAATTATCTCATTCTCAGTTTTGCGCTCCAATAGTTATTTATACATTTTCTTAATAAATTTATCTTCACTCCCCAGAAACACTATACCAGGCCTGCACAACAAGTAGACTGTGGGCTACCAGTAGTCTGTGAACGGTTCAGAAGTAGCCCGCCGGCCATCAATAAAAACGTGAGGGGATAAGTTCTCCACCCCTCCCTCCCCCATCCCACCACTGCCCCAACAAAGTTCTGGGTCTGCCAAGCCCACTGTCTCACCCAAGTTGGGCAATTCAAGAGCCTTGGCACAGTCCCCTACTCCCCCTGCCAGCCAGATGATCGATGTGCTCAAGCCGGGTGCAAGGGAGGTATGTGCATGGTTGCATGGGTTGCCCGTTGGAAGGGGTGATCTGCGCAAGCATGCATGCACCTCCCTTGCACCCAACCACACCAGCTCGAGCAGGTGAAAGGGAAGTGCATGCATGGTCAGCCTTTCCATAGGAATGCATTGAAATCTGTTCCCTCCAGAACGGATTGATTTTCAATGGATTCCCATGGGAAACCGATGCTATGCACTATACCAACGTTCTTTTTTATCTTTACTGAACCTTGGCTATAACTGCGATCTTGCCCACCAGTCTTATATAATATTTTGTTGTTTTTCTTCCTCTGTTTTTAATTCAGTCTTACTATTTAATATAACTTGATACTTCCCAAAGTCTTGCCTCAGTCATCAAATTTGGGAGTTTGAAGGCTTCTATAGGGGACACCCAACCTGGGATCTTCTTATATATTTGTTTTTGAATATTCTCCCATATTCTCCATAAAGCCTTCCTAGTCCTATGTTTACTAAAGTTTTTCTGTTCTTTCACCTTCTTGTACCATGCAAACGCATGCCGGCCCAGATTCAAATCATGACTTTCAAATTTCCAAACCCTTGGGTTTTCTAAGAGAATCCATTATCTTACCCATCCCAGTACAAAAGATTTATAATATACTTCCCAACCAGGAGCTCCCAGTCCTGTTCTGCTTACTTCATCTTGTAAAGCATTCTTCCCAATCCTCGATTTATTTCCTTGCCAAATAAACTTCAAAACCAGTTTATCCATTTCAATAAAAATGATCTTTTCAATATTGCTATTATCATCTGGAATAGGAACAACACTTTAGGTAACACATTCATTTTAATGACTGCAATTCTCCCCATTAATGACAAATGCATCCCATTCCATTTTTCTAAATCTGATTGTAAACCCTTCATAGTTTCCAAATAATTATCTTGACATACTGTACTTCTTTTTTTGTTATTTTAATACCTAAATATGTTATGGACATGTCTTCTTTAAAATTAGAACTTTCCAAATATTCTTCTCTCCTCCGTTCCCATCTAATTAGTTAGTATTTTTGTCTTTTCTTCATTTATTTTAAGACCAGCCATGTCTCCAAATTCCAGTACCAGTTTTTTTCTATAACTCTACTGAGTTGATTGGGTCTTCCAATATAAAAACTTCATCATCGCCATAGGTCTGTAACTTATATTCCTTTTGCTTTATTTTCAAACCTTGTATCTCCTTTTCGTCTCTTATTTTTTGATTTAACACTTCTAATGTCAATATAAATAACAAAGGTGATGGGGCAGGTTTGTCTAGTTCCTTTTTCAGTTCTAATCTCTTCTCTAAGCTCAGTATTAAGTTTTATCTTGGCTCTTTGCTGTGTATATATAGCTGTTATATAACCTCTAAATCTTTGGCCAATTCCTATATATTCTAGATGCTTTAGCACAAAATTCCAATTGACATTATTTCCATGATGCACAATCAAAATCTATATGCTATAAAGCACAAACTGAATTTCTTCTGAAAAGTTTTTTATATGATCCAGTAGCAAATATAGAGTTGCAGCATGATCTCCAGTGCCTCTTCCTTTTCCGATTGCAGCTTAAACGTCTGGCACTTCTCACATCATATCTTGTTAAAACTTTTGGTGTAAAATCTTAAATATCATTTTGCGTGTGTGGGAAATTGTTGCAGCAGCTGGAGTCTTTGGCATCTCCTATCACTGCATTTAAAATTGTATACAGTATTGAACACTTCAAATTTGTGGACCATTGTTTTGTCTTCCATATCTGCCAAATATGGAATATGGAATGTCCAAGGAATTTCTGGGTTGTGTGGCTGATAAGTTTCTTCTTCAAAAAGTGGAGAAGAAGAAACTAGAGGAGTAGCTACCGTTGACTTGATTCTAACCAATAAAAATGACTTGGTGGAAGAAGAGGCAGTAAGGAGAACTCTGGGGGAAAGTGACCATGTTCCACTTGAGTTCTCAATATCAAACGAAACAAATGCAGATTGTAGCTGCACACATCTTCTTTTTCTTAGTGTTTCTCCTACTTGGTGGTGGGGTCCACCGAGTGCAGCAGCACATACAGGAAAGACAATTTTAATAAACTCAAAATAAGGATAGCAAAGGTCCCATGGCAGGAAATCCTAACAGGAAACAGAGGGCCTTTTTACATGACCCCTAAGATCCGCTGGTCCCTTAAATTCGGACCAGAGATCTTGAGGGTTCGTTGCTGTTCCTCCCTCCCCACCCACTCGGCACTTCTTTGTTCTGTCTGCGTGAGGGGGGAGGGAAAAAAAGCCTTAGACAGAGACAAAAGAATAAAAGGCTTACCTCCGGTTGCTCCGACCTCCGTTTACTTCCTGGTTCCTCTTTAAGGGGCGGAGGCAAAAGAAAAACAACAGAAAGAAGCGAGGAGAGCTCAGGAACTCTCCGCATCAAATATTTTCACTATAAAAAAGCAGGTACAAGAAAAGTGCAGTTTGGTCACGCTAAGTGGGCGGGGTCGCACTTAATTGTCTGCAAACTCCGGAGCTGGTGGGTATCGTCCGGAGCTTGCAGCCATTTGCGGCGGAGCTTAGGGGTCGTGTATAAACGCCCAGAGTTCAAGAATGGGTGGGAGATTCTTAAAATGAAATTCTAAAGATACAGTTTGAACAGAAAAAAATGTAGGACACAGAAAACAGACTAACGTGGCTTCCCAAAAAGCTCAGAGAAGAACTAAAGGATGCATGAAAGAAATGGGAGGAAGGTCAGGCCACAAAAGAGGAGCAAAGACAAGTAGCAAGGAAATGTGGGGATGGTAATCAGAGGGCAAAAGCTGAGAATGAGCTGAGGCAAGAAATGGTAAGAGCAACAACAACAAAAACATTCTTCAGATACTCATGTAGCAAAAGGCATCAAAAAGAAAATGGCTCAGTTAATCAATGGGGATTGGAAAAGGATAACAGATGGCAAAGAAAAGGCAGAACGGCTCAGTTCCTTCTTCCACTCTGTCTTTTCTCAAAAAATAATCTATGACACCCCAGGGAAAGGTGAAGGAGAAAGGTGGAGGGGGGGGTTGCAGCTTGAGACATATAAACAATAGCCAAGCGATACTGTAGTACTTTGAATGAGTTCAACTTCCCAAGATTGGATAAACTGCATCCAAGAACGTTGAAGAAACTGGCTGAAGAGATCTCAGAACTACTGTTTATTATGTTCTTGAAATCAGGGAGGATGGATGAAGCACCAGATGATTAGAGGAGAGTTAACATTGTCCCTATCTTGAAAAAGGCTGAAAGGAAGAACTGGGAAACGCCAAACCAGTCCGCTTGAAACCAATCCCAGGGAAAATTCTGGAGCAGATCCTACGGCAGTCAAGATCTGCAAGTGACTGTTAATAACTAGAAGCCATCATGGATTTGTTAAGAACAAATACTGTCAGACTAATATTTTCTCATTTTTGATAATTCCCTGATAGACAGAGGGAATGCTGTAGACAGAGTGTATCATCACTTCAGCAAAGCCTTTGACAAAGTGTCCCATGATATTGTGCTTAGGAAGCTGTATAGGATAAAACGACTCTGGTAGTTATAGAATCATGCTCAGAGTGCTTATCAATGGCTCCTTTTCAAACTGGGAGGAGGTAACAAGTGGTTTACCACAAGGCTAAATCCTGGGGCCAGTACTCTTCAACATTCTTACTAATTATGGATGAGGGAGTGCAGGGAATTCTTATTAAATTTGCAGATGACACAAAATTGTGTGGAGTAGCTAATACCTTGGAACAAAGAAACATAATTCAAAGAGATCTTAGGCTCTAGCACTGGACTGAAAAACAACAGAGGCAGTTATTTCATGTCCGTTTTGTGTCTGTAAGTGTTGTGCTTTCGGACCAGTACAAAAAAATCTTACTTCACGTCCGTCACGCAAGAGCTGAAATTTGTCTCGACCACACCCCTGGAGCGGGATCAGAGCATGACAATACTGTACCTGGCGCTGGGTTGGGGTATTCTCTTGTCACGGTCTGTTCCTGGTTCCTGTTCTGAGACAAGGGACTGTGTGGTAACAACTGTCACGCAACAACCAGTGTCCACCTAGTGGTCAGCAGCTGAAACAGCATTCGACATTAGTTTCCCTTTGGGAAACACCATCCAGTACAAATGTTTATTAAAGAAACTACTGAAAATTCTGTAGCATTGATGTGTAAATCCCGGAAGACCAGTAAATCGAAATATCAAAATAGTTTTATTTAGGATATTAAAAGGGGGTTAAGAAAGCAAGACAAATTCAGAATTTGTCACGGAACAAGACCATAAAGTAGGCATGGGCACGACTAGGCAAAATTGTCGTTTCCGTTTTCGGTTCTCGTTATTGTTACGTAACAGGTAACGGTAACGAAAATTACTCCGCTCCAGCTCGAACCCGAACCGAAAAAGAAAAATTGGCTCTGATTTTTCGTTGTCGTTCATGGCATCGCAGCGATTGCGCGATGCCAAGCAGCACAGAAAAAAAGTTTTAAAAATAAAATAAAAAACCTGATTCCCGGCCATAAAAGCAGGCAAAAATATGCCTGCCTCAGTGAGGGCACCTACCGAGGGGTGGTTTCTGGCGGGGTCCCCAGCCTCCCCCCCCCTCCTGTCCTGGGCTGCTTGCACCAGGCTGGGGGGGGGTCATCCTCGTCATCTCCATTTGCCATGCGGTGGGGGGGATCCAAAATGGTGACCGCAATTTTTCTTTTGAAATCATGGTCCAAAAACCCACCAAAGCACCACAGAAACATGTGAAAATTAGGTATTTTAAATGCCTGAATTTTTATAGTAGCAGCAGTGGGTTTTTTTATAGCAATAAAATGTCGTATTGATTTTATTTTATTTTATTTTATTTTATTTTTATTTTTTTACACCTGCGCACGCACAATGATGGGCTGGCCATGGGATGGGACCATGCAAATTTTGGAGCCATTCCACCAATCGCATGGCCAGGTTTTGCTGAAACTTCTGGATGTGCCAGAGAGGGCATAAAAAGCCCACCAACCCTAACCCTAACCCTAACCCTAACCCTAACCCTAACCCTAACCCTAACCTGAACCGTTACCCTAAGCCTAGCCCTTACCCTAACCCCAACCCTAACCCAGATTCGTACGCAAGTACACTTCCCTTCTTAGTGGGTCAGAGTGATGCACCCAGAGAGGTGCCTTCAACTCCAGAGACCCACTCCCTCCCTCCCTAAGCGTAACCTGTACGGCAGTACGCCAGTATGCTTTCCTTCTTAGTGAATTAGAGAAGCGCTGACAAGGTTCCTCTGACACACTAACCCCCACGCTAACATAATGTTCTTAGTGAGACAGAGAAGTGCCGACGAGGTTTCCTGTCACACTAACAACCCCAACATAATGTATAATGGCAGCTACACGTTACGCTCCCTAAACCACTGTACAAACGACAGACAACAAACGGAAACGACAAATTTTCAAATTTTTTTGCGACAAACGGAAATGACCCGAAACGGGCCCGTCCCGACAAACGACAACTCGAAACGTAATTTTTTCTGGTCGTGCCCATCTCTACCATAAAGTAACAGTTGTCACAAGACAAGTTATCATGACCGTGAGAAAATGGAAACAGGGACTAAACAGGGACAAAACCACATGATTGCGACCAATCCTGTCTCGGTACAAAACTAATCATGGAACAAGAAAGGATGTGAAGTAACTGCCAGAATGAAATTTAACAGGGACAAGTGCAAAGTTCTTCACCTAGGAGGGGAAAAACAAAAACAAATGCACAGATATAAGATGGGAGATTCTCATACTGTGAATGAGAATGATCTTGGAATTGTTGTAACTCACAAGTGAATATGAGCCAAGAGTGTAATGTGGCTTCAGAAAAAGTAAATGCTATTTTAGAATGCATTAACAGAAGTATAATCTCTAAATCTTATTAAATACTAGTCCCCTCCCTCTATCTGGCACTGGTTAGGCCTCATCTTTAGTATTGTTTCCAGTTCTGGACACTATACTTTTAAAACAATGCCAACAAAATAGAACAGGTTCCAAGGAGGGTAGCATGAGAAAAGAAGAATGGGGAGTGATATATCACATTTCAAATACTGTACTTGAAAGATTGTCATACAGAGCAGGAGCAAGCTTTGTTTCCAATCATCCCAGGATGCAGGATACATAAAAATGGGCTTAAATTATAGAAAGCCAGTCCAGTTGAATATCAGGGGGGAAATGTCCTAACTGTTAGAGCAGTATGACAATGGAATCAATTATCTTGGGAAGTAGTGAGCTCTCTAATGCTGGAGACATTTAATAGAAAATTCAAGAAAAAATTGGGCAAATCTGTCAGAGCTACATACTTAGATTTGGATTCCTTAATTGAGGAGGGGTTGAAATCAATGGTCTTATATGGTCCCTTCCAATTCAATCATTCTACGATTCTATGATTCTATATTTCTTTCCATATTCTCCTAACTATTTAGATACAGTGTATTGATTTGGATTCCTTCACTGACCAGGGGTTGAACAAAGTGGCATTCTAAGTCCCTTCCAAGTCAATGATTTTATGATTTTACATTTGTTGCCATATTCTTTTTAGGATTTCAGTCTCTAGTTTGCAGTAGTTCTAATATCATGCCAGTCACTCCTGGTGATTTATTTATTGCAAGTGCTTTCATTTCAATTTCTAAATCTGCACATGCTTTATCGCAAGATTCTTGTCTGAAGAAATCTTTCATATGTGCATTTCTTCTGTATCATTGTGTCACATATTGTTTCCGTCATCTATCCTGTTCAGGTATAATATATTTCCCAGGTTGATCTTTCAGCACTGCAATCTTGGTTTAAGTTTCCATTTCCTTTCTTTAATTTAACAGAAAAGAGGTCATGTTTCCCTTTTTAGTTATCCTCTTCAATTTTCAATCATTACTGTGACTGTTCTCTTTGTCCATCCCTGCTAATTGCCGAGAAGCTGCATTTAGGATTTTGATTCTATTTCTGTCCTGTGTAACTTTTACCTCTCAACTGTTGCTAACAATTATAAGAGTTTAATCAGCTAACTATCTATTTTTTGACTACGTAATCATTTTGCATTTCTTCCCTGAAAGTATCTTTATTTTGAATCCATAGATATTCTGGTTCACAAATGACTGAGTTTAGTAATGCAAAACTGTTCTTTATGTTCTAAATTATTCAGGAATGTCATTTAAATTCTATTTTGGCACTATCATAGTGTTTATCTTCAACTTTATTCCTTTTTTAAAAAAATACAGTAATACCTCGTACGATGAATGCCTCTTAAGACGAAAAATTTGTAAGACGAATGTAATATCCGGGGATAGCAAAAACTCGTACTGTAAGATGAATTTTTCCTTCCCATTTACATTTGTCTTATGAAGTACCATTGATCCTCGCCCATCCTGGGCTGTTTGCAAGGGAACAGTCCAGGCTAGGTGAGGATCAATGGGTCCCTGCTTTGCCCAGCAAATTGGTAGGCAAAACAAGGTCCCATTGCTGCTGCCGCTTGCCTTGCAACCCTCCCAGACTAGGAGAAGATCAGTGGGTCTGTGCTCGGCTTGGACCCCTCCAATCCCAGGGACGTGTGCATGTTCGGGCAGCTTGGGTGGATTGCGTGAATATGCACCCGTCTGGTCCTCCTCCTCTTCACTGGAGTCTCAGTGCCCAGGTGAAGAGGAGGAGGAGGAGGAGGGCTGAATCCTTTTGAATTTTCCACCACACAAGCACCCTCGCTGGTGCAGGGGGGAATTCAAAAGGATCCAGCCCTCCACCAATCTCCTCCTCAGCCAGGCAAGTGTCGGTGGTCGTCAGACGCTTGCCTGGCTGAGAAGGAGATCGGTGGAGGGCTGCCCCCTCAATCAAGGGCAGCTGAAGGCTGCTGTCCGCAGGCCTCCCCCAGAGCTGATTTTGAAAGGTCCAATCTGTCAAAGTCAGCTGTCTGGCGGGGCTGCGGAAAGCAGCTTTCAGCAGCCTTTGATTGGGGGGGGGGGATTGTGACCGCCTTCCCACAGGAATGCACTGAAAACCTATTAATCCGTTCCTGCCTCGTAAGATGAATTTTTCGTAAGACAAATCGACCTGTAGAACAAATTAAATTTGTCTTACGAGGTACCACTGTATATATATTTAATTACCTGTATCACTATCCATTCATGATCTTGTTTTTTGCAGAATAAATAGAACATCTTCATTTTCTGCTTCCAATTACACATTCTATTTGATTTCAATAGTAGCCATTTGCTGATATCCACATGTACAATTGTCTGATTTATTACCTGAAGCATGTATTCCCAATAAAACATTTGTTGACTTCATTAAAATACTATGTTTTTCTTCTTATTGATTTTGTGATCCTTGGTCAAATTATTTAATAATATTTGTTTCCTGCATTGACACTCTGATAATCTATGATTGTCATTACTATTGACTAGGATCTTTTCCAGTGATGCCTTCCCCTACTGCTGCTGTCCTTCAAGAATTCTCTCCCTCCACCATCATCACAACTGGAGCTACCAATTATCTTTTGCTGACATAACTGTTAATTCCTGAATGGTACACTGTTTAGTCAACTGTCTCAACTTGGATCATTCTATGTTGGATGCCTCTGCTAGAAGTCTAGATTTATAACAGAGTCCAGCCTCCTGGTTGTATTGTCTGCTTTTTAATGTATTGGTTTTTCTTAATTATTGCATTTTTATCTCACCCATCTGGCCAAAAAGCTGTTCTGGGTGGCTATTGACACACTGTAACCTCCTGGACAAGTTAAAATGTGCATCCAAAAGAGAACTGCATGTTTTATCTTCCATTGGACGACATCATTTCTATTATATTAGATACTGAAGCATGAGGTTGTGTTAACAGACCTGCTGTGAGGTATTATAATTTTGAATAGCTTGATCACGAATGGGCCTTATGACCCATTAACTTTACAAGACACTTGTTCCTGGCAGAGATGAAAACGGCTAGAAGATTTGTTGATGTCAATTAAGAGAGTTGCTTGCATTTTGACCCTCTGTGATGAAGTGGGCTATGACAGCCATCATTATCAGCATCTGCACTTTAAAATTAAGACTGCACAACTGGCAAAGTTACAAAGAATTCTGAGATCAGCCTATTTTGGGAACAGCAATGAAAACAGCATGTAATCCTTTGATGCTACTTCTCTAAGAAAAAAAATGCAGTTTAACCAGTCAAGCATCACTAAACACTATATATCAATGAAATTCCAAGGTGCAATTTTATGTCCTTGAGAAGATCAGCCAAGCCCATGAAAGATCAACAGAATTGTCCTTGTGGAGCACTTGATAAAGGCGGACTCAGTGTGATGCAGCTCTCACCTTTTCTTGTTAATCCTTTCTCAGCATGAGTCTAGCCAGCAGCGTTACTTCAGTTTTATTCTTCAGCTGAAATATGGTAGTTATGCCCTTTCCTCCAGTATGTGAAGAGCTTCCTTGAATTAATTTAATTAGGATATGGTATAGTGCAGTTCACTGTAACAGAACTAACATTTTTGTATGTATCAACCAGCTTGGGGTGGGGGGTGGGACAGCAGCTCCCTCTTTCAGCCTGTATGAGCCCAACCTCCCCTCAGGAAGGCACACCTGCTGAGAGCCACTTGTCACAACCTACACACACACACACACACACACACACACACAGTATTTTTCTGTCTATAAGACGCCTCCATGTATAAGACTATCTCCATTTTTCCAACCCACAATTACAGTTTCGCAATTGCATGGTTCTCTCAGCAGTTTACTACTGTGTATAAGATGACCCTAAATTGTCAGTCTAACAGTTTTAGAGAAAAATACAGTTTTATACATGGGAAAATACTGTAAATTACCAGGTAGACAGGGAACTTTTCAATTACCATTGTCATTTCTGCACCAGTCATCAGGGCCAGCTAGTTTTTCCACAAAGAAATACTTCTATGACAATGGCAGCTCAGATCCAAGAGAAACCCATTTTAGATGCACAGCTGAAAAAGTTACTTCCGTGGACCACAACCACCAGGATTAGCTAGCCAAGCTGGCCAGGGGATCCTGGAAATCCAAGAAAGTGATTTTTCAAAGCTTTGATGTTAGAAGTAACTTTTAACTTTTACCAGTGAGGATATGAGTGGAGAATATACAAAAATTTGTATAGTTGTTCATTCATGGATAACATACACAGCCTTGGGGTCCATCCCAGAACTCAGGGAAGTCTACCTCTGGAATACTACTTCAGTGGCTGGAGCTTTCTGGGAATTGTAGCCCAAAATACTAACTCTCCCTCTCCTGGCAGGCTTGCCTGGTAATAATATAACATACTGTAGAAAGAAGCCTTCAAGCCTACTGAGTGGCTGGAGACTGCCATTTCAAATGTCCCATCATGACCACCAGTGATACCATACCACAGGGAAAGCTGCAAGGGAAACCTATGAAACAGATGAGAAGGATGAAAGCAGCTCTGTGGTAACATTCTTCAAATGTCATTCTACTGATGAACATCTAACACCTCACTTGAGAGAAAATGCAACAAACAGTTTCTTCTCATGTTTAACCATTCCTGTTTTCCTGTTCCTCCTCCTCACTCAGCCAAAGCACAAGACCCCTCTGACAGGCCCTGTGAAAGGTCATGTTGCTTAATGGTCTGCTAAAACGTGCTCTGCTTATATACCGCCCCACACCACTTCAAGTAGTCTCTGGGTGGTTTACAGCTTAATTACAGTATGCAGGCTACACCTTGCTCCCCTCCCCCCCCAGCAAGCTGGATACTCATTTTACTGACCTTAGAAGGATGGAAGGCTGAGTCAACCATGAGCCTAGGTCGTGAGCACAGTTTAACCTGCAGTACAAGCATTTAACCACTGCGCTACAAAGCTCTCTAAGGGCCATTTTGCTCTGCTTCATTTCTGCCAACCACTTTCAGCTTGAAACCCAACATGTGCCACAATCCTGGTGTCTAGAAAAAGCATCATGTGTGGTTACGGGGACGTAGCAAATAAAACCACTGCCCCCCCTCCCAGCAATTGTGGGGGCTACAATCCAAAAAAGTTATTTATTCATGCTTTGCCCAGTCACTGGGATTTGCAAATCCCCCAAAGGGGGCTGTGCAGTGTATGGTGGCAAATACTGGTTGCCTTGTTTATAGTGACTTGGTAATGATCAACACATACAGTATTTAGCCAATAATGTTAATGAATCCTGCAGGCATTTCAAGACTGGCAGAACTGTATCCTCACCTAACCCCTGTGTATGCATGGACAAACTTTTTTTTAAAACTATAAAAGCAATAATATTAATTTCCCTGGATGATGTGCTGTTGTTTTGATGAACACCATCATGGCAAATCTTCAGTGCTGCTTTCTTCAATGATAGCAGCAAGGACTTAGAAAGAATGCTTTTGCTTGTCATCATAACAGCTTAGAGCAAACCCTGTGGGCCTGTATATTTCAGCTTTTGTTTTGCTTTCTTTTCTCCCCAAAGAAGCAACCTACTTTTAAGCTGGCCCCTTAGCTTAGTTGGGGAATCTGTCTCCCTTTATCTCCAAGTCCATCTCCTTTAAATTCTTATTAGTGGCCTATAAAGGTATTTCCTATGGCTTTGTCTTGCTTTTGGAATCTGGATTCTTAGGTGAGAAATGGAGGGGACCAAATGAGTAAGTAACAAAGCCAATTAATAGCTCAAATAAATTTTCTATTGTAGAAAGGGTTAAGATGCCAAGCCCTCCGAGAACAATGTTCCTCTCTCATATTCTCTAGTGTGCTCTCACATCTGTGACAGGGAGTAACTTGATCAAAGGCAGGTGTTAAAACCCATGTAAAATTAAACGGTGAACAAACTTGACCCAGAGGGAATTTACCTGCAAAGCAATAAAGCTCAGAGGTCTGTCAAACAGACTAGATTTCAAAAACACTCTTAAAAGTAGAACCACATTACTCAGCAGAAAGAGCACCCATAGTTTTTTTTAAAGGCCTGATGCAATCAGAATAGACTGGATTGAAAAATTATACTGCAAACAGTGTTTATATTCTGAAAGAGAAAATACGGTGCTTGAAGTCAGAGAATTATTCCTCAGTGGCAATGTAGTTAATAAAAATGAGGTGGCATCCAATGCATGATATCGGTACATTCTTGTTGACTGTTTTTAGTTTCAAAGACTAGTTTTGGTGGTGTGTTTCTATTTTGTTGTGTTCCATTTTTAAGGCTAAGAGGCTAGTGTGTGTGTATGTGTACTGTTGTGACCGACCCTTCGTGACTCCATGTCCATGGAGTTTTCTTGGCAGGAAAAAGCTTGCTAAACACACTGTAGTGAAATGAACTCATTTTTACTCACCTGACTTAAGGTGTGCTCATACTTTTGTCTTGTTCATTATTTCCAAATTAGACTTTTTTCTTTTTCTTTTTTGCATGAATGCCCCACACACTCTTAATTTTTGGCACAGTCCCAGCTTGAGCTTTTGTTACTCTCCTGAGCTTTCCCACTGTTGTATTTTTCATTTGTTTCCTTACTACAGAAAACCCACTGGAGAGGGAAGGATAAAAAAAAGTAATCCACTGCCCTTGTAATGGTGGCATTAGAAGCTTGGAAGCGCCTTCATTATTCTTTTGCCTTGCCACATCATTACTGGAACTCCAGGCTGGATTCTGGGCCTTCATTTGCAAAGGCCTGAGTTCCCATATGAGGGGGAGGGGGTAATACAAGAGGCTATCAGACTATATTAGAAGCTGCAGAGCACCACTGAGAATGTCATTTAAATGTCAATATTTTTCTTCCTTCTTTAAATATCATACAGAGGACACGATGACCAGGTCGACGAGGAAAAACATCCACTGTCAGTTGAGGAGATGTAAATGTCTGGCAGCGAAAGACTTTATTTGAGACTCATGCTCCTGCATTTATTATGCCAAGAAAAATGAATTTTAAAGACTGCACTCTCTTCATCCGAATCTCACCACGAAATGGCCTTCCTAATCTGCACACACAGTAAATCTTGAAGCCTTACACACAGAGGGAAATGTCATGCCCACTTTGGTGTGGATCCAAAGTGAAGTTTGAGAGGCCTTTGTCTGATCCAGTCAGCGCTATAACCTCAGAGTCAAAATAATTAAAATCTGATACAGGATGTCACCTAAGAAATTAATCCCAAGAGATATGTAGCTTGGCACACAATGATTGTGTGAAGAGACAGCACATTTTTATAGCAACAACAATTTTAATGTTATTATTGGACTTTAAATATTTACACACTAACATGTTTGTAGATTAAAAAGCTCCTTCACTGTCACCACAGAGAGGGGAAAAGGAGTCTTGTGGCATCTTGGAAACCAACAAATTTGTTTTAGCGGTATTTAACATCCATGCTGAGGCAGCTCTCTCAGGGGTTTCCAAAGATTTCATGGCCTCCATCATCTCTATCTCAAATAGTGTCTGCCCCTACTCATCATGCAGGCCACATATTGGACCTGGTCTTCTGTCCTGGTATGGATATTGGGAACCTAGGGGTAAAATAACTTTCTGTAGTGCCATTGTCATGGACAGACTATTATCTGGTGTGCTTTAGGCTCACTGGAACTCAGAGCCTCCACGTGGAAGTCAGACAAAGGCAATTCGTCCAAGAAGGTTGATGGATCCAGATGGTTTTGCAGCTGCCCCAAGGGAGTTTCCCACCTCTTTGACGGATGGCTCCACTGAATCCTTAGTTGATCTCTGGAATTGGGAAACGAGCGAAGCCACTGACCTGATTGCCCCTGAACATCTCCTTTCTCGAAGTACAGACCAACTGGCTGCCTGGTTTACTGGGGAACTGGCACATGTGAAAAGGGTAGTCGGTAGAGCTGAGAGGCATTGGCAGAAAACCCAGAGTGAAACAGGTAAAGAAACAGTGAAAGGCCATTGGAAAGCTTATTCCAAGGCAATGGAAGCAGCAATGAAATCATTTTTCTCTACCACAATTGCTAAGGCACAGAATCGCCTGGCGGAGCTTTTCCGAATAGTCAAGAGTCTGAATATATAAGTATAATGCACCAACAATCAGTAGATACAGGTGGTATCTAGGGTTTTTGTTTGTTTGTTTGTTTGTTTGTTTGTTTGTTTGTTTGTTTGTTTGTTTGTTTGTTTGATACTTAAGACCCAAGCAAGCAGGCAATTTAAGGCCTGTGGATATCTGGGCATCATGGATAGCACTCTGCCTAGTACTGGATATTTGCAGAATTACAGCCTTTAAACAACAGCTCAGGTCTCACAGTATTGTCCTTTTAAACATATAGGCCCTTCATTGCTTCCTTACTCTTTCCTATTTCTTGCGGGTTTGCAATTTGGTCCTGATCAGTTTTGACAATGTTGCATAGGAATGCTATGCATTTTTAAAGCATTGCAGCTGATAAACAGCACTCCACCTCATATAACAATTTACCAAGCAATAACCAGCTTGTTAAAACTGAGGACATCACTTGGAAAATGTAAGAATTTTTTAACATATAGTGCTAGTTACAGGAAATGTGGGCAGCTGAGAGTTAAGCTAATATTTTGTGCTTTCTCTGTGCAGTTATTATTTGTTCCTGATACTGTAGGGACAACTAAAGTAAACTACTGGTTTGTAGTTCAGTCCAGATCAGTTATTATCTAAAGCTTCTAGCCACTATTATTGCTGTGTCTTCACCTCTTCTGGCTTCCCCATAGTCCCAAATTATTTTGTCCTTTGGATTGGGAGAATGCTACAGTGCAAGACACTCTTTCTGCAGGGTCTGGAGTTATTTTAGGAAGAAGAAAAGGGGCACAACTAGGCTGTGAAAGAAAGCGTGACAAAGTGGCACAAAATAAGACAAGGAGTTGGGGAGGGACCCAAAGATGCAGGAACTCGTGCAAACCACCAGCAGCTTGGTTTGTACCCTATATACACTGGGATAAGGAGCATGCCATCTGGATTGTGAGGGTAATCTTTGTGTTGCAAAGGAAACTTATGGGTACAAATACCTTTTCTAGAAAAGTCTAGTGACATACTTTTCACATCTTGATAGACATTTACATTTGGACTAATCAGGCTGGGCTAAAAACTCTATTTCACCATAGGAGGACATACTAAGCCTTGGCAGGAAAACTTGTGCACGGAACTACTATGGCAAAAGAAACATGAACATTAACCTTTAATATTTGGCATATCATGCTGTCTGAAGGACTCTGCACAATATCTCAAAAGCTCATCTAGTGATTCATTTTACAGGGAGTTGGACTGCTACTTAGCTCTAGTTCCACACTATCCAGCTAATATTAGCAAAGCAATGGCTGTGTCACATTGAAACCAATGGAATGTGTTACTTACATTCTAATTGACTAAGGAAAATGGGGTTTTGTTGCTATTGGGGAGAGGAGGCATAGACCACATGCTTTGAAGCTGTCCTAAATGCAAACACAACCAACAACTATGTACCAAATTTCCCTTTCTGGTAGAATATTGATCTATTGATGAGATACAAGATCAGGTACATGTTGATGAGATATTGATCTATTGATGAGATACAAGATCAGGTACATGTTGATGACCAGGCTGCAGGTGAGAAGCTCATTGTACTAGGGGATTCTATAATTAGAAATACGGAGGGATGGATTTGTGAGGAGCATGATAACCGTATGGTCACTTGCCTGCCGGGTGCAAAGGTTGCAGACATCACCAGAAATATAGATAGCTTGTTAGAGAGAACTGGGAAGGAGCCAGTGGTCATGGTACACGTCGGTACCAATGATGTCAGGAAGGCCAAGCGGTCAGTCTTGGAAGCCAAATTCAGGTTGCTAGGTAGAAGATTGAAGACCCGGGCTTCCAAGGTAGCATTTTCAGAAGTGCTACCTGTTCCTCGTGCAGGACCCGCCAGACAGGCAGAACTCAGAAGCCTCAATGCGTGGATGAGGCGATGGTGTCAAGAGGAGGGCTTTAGATTTGTCAGGAACTGGAGAACATTTTGGGACAAGCCAAACCTGTTCAGGAGGGATGGGTTGCACTTGAATCATGATGGGACCAGATTGCTGGCACTCAACCTCAAGAAGGCAGCAGAGCAGCTTTTAAACTGATAACTGGGGGAAAGCCGACAGGAGCTGAGTGGCATCCGGTTCGGAACACCTCATCCTCAGGGAATGAGGTTGGAGAGGGTAGAGAATCACATAGAGAAGACATAGCAGGTATAGGTATTAGCACCGGGAGAATAACGGAATGTGACAGTTCATCTACTGAAAATAAAAGCTGTGAGGCGAATAGAACAAGGCAACAGCTGTTGTTGCAGGACCCACTGTACAGGTGCTTCTACGCCAATGCTCGAAGCCTCCGAGCAAAGATGGGAGAACTTGAACATTTGGCAGCTAGGGATAACATTGATATAATAGCCATAACAGAAACCTGGTGGAATGCGGAGAACCAGTGGGATACAGCAATCCCAGGCTATAAACTCTATAGAAGAGATAGAGGGGGGCGGGTTGGAGGAGGAGTGGCCATCTATGTCAAAGAAGGGGTAAAATCCAGCAGAATGGAGATTGACAGAGGGTCTGACTCCACCATAGAATCACTGTGGGTTAAACTACCAGGTCCAAGGAGTGATGTGATCGTTGGAGTATTCTATCGTCCACCAGATCAGAAACTTGAGGGGGACCTTGAAATGAGGAGAGAAATCATGGAAGTGGCTAAAAGGGATAGGATAGTAATCATGGGGGACTTCAATTATCCCCACATTGACTGGGCCAATGCGAGCTCCGGGCAAGAAAGAGAAACTGAGTTTCTCGACTTGCTGAATGACTGTGCCTTAGAGCAACTTGTCACGGAGCCCACCAGAGAACAGGCAACTCTGGATCTAATATTGTGTGATACTCAGGACCTGGTCAGAGGTGTGAATGTCACTGAGCCTCTGGGGAACAGTGACCATGCTGCTATTACCTTTGCCATGCATGTCGGAGGAAGAGTGTCAACCAAATCAGACATAAAAACCCTTGATTTTCGAAGGGCAAACTTCCCTCAGATGAGGAAACTAGTTAGAGAGAAACTGAAGGGGAAGGTTAGAAGAATCCAATCTCTTCAGAGTGCATGGAGCCTGTTTAAAACAACAATAATAGAGGCCCAGCACAAGTGCATACCACAAAGAAAGAAGAGCTCATTTAAGTCCAAGAGGACACCTGCATGGTTAACGAGTGGAGTTAGAGAGGCTCTAAAGCGCAAGGAGAGGTCCTTCTGTAAATGGAAATCCTCCCCAAATGAGGAAAATAAAAAGGATCACAAACTCTGGCAAAAGAAATGTAAGAAGATGATAAGGGAGGCAAAGAAAGACTTTGAGGAACGAATGGCTAGCAATATAAAGGGTAATAATAAAAGCTTCTTTAAATATGTTAGAAGTAGAAAACCTGCCAGAGAACCAGTTGGCCCTCTGGATGGTGAGGGAGGAAAAGGGGAGGTTAAGGAAGACTTGGACATTGCAGAGAAATTGAATGAGTTCTTTGCGTCTGTCTTCACGACAGAGGACCTTGAGCGGATTCCGCTGCCTGAGCCACCCCTCTTGACTAAAGAATTAAATCAAATACAGGTTAAAAGAGAGGAGGTTTTAGGACTAATTGATAAATTGAGGATTAACAAGTCACCTGGCCCAGATGGCATCCACCCAAGGGTTATTAGGGAACTGAGAAATGAAATTGCAGATCTCTTAACGGTTATATGCAACTTGTCTCTTAAAACGGCCACAGTGCCGGAGGACTGGAGGATAGCAGATGTCACACCAATTTTTAAAAAAGGAAGGAGGGGGGACCCAGGAAACTACAGGCCGGTTAGCCTTACATCTGTCCCAGGGAAGATGGTGGAAAGCCTCATCCAAGAGAAAATCTTAAAACACATAAAAGAACAAACCTTGCTGAGAGAAAATCAGCATGGCTTCTGTAAGGGTAAATCTTGTCTGACAAACCTCTTAGAATTTTTTGAAAAGGTCAACAGGCACGTGGATTTGGGTGAACCAGTGGATATAGTCTATCTGGATTTTCAAAAGGCTTTTGACACAGTCCCTCACCAAAGGCTGCTGAGAAAATTGCACAGTCAGGGGATAAGAGGGCAGGTCCTCTTATGGATTGAGAACTGGTTGAGATCCCGGAAACAAAGAGTAGGTGTCAATGGGAAATTTTCACAATGGAGAGAAGTGAAAAGCGGTGTGCCCCAGGGCTCTGTCCTGGGACCGGTGCTTTTCAATCTGTTCATAAATGACCTGGAGACAGGGATAAACAGTGAGGTGGCCAAGTTTGCCGATGACATAAAACTTTTCCGTGTGGTAAAAACCAGAGAAGATTGTGAAGAGCTCCAGAAGGATCTCTCCAAACTGGGGGAATGGGCTGAGAAATGGCAAATGCGTTTTAATGTAACCAAATGTAAAGTAATGCATATTGGGGCAAAAAATCCAAACTTCATCTATCAACTCATGGGCTCTGAGTTATCCGTGACGGATCAGGAAAGAGATCTTGGTGTGTTGGTGGACAGCTCCATGAAGGTGTCTCCCCAATGTGTGGCAGCGGTGAAGAAGGCCAATTCCATGCTAGGGATTATCAAAAAGGGGATTGAAAATAAAACAGCCAACATTATAATGCCATTATACAAAACAATAGTAAGGCCCCACCTGGAGTATTGTGTACAATTCTGGTCACCGCATCTCAAGAAAGACATAGTGGAACTGGAAAAGGTGCAGAAGAGAGCGACTAAAATGATTACTGGCCTGGGGCACCTCCCTTATGAAGAAAGGCTAAAACATTTGGGCCTCTTTAGTCTGGAAAAAAGGCGATTGAGGGGGGATATGATTGAGACATACAAAATAATGCAGGGCATGAGTAAAGTAGATAGAGGGAAGCTCTTCTCCCTCTCCCAAAATACCAGAACTAGGGGACATACACTCAAATTGAGGGCTGGGAGAGTAAGAACTGACAAAAGAAAATATTTTTTCACCCAGCGCGTTGTAAGTCTATGGAACTCCCTGCCACACAATGAGGTGATGGCATCTGACCTGGATGCCTTCAAAAGGGGATTGGACAGATTCCTGGAGGAAAAGTCCATCACAGGTTACAAACCATGATGGAGATGTGTAACCTCCAGGGTTTAAACCAGGGTACTTCAAGGGCCAGATGCAGGAGAGTGGTATCAGGAGACAGATATCTAGTCTCATGCACTCCCAAACACATCTGGTGGGGCCGCTGTGAGATACAGGAAGCTGGACTAGATGGGCCTTTGGCCTGATCCAGCATGGCTCTTCTTATGTTATGTTCTTATGTAATATTATTTTTACTGTGAGCTTCCCACTGAACAGAGACAATTTTAAGTTTGGGGGGGAGGGATTTTTAAAATGGCATGTCAAAGTTTATTTGATTTGTATAGTTTTCTCTTTTCCCATAAAGACTAGGTCCACTCAGAGTGAATCCTAATGCAAAATGACCCAAATTTAAGAATCTGCAGACCTTTTTAAATCATTGCATCTTGAAACAATGTACAAATAACTTGGTTTTGTGACTCACCATCACCACCCCACATTCCCCGCCTGTTTCCTTTGTGTGTGTGTGTGTGTGTGTGTGTGTGTGTTGTGTTGTGTCATTATAGTCATGACCCCATGTCCATGGAGTTTTCTTGGCAGGAATATTGGAGTGGTTTACCAGTTCCTACTCCAGGCACCTACAGCACCTGGTATTCCCTGGTGGTCTCCCATCCAAGTACTAACCAGGGTCAACCCTGCTTAGCTTCCAAAATCAGGAGAGATTGGATGTGCTTAGGGCAATCTAGGCAGCTTTTGCTTCCTTTAACATAAAAAAAAATCTTGAAGACTTGCACAGATTTTGTTCCTTTTTATTTGCACATAAAAACACCACCACGATATGGGTTTGGAAAGTTCATGTAACACAAGAGTAGAGCAAAGAGTGCCACCTAAAGGCAACAATGTTATTTTCTTATTATTTCCACAGAGACATTTACTGTTCTGTAGATGCTGGTTATGTCTCAATTTGCTGATGAGAAGCATCTGCTCTGCAGTACCAAAAGTCATAAACTCCATCCTGTGAAGTGTGTCATTCACCTCATCAATAATGTGCCAGTCCACCCCATGCCTTGGGAATATATCTGAAAAGAAATATAAGAGAAACTACAGGGTTCTGACGGCTGTCCCTTGGACTTCAGTAGAGCTGTACTACGTTGATGGAAGAAGTTTATTTACTGCTTGGCTGTCATGTTCTGGATAGATAGGATCCCTTGGGATCCAGACCCAAACTGGCTGCTTCCTTGAAACATGGAACAAAGCTCTCCTGTTTTGACTTCAGTTCCCTGTAGTATTTGATTGCCAGTCATCTGTTATTACAACCTGTTCATCTCCATTTGATTACTCGTAGCAAAAGCTGTGACTAGGATGGGGCAACAGGAGCTTTGCTTCAGGTGCCAAATGGAGAAGATAGGCTTCTTCACCAGACTGTGGCCTGGTCCACTGTCCTAGAAAAGACAAGAGTCTAGAGCAGAGATCACCAGGCTGTGGGATGAGGAGAGACAGATAATCAATCGACCAGGCCTCACTGAGGCAAGTGGAAGACAGATCTCTCTAAGGCTTGATATACCAGAGCACTGGCCTGAATGGAAAGCTAGCCTACCTGGACCACGGATGGACTAGGCCTCCCTGTCAGACAGGTCTACTTTGAGCTCAGTAGACCAGGCCTGTCCCCAGACAAGTGGCAATGACACTATAAATGGAAGTCTATGGAGACGACAGGCAGACTAGCCCCTGCCCCCATCAGAAGGGAGGTCCATCCGAGGCTTGGTAAACCATTTATCTGGCATGGATAATGAAGAGGTGGTGGCAACCAAAGGAACAGCTGATTTATCTGGATCACATTGGATTCAATAGACCACTCCTCTGGGCTGGACAATACAGAAAGCCACTCATTAATACGTAAGGGTAAAGGTAAAGGTTCTCCCCCACACATGCATGCTAGCCATGTCCGACTCTAGGGGCGATGCTCATCTCTGTATTCAAACCGAAGAGCCAGTGTTGTGCAAGTCCATGGCCACCTGGCCGGCATGGCCGCAAGGAAACAGTTTCTCCTTCCCGCTTTTTACGGCGCGGTACCTATTTATCTACTTGCATTTACAGTACATGCTCTCAAACTGCTAGGTTGGCAGGAGCTGGGATTAAGAGCGGAAGCTCACTCCACTGCATGGCACTCGGGATTCAAACTGTTGAGCTGCTGATTTTGTAGCCAACAGTTTTCAGTGCTCTAGCCCGCTGAGCCACCACTCCCCCTTCCTTAATACATGTTATCCTAAACTCTCTCTCTCTCTCTCTCTCTCTCTCTCTCTCTCTCTCTCTCGTGTGTGTGTGTGTGTGTGTGTGTGTGTGTGGACATTTCCTGTTTAGTAGTAATTGATTTTTTTCAGCTCTGATGGTGGCTCTGATTCCTTGTGCATGAGGGGAGATGCTAGCAAGGTGATCGGTGTTGTAAGTACTTCTTGTATTTTCACACCATGAATTACATAACTGGCCAGGGATGGGGGCATTTTGTGCTGCTTTGCCCCAGGCGCTAAAATGGTTAGCTTTGTCTCTGTTGACAGGCTGTTGTCAGAGATTCTGCATTAATTCTTATTAAGCAAAACCCAGCCTCCTGAACCTATGAGACTGACTAATTCAAGAGGTGAGCAACTGACCAAGACCAGAATGCTAAGCGTGAAGCAGAGATTTCTGATTGCTATTTCTAATCATAGCCTGCCTGAATCAGACCTTCACTACACAATAAAAAAATCACACACACACACACATACTTTAGGCAGGTAACTCACAGTTTTCAAACCTAACCATGGATATGGTATTCTTTTTCCCTCGGGTTAAGAAAAAAAAGTGAGGTGTGAAAAAATTAATTAAAATGGAAGCCTGATATGAACAATGTAGATCAAAATACCACCAATGGCCAAAATGGAGCAGAGAAAAAAAATCATCTAGTTAATCTACCATGGGGGAGGGGGACAGCAAACGGGAATAAAATGTGCAAAAGCCAATTGCACCACCTAATAGTACCAGGGGTGCATGCCAACTCAATGCTCCTACAAAATGAACTGCACTGCCTTCCAAATGTTGAACAAAAGGTCAAGAGAGAGGAGAAAGTTGGTTACAGTTTGAAATCAAATATTGAAGAAGGGTCATGGCTCAGTGGTACCACTCATGCTCCACATGCAGGATATCACAGTTCAATCCCCAGCTTCTTTAGACAGAGAAAAAGTGTGCTGCTTATATACGTAGTATCCTGTAGTGTTGAACGAGCTCTGTGGGCATGTTTACAATTTAATTATGCAGTCTACACATGGCACCCTCCCAGACAGCCTTGGTACTCAATTTACTGACCTTAGAGCAGGGGTGTCCAAACTTTTTGCAAGGAGGGCCAGATTTGGTGAGGTGAAAATGTGTGGGGAACCAACCATTCATCTGCATTTGGCCTCTGGGCTGGACTTTGGAAAAGCCTCTAGGACATGCAAGGAGGTGGGGAGGGTGATGCAATAATGGAGTCAGGGGGGCAGGTAGGCTGGACAGGTGGCTGCGGGGGGGGGGGAGAGAGATGGAGGCAAGGGAGGGCAGGCAAACTGTGAAACTGCAAGCTGACGTCTCCATCCGGTATGGAGAGAGGCCAGCTTTCAGGGATGCATGACAGGCTGAGCCGGTGGGGAGAAGAGGCTGTGGGCCGTTCGAAATTTGAAAACGGGCCACATTTGGGCCCTGGGCCTGACTTTGGACATGCCTGCCTTAGAGGGATGGAAAGATAAGTCAACCTCAAGCCATCTTCTTCAGCCTGGGATTGAACTCAGGACAGGAGCCTAGTCCTGACTTCAGTACTGCAGTTTAGCCACTACACCATGAGAACTAGGAAGCCAGCCAGCAAGAGCTCTCCTAGACTTCTATGGTCCCAGGACTGGGCTAAGTGAAGCAATGGTCTGAATCAATAAAGGGCAGCTTTCTAGGTTCCTATTCTGGCATGTAGAAATGTTGTATCTTTATGGATAAGATGCAGGAACAACAACAAAAAAACAGAGGGGGGAGCTCAGTGCCCTTCTAGAGAGAACTCCCAGAAATGTCGGATTAATACTGCTCTAAAATGAATTACGTGATAGATATACTTTCATCAACAATTACCAGCAAAGTCATTTTTTGTGTTTCTATGCTAGGGGCATTCGTGCTAATAATCAAACATCTTCCTAATACATTAAATCACTGGAAACCAAGAGACAATAGCTTGGATAAATTCTTTGTTCAAGGCTTTCTGCTGATCCAAGTTCTCTGAAAGAGGATGTCCGCCAGAGACAGTAAAGGATCAACTAAAAGGATGACTGATCAGATGCTGTATGTTCTTTAGGGGAGATAACTGCATGCAGGAGGTCTAGCTCTGTCAGTGAATAGCTGGTTCTCCCTTTGGTAGGGCAAACAGGACTAAGAAAGTCATTAAGTAGCAGAATTTGCCAGAGCTTCTCTCTTTCTGGTTCTGGAGGAAATAAAACACATGAATGAACAGAGTATGTAAGAAGTTCTTTATAGGTTATTTATTCTTCATTCCTACAACAGAGTTCAGAGGGACAAGGCACACTTTTTACACTGTATATTAAAACAAAATCCTGTAATTGGTATACATACACATTAGGTCTTCTGTATAAAACGGAGAAGGAATATGCACAGAATGGTTTTAGGAAAAGGCACATACATTGCATGCTCTATGCTGGAGAAAACAGCAGTGGGTGCTGCTGTTCCATCAGACAAACATTCCCTTTACAAGATACAGTACTTGCAAAATAATTCAGCACAGATATGAAAAAGAGAAACTCATTTTTTTGCCAGTTCAAAACTAATATTTAAACCCCCTCCCAAAAGACCCAGAATCCAACAAAGCATTTATTTTTGACAACCCAGCCTCTTTTCTCCTCAAGATTTATGGAGCCAAAATCAAGAAAATGTGAGATACTTCTGCAGAGGACCAAAGTCACAACACTCTGTATGTCATGAACTGATATCCGTGAGTTACCAGGCTGCTATGTAGTTTGCCATCCTTTTTTCTTGCTAGCAGCATGGGCATGATATTGTGGAGCGCCTTCATAAATCAGTTTATTTTTAAGAATTGAATTCATTTGATATGCAACTGCACTACAAAAGTGACAGCACCCCTTTGATCAAGCGTTGGCTATTTCATTGTGAAGTGCCATCAAATCATTTCAGACATGTTGATCCTGTGAAGTAATCACCTCCAAAAGGTCCTATCATTAACAAGCCTGCTCAGGTCTTGCAAATTAAAACAACTCTTTATTGAGTCAGTCTGTCTCATGGTAGATCTTCTTTTCATTCTTCTGCCTTCAATTTTTCGTAGCATTACTGCTTTGTCCAGTGAGTCTTGTCTTCTTATGATACATCAAAAGTATGACAGTCTTTGTGCAGTCATTTCAGTTTAGCCAACAACCTATATCTGCCATTAACTGAAGCTAATAGAAAACAGGCTTGGAAGAAGGTCCTATTCTGTAAAATCACTGTAAAGACCCTCCTGTAAGAACCATTACATTGTTAAGAGTCTGTAAATGATGATGTTGCATTTCCAAACCATTCATATTTTTCAGCTTACAAAAGAGCCCACTACAGAGGACTGAAAGGAGAATTAATATGAATGTACAAACCACATTGAAGACAGAGGTATCCAAAGCACAACAGCAGCCTTCTGGAAAGGGCAAAAAACAAACCAACCCTATAGTATTCAGAACAAGAAACCCCAGAGAATGTTCTTGTTTCAGAACACATAAAAATGCACTACTGCTGCTGCTGATGGCCTTGACCACTGTCTTGAACAACCACCGAAAACCAACAACTGTTCTGAACTGCCTCAAGGGATGGCAAGAGCTTTATCCATCCGCTTCATGATTTAGAAGAAACTGAACTGAGAGCTCTATCATCTTAAGTCTGGTGCTTCAATGTGTAGCCTGCATACTGTAATGAAACTGGAAACCAACCAGAGACTACTTGAAGTGGTATGGGACAGTATATAAGCAGAACACTTTGCTTTGCTTTCGTCCACTATCTTAGGAATGGTGACCTGTAGACCAACAACACATTTAAAGCCATAATTTAAAACCATCATCCTTGGCCATAATTATTGCTGATAGGTGGACTTCAACATCTGGGAGTTCTCTTACTCTAGATTACATCATATTAGCTCTCACAGGAATGCCTTGTTGGGCAGAGATATTACTGGACACATGCATCCTGAATCTGCCCAAAATCTATCTTTAGTGATATAATAATCTCACACAACAAAACATTTTACTTACTCATGTTTAGATGTGCAATAAACCAAAAGTGTAGCTATCTACATTGATTTTAATCTAGGACTAATTCCAGCGCATTGATAGATGTGTTTTGGATAACTGTTTAGTAAAGATTTTTTTCTGCTATTCTTTTCTGTGTGTGCATACATGCATACGTTGACGCTGTTGTATATGCACAGTGCATGGATTTATGCATAATCAAACACATGTGTGAGTGCAACCAGCTCCATTGTTTTAGCTGAGTCATGATGCTCGCTGTCAGAAAATAAAATTGTTTGAAGGATAGATTATGGAATGGTTTCATAAATCAATGTGTTTCTGGATTCCAGAGTCCACTGGGAACCATTTTAGAAGAAGTAATGCACAGGGTTTAGAATAGTTACACTAAGGCCAGTACATGACCACTGTACAATTTACATTTATATACAGTATATTAAACCTCTTTCTTCAAGTCCAAGCCAGCTCCCATATTTAATTCATCAGTAGCCATTCCGTTCCTTTCCCCAAGATGTAGTGTTCGTTTTCTTCTTTTACTTTTCCAAGATACTAGATAATGGCATTAAAAGTAGACCAATTTCCACCCTCTTCAATTATTTTTAATTAAAAAGTGCAAGTGTTGTGGCTGCCACTCCTGTTACGATGGATGCCACCAGTTCCACACAAGTGTTTTCAGATGGCAATGCGTCCTGTCTGTCTTTTCCAGTCTTCCATTCATCTCAAGTGTTTCCATCAGCTGTTAGACAAGACGGCCAACTAAAATTGCAGGATAATAGGGGGAAAACATTGATAGTTTGAAGGTTAAGTCAGTTTGAAGGTTAAGAATAAATACAATATGGTTAAAATATTTTGTAAGTAATTACCAGAGTTGAACATTATCCCATTAAAGCAACTAATGATACTCAAGAAGACAGTAGTTTCATAATGAGTAATAAGGCTGCTTTTTAAAAAGCCTATGGGCTAAATTGTCCTTCCAGTGAATGTGCAGAACTGCTTGTCTAGAATATTTATTGCATAATCATCAAACTATTGCAAAAATAATACACTACAGAACAGCAACCACATTATCAAGCTCATTATCTTCTAGAACAATACAGTGTCACTCTTACTCTAGAAGACCTTGGATTGCTGAGAATTCTGATAGGGGCGCTTTTACACGACCCCTAAGATCCGCTGGCCACTTAAATTCGGACCAGAGATCTTAGGGGCTTGTCGCTCTTCCTGTGTCCCCACCCCTCCGCACTTCCTGGCTGCTGGCTGCGTGAGGGGAGGGAGAAAAAAAGAAAAGATCGTGGCTCACCTCGTTCTGTCTCTCGCTCTCTGTAAAGTAGCTCTTAAAGGGGCGGGAGCCAAAAACAACAACAAACAGAAGCGAGGAGAGCCCCGCACTCACTATCTTTACACCGCATCAAGGAATTTTCAGGACGGAAGAGCAGGTACTTGAAAGGTGTGCTGGGACGCGCTAAAGTGGGCGTGGTCGCACCTAATTTCCTGTAAACTCCGGAGCTGGTGGGCAAACATTTTAAAGCTCTGGAGCTGGGAGCCATTTGCCCCGGAGTTTAGGGGTCGTGTATAAACGCCCTTAGGTTAGTTTTTTCTGCTTGTGCAGGGACTTTTCTTTGCTAAGGATTGCAAACATCCATGGCTTTTGTTAGAGAAGACATCCCTCAAGTACTAAAAAGCTTGGGTTTGTCATAGAATTTTTCCTGATCTGCATATTTACATTTGGCATGGTTTGTATTGTGATTAGGTGGAAAACAAAGACAAATTTCATCTCTACATAATTTCCTCAGAGATACAAGCCTCCACAATCAGACTTTCAAATTAAGCTTTTATATAACTTCCAGTGCTTGCTCACAAAACAAAGCACACTAAATGGAAAGTACAAAGATGTAGATAAATTATGCTATGACAAAGAGATGTCCTTTACTACTTTGAGGAACACCTCTTCTAAATTTGCATTAAGTGTATTGTATAGTTTGACCCCTAAGGCAGCTGACCAAGATTAAGGCAAGGACTAGAGAGCAGCAAAGAGACATGGAATATCAGAAAGTACTTACTGAAAGGATTGGCACCTTGTCTTTTTCCATGGGGGAAACCGCCACTGCTACCTGCAGAAGACAGAGATGGTTATTTTGTCTACTTGATTCCAAGTCTTATGAACTGAAGAAACCAGTAAAACTGATCTGTCTGTGATAAAGTCCCACAGGATGAAACCACAGCAGAGGGTTAAAAGGTTACACTAGCCTGGGCCAGATTAACCTGAGTGCTGTTTATTCAAGAAATACTTTACTTACAACATGAATGTGGGGGGAAACATGATCCCCAAAACAATCTTCTATGTACAGTGTGGGGATTTGATGTTTTTAAAGATCAACATTATAGATAACTGAGTTATTTGAAGAATTTTAGAGTGCCACTTTCAGGAGATTGATCTTGAGGACCAATACAAGACCACCGTTAACCTCTTGCTGAAGTGAACTCGAAAGTAAATTGTAAGATAAGAGTTGCAAGATATTTCACAGAAATTTAAACTGTTCATGGAGATATAAATGAGCTATATCTAGGGAGTTCTGAAATTTCAAAACACATTTTCCTATTAACAAGGGACTTCTGTTCCCACCCTAGGTTCTGACTCTTCCCTCAGGGACCACCAGAGGGTACTGCAGAGCCTCTGCATCTCTTCTTTGATTCCCAATGCTTAAAAAAATAGTGTTGACAAAAGCAATTGTCTGCTTTCTTGATTTTACAAGTCTTCAGTTGCCTCCTGTAGAGCTAAGCCCACAACCCAGGGAAATAGGAAGGTCAGTGGCCAGCTCCTTTTTTCTGAAAGAAAGGCTGCAGGGACTCCAAAGGTGAACACACACAGGAATCCCCACAGCAGCAGTTGTTGAACCATTGCCACCAATGGCATTTGGTCATGTGTGTGCAAACTCAACAGAGAAGTATTATTTATTTCCCTTGGATAAACATAAGATCATAAGAAGAGCCATGCTGGATCAGGCCAAAGGCCCATCTAGTCCAGCTTCCTGTATCTCACAGTGGCCCCACCAGATGCATCTGGAAGCGCACGAGACTAGATCTCTGTCTCCTGATACCACTCCCCTGCATCTGGCCCTTGAAGTACCTTGGTTTTAAGTCTAGAGATTACACGTCTCCATCATGGTTTGTAACCTGTGATGGACTTTTCCTCCAGAAATCTGTCCAGTTCCCTTTTGAAGGCATCCAGGCCAGAGGCCATCACCATATCCTATGGCGGGGAGTTCCAGTAGGGTTTAGGGGAAAGCAATGGGTTGAATTCACAGAACCTATGAGAAGTTTTCTGATTGCTGAATATTGCTTTACCTCTTGCAGCTTTCCTGTGAAAACACAGATCCCAAAAAGTATGGGGTATCTTTGAGACTCAGTGCAGTGGGCTGCTCCTATAAAGGAAAATTGTGGAGGCAACCCCCCCCCGAGCTTTACTGCTGGGATCACATGACTGTAAGTGCTCTTTTCACTGCAAAAAGGTAGAGGAGCCCTTCGACTAGATGGGCGGTATAGAAATGAAATCAAAACAAAACAAAACAAAAAATAAATGGAATAGAGTTTTTTTTTCTAGAATTCAGTGTGGTTTGAAAGAGGATTGCTATTCATAATTAAACACTAAACCTACCATATTTGCCCACAACAGTTTTATATTGTTTCAAAACACCTCAAATTCTATTTAATCCAAGGTGAGACTGAAACAATATATTTGTATCAACAACCCTGTGCTTTAATCCTTGTAATGACAGGTGCAAACCGGTTCATCCCAGTCTGTACAGGCAGCAGCACAGGTGGGGGTGCTCCCCTCTCCTCTGGCTCATTCAGCCACTCATCAAGCCTAGCATGCTAGTTTCCTGTATCTCTTCAACTGATCTGGATCCATTTCAATCGGGCTTCAGGCCTGGTTTTGGTATGGAGACTGCCTTGGTTGCCCTGTACAATGACCTCTGCTGCGAGAGAAGGGGGGAGTGCAACCCTGTTGATACCCCTGGACCTCTCAGTGTCTTTCAACACCATCAACCATGGTGTCCTTATGGATAGGCTGACCAGGTTGGGAGTTGGAGGCACCATTTTGTGGTGGTTCCACACCTTCCTGGCTGAATGTGTCCAGAAGGTGGTGCTGGGGGACAGTTGCTGTGCCCCTACTTGGATGAGTGAAGCCTCATGACAGTTACGTGAGCACTGGTAACACTCCTTATTGATTACTGCAATGTGCTGTATGTGGGGTAGCCTTTGAAGATGGTCCAGAGATTGCAACTAGTTCAGAACCATGCGGCAATGCTAGTGAGTGGTGCAGCCTCCAGGGATCACATCATGCTGATTCTATGCAAGCTACAATGGTTACCAATTGCTGCCTAAGCCCAATTTAAAGTGCTTCTTTTAACATATAAAGCCCTTAACAGTTTAGGCCAGTGATGGCGAACTTATGGCACGGGTGCCAAAGCTGGCACTCGGAGCCCTTTCTGTGGGCACCCGACATTGCCCCTTCATAGCCACCTGTATACAGGTTAAATTACTGTATTGGCACTTTGCAAAAATATTAGTGGGTTTTGAATTGCAGTTTGGGCACTCGGTCTCTAAAAGGTTTGCCATCACTGGTTTAGGCCCTAGATACCTGAAGGGTATCTTCTTTCATATGAACCTACCTAGCAATTAAGATCTAGCCAGGGTGAGAGGGATGGCTTGTAGGTATGGGGCCTTTTTGGCAGCTACCCGCAGACTATGGAACATCCTCCCTCCTGATATCCACCTGGCACCAACACTGATGATGTTTCAGCATCAGGTAAAAACCTTCCTGTTCCAGTTTTTTTAACTGATATAATATAGAATGTGGGTCCTGATGGCAATTTTAGTGTACAGTGATCCCCCATCCTTTCACGGTTCATATACTGCGGTCTTGCTATATCGCAGGACCAGTATGCTAAAAGGGCTTGAGTGAGGGGGGAAAGGTTTTAAAAGCTGGGGCTTTTAAACCTTCCCCCTTCCCCAAGCCCCATGCTCCAGCTTTTTCTCCCCCCACCCCAGTGCCAATCAGCTGGAGCCCGGGGCTTGCCTCCATGGAGGCATCACACGCCACTACCCCGCACCTGGGGGTGGTCGGGAGAAGCAGCGCACTATGTTTGAAATGACTTTAAGCAACAGAGCCAAGTGCTTGGCTCCGTTGCTTAAAGTCATTTTAAACATTGCTAACCGCTTCTCCCCACCCCACCCCCAGGGTGCGGGGGAGCGGCGAGAGATGTTTAAAATGTTGGCTCCGTTGCTTAAAGACATTTTAAACATCAACCCCCCTTGGCCTGATCCGAACTGCATCCGCATATCGCAGATTTTAAATGATCGTGGGTCGGGTCAGGTCCCTAACCCCCGCAATAGACCGGGGGTTACTGTATTGTATTTAAAGGTTTTTAATTGCTTTTAATTGTTCGTTTTAATTTTGAAGCCACCAAGAGGCCTTTGGGTAGTGTGTAGTATATAAGTTGTATAAATAAATAAATACATTAATAAGTCCCAGAAACAGTTCAGGCTACTCTGACCCTCCCTCTTGGCTGATCTCCCACTCAAACAACAGGGCAGGGCAGAGAAGTCTGTGTTCTCACTCATGCCTGGGAAATTAGCCAGGGAGGTGTGAATAACAAGCAAGTTGGGCCTGGTGAATGGCTGAACAGCTGAGGAGGGAACAGCGCCACCTGTGCTGCCACCTTTACTAACCAGTATGAACTACTTGTAAGTTTTGGAAATAAACATTTCCCCACCCCACCTCTCCACCTCCCAGCCCTAAATACAGATAGTTAGGGAGCATAAGAACTAAGGAGTGATATATTCAGAAGAAATGATAATAAATAAAATACTTGACTGCGCAGAAATGGATGGACTAACCTACGGATTAAAAGAGAAAGTGGACTGTAAGTTTTTTTTGAATCCTGGAATGCTTTCTATGAATGGTTACATATAAGAAATAGGATAGCGGAAGAGGAGATATAATTCTGTATTGTTATATAGATGGCTAGAAAATATTAACCTATCATGCACTGTATGCAAATATAAATATTGTTAATATACACCTCCTTTTTAGATGGAAATTAAAAAAGGAAAAAAAGAACCAAGGAGTGATAGCACTTGAACAGGGCTGGCTGCTATATGTATACTTTTTAGGTTTGTAAATAGAAGCACTCTTCACCTCCTTCCTTCCCAACACCCAAACAGCCCTTCAATTCTTGAAGTGAGATAGACTTGTCCTTGTTGAGATCGCAGTAGTCAGTGAACCGGCGTGTACATTTCTTGGGTTTGGCTTTCTTCTTCACGTAGCGCTTGAAGGGCTTCATCTCTCTTTTGTTGATATCACTGCTATTATTGTTGTCGAGCTGACTGAAGTACCAATGAACCACTCGCTCCTCCAGTGTGTGGCTGGGATCTGGCTCAGAAAACCTTGCAAACAGGAAGGAGAAGACTCAATGTACTGCAACTCTAGACAGTTTCACAAGGCAGATATTGATGGGTTGCAATGTTTATTTTGTTATTAAATTTATAGCCACCTTGCTGACAAAAAGGCCCTTGTTCTACAAAACCTAAAGTATCAGATATACAATTTCAGACCAAATTGAACTTAACTTGTGGACAAAAATGGGGAAAACCTCAACCTCTCTCTTCCATGATCATAATGGCTTATAATGTCTGTTTGGGGACTATTAAAAAAGTTAAGGGAGAGATGAGAAAGGAATGCAAGATGCTGTGAAATGCATGAATATGGAAGAAGAATCTGTAGATTAAAACAAGAAATATGCAAAACTATGTTAGATTTTTTAAAAAACATTTAAAACAGTTCAAGTATAATGGGAAAACAGCCAAGGAAAAGTGCTGATGAACAAAGAGCTCATTGATTCAGTTGGTCCTTTCTAATTAGGATTAAAATCTTGATTTATGACCACGTGTTTCATGGAATATTAAAATTCACATCTAAAACTGTAAGTGCACATAAAGCAAGGTAGAATATGGTAAATACTAACTGAGCTCCCACAAAAAAGGTTCAGTGTGGATTTATTTTGTAACTGTAAAGCATATTATATAATGCAGCTGAAAGTTTTGAAAGTGCATGCCTTGAAATAAAACCAGCCTTAAAACGAAATACTTTTAAAAAATGTATCAAATTACATAAACCCACTCATATGTGACAGAGGGACTCAAAAACGAAACCTTGAATGGGACCCTTTCTGCAATTAAGTACAGTAATACCTTGGTTTAAGAGTGTTTTGCAAGACAAGCAAACATTTCTTCTAAATTTTGCCTTGCTCATCAAGCAATGTCTTGCAATACAAGCACTGGAGCAGGTCACATGATCACAAGTGAGTCAATGGTGCCCCCCAATGCTGGATATTGGATGATTGTCTGGAACTTTCCTTCTCAGGCAAGCTTCAAAAGCAGAGGAATGTTTTCAAATATGAGTGCAGGTTAGCTGTTTGTTTTATTTTTTCTTTATATTTTTCTTTATTTTGCTTTCAACATGCTTTCTTGTTTTTCAAAGCATATGTAGTCATGGGGCAACTAGTCAAGTGTATATATGGCTACAAGTTGCTTTTAATTATTGCCACATTAAAAATACAGAGCAAAATCCCGTTGCTAGTCCCAAGCAGAGCAGATTTCACAGCCAGGTACCTAAACCATTGTGTGGACGTGGACTTCTAGCTAATTTCTTTTGTGAGTTTTGGCATTTTGTGTGTACAGTAGGTGGTCTATGAGCTCCCAGAACAAATCATCTATGTGTCCATTATTTTATGGGGAAATTTGCTTTGATACAAGAGTGTTTTGGTTTACAAGCATGTTTCTGAAATGGATTATGCCCATAAACCAAGGTACTGTATTACTGTACAGACAATAGATTTACACTGAGAGACAGTGCAAGTCTCTCTCTCTCTCTCTCTCTCTCTGTGTGTGTGTGTGTGTGTGTGTGTGCATGCGTGTGTGTGTGTGTGTGTGTGTATCAGAAGAACAGGAATAGAATCTACTTCTGTTGGTTGGCTGGCTGACTGTCGCAAACAATAAGACAGAGGCATCAACAAGACAGAGGAAAGAATGGTACATGAAAGACATGTTATAATAGCTGAACGGCTCAAAGCAACTGCCAATTTTGACCTCTTCTTTCCTCCCTAGCTTTACAGTCCTCTATACTTAAATAGTGATTATCTGGCCAGGAACAGTGGTCAGAGATAGCTTGTGCCTGGGAAAGAGAAATTCTTAGCTAATATGAGTCTCTGAATGTCATAACGCAAGCTTCTCTCACCTCCAGTATTTTTCACATTAGCTTAATTTGTTTGAACTTACAGAATTGTTTCAAGCACCTAGTCCTGTTGAAGTCTACTATCAAAAACACATAATAACTGCTCCAGGGCTCTTTTAGATAGGCATTGCAGGGGACCAATTGGTTCACTCTTTTTTCCAACAACCACATGATGTAGTCACTGGAGCAGACCAAGCTGACCCCAGAGCACATGAACCCACAGCTTTTAAAGCCCCTATCAGAGACCTCTTTTTTGGTGTGGGATGGTGCATTCTAGTTCTCAGCACATGCAATTGTGGGAATGGTCCAAAATCAAGCCTTACAATTCCTTCTCCTGTCAATTTCTGGTATCATGAAGTGGCTTAATAATCAGCTACTTCAGGATATCAGCAAATTGAATACTTCTGCTTGAATCACTTGAATCACTTAGATTACATTTATTTATTTTACTCCTTTCCCTTTGCATGAAGTGCTGATTTTAAAAAAAGTTACTTACCTATAAACTCTGATTCTTCGAGTGGTCATTCTGTGATTACACACATTGGGTTAATGTGCACATGCGCAGTAACTTCTAAAAATCTTATAGAGCTAAAAGCGACACAAGGACCTCCCTCCCCTATATAAACCCAGCTCCGTCCCTTCACAGTTCCCCATGTATCTGCCGCTGACAAAAATGACAGAACTGACGTGACAGATAGAGGGGAAGGCTGGGAGAGTATGTGTGGTATCACTGAATAACCACTTAAAGAACCAGAGTTTACAGGTAAGCAACTTCTTTTTCTTCTTCGTGGTCTTCTGTGATTGCACACATTGGGTGATTAAAAAGCTAAGTTACAGGAGGTGGGTCCTCACAATAAGATTTATGGAAGTGTAGCATGGTCACAGGCTGAATCCATTTGAGGACGGACATCACATCTACAGTGGTTGATAATGCGGGCTTAGCGAGATCATAGGCTAGTCTGATTGCAGCTAAGACAGATTTGGATATTGCTTGTGGAGACAAAAGGAGATCCAACCTTTGCGTTGGAAGTAGAGACAAAATAGTTATTTAGTTTTCCGGTATGGAGAAGTGCAAGTCACACAAAATATTAGAGCTCTCTGACATCAACAAACGAAGGGTCCATTCTTGGTCTTAAGTAATAATGGTGAAAGTCTGCTACTATTTTAGGAAAGAGAGATGATATTGGAAAGAAATGTTGTACTACTCACAAAATGTGATGAATACGTTTCAGTTTATCATGTCATATAGTCAGCAGAGAAATGAATTAAAATACTGTAGGCAATGCAAGATACTGTACTGTGAGCAATGCAAACATCTGAAGAAAGACTACCAATTAATGCACATATTGTCCATAAAGTTAGACATATCTCAAGCTGGCAACACAGGCACCTTAGCACAAATGCCCCAAAGAGAAGGAGGTATCAGTCATAGTTAGAATTTTCTGCCAGGGCCTTTTCTCAAGCAATTGTTAAAAGAGACAACAGTAACAATAGTACAATTTTGATTTAGAAAAGGAAAAAAGGAGCGATACTGAACTGGACCATACATTTCTCTTTTTAACCTTCTCTTTTCATCTTGGCCACATTACTTTCAAAGATGTCTTGTGTCAATGAAATTCATTTCAAAGGAAACAGTTTTTAGCAGGATATTAAGCACAATCAAACTACAGATTAATGCATTTTATTCTGTTTTTCTATCACATTATTTCTGTCAAGACTGTCTGTCTAGGAAATGCATTATGTTTCAAGATGGCACAACAAGCCCTGGATATATTATTCTAAAATTGGACAACTTTTTCCAACAGATCTGGTTTGATTTGGATTCCTGCACCAAGCAGGAAGTTGTACTCAATGGTTTCATAGGCCCCTTACAATTCAATTATGCTGTGATTCTATGAACAGCCAAGTGAGCTCCCGTGGATCTGAGGGCTTGGTTTCAGAAATCCAAATCTGCCCTCCTGGTTTCTACTTACAAACAATTGTGCATTTTTGTTATGTTTAAAGAGCATCCATGCCAGAGAACATGTAAACACCCAGCTGGAGTGCAAGTGGCAAGGGTTCCTGGCATGTCAATGATTTTCAAACATTAGAGAGTAGAGATAGTCAACCTGGCAGTCTAAAGGAAAACAATGACCCCCCCTTATTTTCTGCATTATATGAAGGGGCCCTTGAGTGCAATAAATTATTTCCATATAACAGACTTAATTATCTCTGTTTCTGTTATTCAGAAAGAAAGGAATGTTCAGTCCACACTGTTTGGAGAATTTGCATGCTACATGATGCTCCCAGATGTTTATGCATCAGAGCTGTTCCATAATGTAAAATCATGGTTGAGCACAAGCAGATGGCTGACAGTCTCTGGACTGTAAAAGGTGTTTGCCTTAGATGCAGAGTATTAAAAAGGATTCTACTACTATGCCACTTCATTTTCACTGTCTAGTGATAAAGTAACTCATAAAAGTAAACACCTGAACACTACAAGGCATGCATCATGCTGACAGCTTCAAAAGCAGAGGAAGCAGGGTTTTTTTTTAACTTTTAAAAACTTTTTTTCTGTGCCGCTTGGCATCGCGGGATCACGACAAATCAGACCCAATTATTCTTTAGTCGGTTCGAGTTCGAGTTCTGGCGGAGTAATTCCCGTTACCGTTTCCGTTGCGTAACGGAAACGAGTAACGGAAATGGAAACGGGAATTCCGCTAAGTCGTGCCCATCTCTACTAATAATTAGTCATGACATTTCATCTTCAGGCCAAGGTTTTCTGTATAGAAGGCCCCTTACACTACGGCTATTTCATCTTTTTCTCCTTGGGAGATTTTTCCACAGTGAGGAAAAATGTGGTGGGAAAATGTGAGGGAAGGGACAAAAACTTGAGAGGAGGGTATCACCATCATTAGAAAATTCAGTGAGTTAGATATGGAGATTCCATGGTATAACCCTCATCTTCATCTACAGCAAGATCTAAAATGGGTGTGTAGCCAGGCATCTTATGCCCTTGGCTGCTCCTATTTACATATAAGGTGAAAGAAAGAGCATAAAACATACCTGAAAAAATGCATAAAGAAGACAGAAAGGCCTCCTTCCCATAGCTAAGGTCACTGCACTTTACTGCCTTAAGCACCACCTCTGATGGTGGAAGTAAGCCAAATACAACTGCATAACTCTGCACAGTACAATGGGAAGCATTTTCTGCCTGCCGTTCTGCTTAAGGAGCAGACCATTGCTTTATATGTACAGTATGTGAATGGCATCCCCATTAGACATTTTGGGGACTGTTCTAGTGCTTTTGCACCTTGCACTTCTAACTACTGTGGGCGTTTATACATGACCCCTAAGCTCCGCTGCAAATGGCTCCCAGCTCCGGAGCTTAAAAATGTTTCCCCACCAGCTCCGGAGCTAACAGAAAATTAAGTGCGACCCCACCCACCTAAGCGCGACCCAGCGCATTTTTCAGGTACCTGCTCTGGGACAGTGAAAAATTTTGATGCGGAGAGTGCCGGGCTCTCCTCGCTTCTTTTTGTTGTTGTTTTTTGCCTCCCACCCCTTTAAGAGGAACCAGGAAGTGACCGGGGCTCGGAGCAACTTCCACCGGCACCGGAGGTAAGGCTTTATTCTTTTGTCCCTTTTTAAGGCTTTTTTTTCCTCCCTCCCCTCACGCACACAGAAGCAAGGAAGTGCGGAGTGGTGGGGAGGAAGGAAGAGCAACGAACCCCCAAGATCTCTGGTCCGAATTTAAGGGGCCAGCGGATCTTAGGGGTCGTGTGAAAAGGCCCTGTATTGGTGTGTTTAATTGGCTTATATATAATCTAACATTTTATTCTATGTTGCTGATATTTATATGTTCTGATTTCTTTTGTTATTGTTTTAGTCCATTTTTTTCATTTATATCTTGAGTCCATAGTACAGCATTGCCCAGAAAAACTGATACTGAGCAGTGTGAAAGTGCAGTCAGTCATTGAATCAAGAAATAGACTACACAAGCAGAAGTCCTGTGAATACCATAGCATCAGAAGGACCATAGTATATAAAGGCTCAGAATCAAACTCCCAACTTTTTTCAGCACCAGGATAGACATTTTCTATTCCTTCCAGCCTTCTACTTTACTGTACTCTCTTTTGCTCAAGTTTAGCTAAAAAAATGCATTTCAGACTGTTTTTAGTTGAACATCTATTATATTATAAAATTTCTATTTTTTTCTTAGCAATATATCTGATATTTTAGCCTCCATCACTTCAAACTGTGTTTCTGTCTCCTGTTTGGTATTTCATTAATTTCAGCAGGTGCATATATTGTATGATTTATTTATTGACTTGCTCTGAGAGATTTGGGGGGGGGGAGGAGATTCCATATCTGAATGAGTAAAATACATGTGGCTGCCCTAATTTGGTCTGAAATGGCAGGAAAGAAAACAGATACTTTCATCCTCTTGGAAGGACAAGGTGACTGTTTAGGAATTCTGTGACAGAGTTTAAATGGTGATTCCCACCCTCAGCCTCCTTGATTAATAGTCTACTGGAATAGTCCAGTGCTCAAAATCTTTTCCTGTCTTGCTTCTGTTCAGCATGACTTCTTTTCAAACTCACCTCCCGCCTCCAGCAGGTGCTGCTGAATTAATGGCTTGTACCATGTCTGTGGTGAGAGCATCCAATAGACTGGTGAGAAATTCCACTTTTTTTCCTTCTGGGCATCCTAAAAGAAATGGAGAGATGCTTATTTTGAACAATGACATGCATAATTGGTTCCCCCTTTTTTCTCTCTCAGGTCACCTATATGCTACACTTAAGTGACCCCATTGGGGAGGGGGGTCATTTTAAATTACTGTTGCCTTTGTACTGCACATTTGTACGTGCATAAACATCATCCAATACACTCACTCCCTCACTCTCTCACACACAGCAGCATTTTTCTCTTTTATACTATAAACAATATTATATTATATATATTAATATGATTATCAAGAATGTGGAGACCACTCAGATAGATAGATAGATAGATAGATAGATAGATAGATAGATAGATAGATAGATAGATAGATAGATAGATAGATAGATAGATAGATAGATAGATCCATCCATCCATCCATCCATCCATCCATCCAACCATCCATCCATCCATCCATTCCATGGAGCGTTCTCCATCTTCTTTACAATTATATTAATACATATCCTCCAAATTCAGATTATCCAGATACAAAAAGGCAAATTCTTGCCTAAAGGCTTACTACAGACTTTCAACAGTAACTGCAAATAAACAGATCAAATGTCCTCTGGGCAAGATGGGGAAAAGTACACAGAACTGAAGGAACCAAATAGTCAACCCCATATAATGACAGCCAAGTCTGTGTTAACATTGATTATAGTCCATAGAGATGTTTTATATTTCTTTAGCTTTTTCTAAAGAAGGTCAGATGGATTTATACAAAAATAGCTTCTGGTGGCATCAACACTAATCAGACACCTTGGAAATCTTTACAGAGAACTGTTCTTGGTCAGCAGTGGTAAATCTGATCATTCATAATTTTACAGTAAGATAGTATTATATAGCATGTAGCTAAAATGTTTTGTAGATTATCTTTAAGTAATCACCTAGCTACACTGGGCAAGGTACATATCCTAACATTTCCATAATTTATTTCACATGTGATTTTGTATAAGATAAGGTGTTAGTGCACTTATGAGAGGCGATGGGAAACTAGGAATAGCAAAATAAGGTGTATCCACTCTTGGCTCAAAGCCTGCATTCAAATTAACATAAGAGCAAGGGAATGCAGTCATAATATTCTTCCATACGTGTTCTGAGTGTCCTTAGGAAGGACTATAGTCATGTGAAAGAAACAATTAGCACACAGATTATAAAACCCAACCCAAAAGTCCAGTTCTAATGCTCGCTGATTAATTCTCCTGTGAGCCATCCTAACTTCTTGAGCATTTTATTCCTGAATGCAGGCAGGGACAAATACGAGAGATTAGGGAACAACAGAATGGCCCTCCATTCTGACCTGGAAGTTCTCGGTCTTTAAATGGATCATCAATCTCTGGGCTCTTTGATCTGGCATCACTTTCACAGACTGGAGTCTCATATCTGGAGAATGGAGAGATCAAAAGATAGCACCTTCTTAAAAGATGGTTCTCAATGGCTTTCACATCCCTCTGTATTTTGGGTATGCTGGAAGAGAAATTAGACCCAACACCATTTATCTATGGGCTTGGCTACACAGCTCAATTGGAACAGGCTGGAGTGGTCTAAATAGGGTCATTTGTGGTCGTGTAGAGGTTCAATATGCCATTTGGAGTTATCCTTGCATCCACATGACATGCACACCTCAAGCAACTGTATTTGGCCTGCCTCCCTGAAGAAAACAAAAAACACAAAACAAACAAACAAATAAAATTCCCCTTCCTTGCCCCCTCCTCTCTCCTCCTCCTTCTGGGAAGATGCCTTCAATTTTTAAAATATTTTTTACCAAAAAGGTCTAGTGCAGTGGTTCTCAACCTGTGGGTTCCCAGATGTTCCTGGACTGCAACTCCCAGAAGCCTCCACCATTTGCTGTGCTGAAAGGGGTTTCTGGGAGTTGCAGTCCAGGAACATCTGGGGACCCACAGGTTGAGAACCCCTGGTCTAGTGCATAAGCACTGTGCTAATATGCTTTTAAAAAGAAAAGAAAACATTTTTGCTTCATTCTTCTTCCATGGACAAGTAGAGTAATATCATGAAATGACTAAACCGTCTTTGTAGCCACTTAACAATACTGGGAAATTTCAAGAAACAAACTCTGCTGTAGTATATTCCCAGAGACTGCATGTGTGCTAGGAACAAACTCAAAACAGGGTGATCTTACTTACACTTTTTAAAAGTAGCCCCTGACAGGGACCCAGACAAGGTGAGAGTAGGAATGCTCTAGGGATGGGCTGGTTGATGCTGGCACTTACATCATCTGGTTGCCGGCAATAACAGCAAACCAGCCCATCCTCACAAAGGGCCAGATGAAATGCTGTGTAGTCACCCTCTATGACTGTCCCTCAGGCCTCGCTTTGAGCAACTGGGAGAGAACAAGAAGGGTGGTGGTGGTGCAGAATATAGGTGTGCCTGTGATTTTTGTTTTATGATTCCCAACAATTCCCACCCAGTTCTCCCCTCCAAAACTAGTAAACTGAAACTCATTTTTTTAGCTATCTGATCTAAATAGTCTCCCACGTCAAGGCAACAATACATAGGAGAAGAAATCACTTCTCGAAATATGCTTTGTAAACTATTATGGGAAAGCCTGAACAAAGGGATCACCTCGATACCTACAGCATGGGCAGGGACGACGTCTCAGGTGGGAGTAGAACTAGTAAGTAAGACTCCCTTTTGGCAGAGTTTCTACGGTCCCTTACAACCCTTCAATGTACTGTACTTAGTAATACATTAGAAGTAGCATAAAGAAACTGTGTAGTTCTTCATTATGGCCAAAATCCTTTTTATAAGATTGCCACTTAAGGGCAATCGGACACAAGGCTTGTTCCTCTAAGAGCCTTTTCACACGACCCCTAAACTCCGCGGCAAATGGCTCCCAGCTCCGGAGCTTAAAATTGTTTCCCCACCAGCTCCGGAGTTTACAGAAAATTAAGTGCGACCACGCCCACCTAAGCGCGTCTCAGCGCACTTTTCAGGTACCTGCTCTCCGGGGGTGAAAAATCCCTGATGCGGATCTAACGTAGAGAGTGCCGGGCTCTCCTGGCTTCTGTTTGTTATTGTTTTGCCCCCCGCCCCTTTAAGAGATCTGAATGCTGCGGGGAACAGAGCGAGACCGGCAGAACGGAGGTAAGCCGGCATTCTTTTCTTTCTTTTTTTCTCCCTCCCCTCACGCAGCCAGCAGCCAGGAGTGCGGAGGGGGTGGGAACACAGGAACAGCGACAAACCCCCAAGATCTCTGGTCCGAATTTAAGTGGCCAGCGGATCTTAGGGGTCGTGTGAAAAGGCCCTTACTCTCTTTCCATCTTGTCACCAGGAATGTATCTGGGCACACAAGCATTTTCTCAGCCATAGAATGTAGGAGAGCATCTCTGATGGTCAGCTCTGCAGGTAGAATTACTTGTATGATTGCCCATTTATGGTACATGGTTAAAAATGATTCTGTCCCATATATAAAATCAACACACAATTATTCTAGTAATCAAACCCAAGATATCAGTAATTGAAGAAACTGAACAATACAGATTTTGTGTGCTGCAAGTTCTAATCCCTATCATTCATATTTTTCCTGCCTGAACACAGGAAAAGATTAAAATCTTTCAAAAATAATATGTTTATTTTCCCCAAAGCATTTATAAAACATGCATCATCACTTTATCACCAGGATGGGTTTAAACAACACCTTTTAAACTAGTTATACTAGAGTTTCAGGTGGGGAAGAAATGAACCTCAAGGGCTTTTAAAATCATGTATCACTTCAGCATTTAGGTATATGCCAATTTAAAGTTGAATAATCTTTTACATGATTTACCAGCAGGATAATATCTTCTCAACTAGAAAGAAAACTGTGTGTTTTAAGTTGGGGGGGGGCTTGAAATAGAGCATGAAATGTTGTCCTATTTCCATGCCATGATATGTGGTAATTTATATTATGAAATTTCATATATCCCATCAAATAATTTATCCCTTACGTTGGCCTGCTCAATATTTTCCAAGTACTAAGTCACACTTTTCTAGTCACACTTTCTGGTGCTGTTCTGTGACTGTGCAGCTTCTCCAAGGTCGGACTGGTGGCAAGGCATGTAAGCCCATCAGCCACATAGACTCTTGGCCAGCCCTTTCCTCTTTTGGGGATGTTGGTTAGTGCCACTTCCAGAGAAGCAGAGTGTAGATTTGAATTCACACCCCTGGTTCTGCAGCTTCATGCTTTAATACACTATGACTATGCCATTCCAGAGCATTGCCTTAGAATCATAGAATCATAGAATCATAGAATATAGAGTTGGAAGAGACCTCAAGGGCATTCCAGTCCAACCCCCATGTAGGAATCCCCATCACAGGACTAATGACAGATGGCCATCCAGCCTTTGCTTAAAAACCTCCAAAGAAGGAGACTCCACCACCCTCCGTGGCAGCATATTCCACGGCCGAACAACTGTCATGAAGTTCTTCCTAATGTTTAAATTGAATCTCTTTTCCTATAGTTTGAGACCATTGCCTGACATCCTAGTCTCTGAAGCCATGGAAAACAAACCAGTCCCCTCTTCAATGTGACATCCTTCTTACTATAGAAATTCAATTCATCTTTATCAGGAGAAAGGAGGCCTACAAATAAAACAAATAAGTAAATGCAAGTTCGAAGCAGATGGTTCTCACCGTGTGGAAGTGCCAGGGAGGGGACGACCTGTGTCTACCAGAACACACCAGCAATATCCAGTAGACTGATGACACTGTACTGGCTTATATAGGCCTCCAGGAGCACATTCAGGGATGACAATACCTTCTCGTGGGTTCTGCCTGGCCTCTTCTAGAGCACTTTGCCTTTCTTGGTCACAGGAATTAACTTTCTCTGGAAAAGAAGGCACAGGAAAATCTGTACCAACAGCAGGGAAAGAAACCTCTCTGCTGCAGCACCCACCATGTGGAATTGGTTTCCCACTGAGACCAGAAGTGCTTCCATTGCCAATTTTTTTTAAAAAATATTCCTTAGAAACATCCTAGGACATTCTCAATGTGAAAAACATTATTCGTGATGTACAAAGTTCCCTGATCATTTCCGTCATTATTACAGAACTAGGTTTGTACAGTGCATGAACTGGGACTTACGAATTCTAGGTTGTAACCCCAGAGAGCCATGAAACTCAGGGGACCTTGGCCCAGTCGCCCTCTCTCAGGTTGACTGCCCTCACAAGGCTGCAGTGAGGATAACGTGAGAAGAAGGAGAGGTGCATATATACCACCTTGGAGGAATGCTAGGAAACACACATGCAAAGGTGCGACGCAGTCCGTTAATTCAAATCCTCCTAAGATGGAATCACACCAAACCCAAAACCTGCTTGGAAACTGCATGACAGAGCTGTAGAAGTTCATGGCCAATAAATTGAAGGTAGAAAGGATTCCTTGTGGAGTCTGAAAATACAGCCCAGATACTTCAATCAAAATAAAGAAGATTACTACAGAGAGACTCATTTAAATGATTTAAAAAGAAGTCTGTAGAGATGCCAAATGGTTGAGTCATGAAAACTGGACTTTTTGTGTGAGATCAAAACTTTCACTATTCATCCAAGTAACTTCTTCAGATTGAAGAAGCTACTTGGATGCGTGAAATGTTTCAGTCTCACATGAAAAGACGTCCAGTTGCCATGACCCAGATTTCAAAAGAACTTCAAAAATGTACACAGTTGTGACATAACTAGAATGTATGTTTATCAAAGCCAGGTGGAGAGATGAAGATGATGGTGGTGATTTTTAAAAACAGGAACATTTGAAAAGCTCAACTGATCTTTCAGCCCACTTCATTTTGCTGACTGGGCTCCTCCCACCCACCAAAAAAAAATAGTGGCTGGTTTTGGTCTTGGATATAAACAGAACAGTCATTCATTAAGGGGCCTCTACAAATCAATTACATCACAAGCTGCTAAACTACTGTACTCTAACTCTTTGCTTGACAGCAATTCACACCTGTCAAGGTAAGGTAGGTCATTCATTTACTCAGATGCGAGAATAAGCAGCCAATGAATCCCCTCTATGTTCTGCTCAGGGTTTCCATTCATTTGCTTTATGTAAGGAGGCAAAAAAATCTGCTGCAACGAAGGTCATTCTAAGCATATTTACTTTTAACCCTACAAGGTAGTTACAACCAGCAATTCAAAGCAAACTGCTGAGCCCAAGTTCTGGTTCACACTTACATCAGAGAAGGTAATGAGACTCAGGATCTGAAGTATCCAGCAGTTTATCCCCCTTGTCAGATTTGGGGTGGTGATACGTCTGTGAAGATTCTCAGTCATCCAGGTGCGTTTAACTGGGAGTTGAGTCATGGCTACTGGACTTCTTTTTTGAGAGATAGAAACGTTTCGCTGTTCATCGCTGTTTGGATGAACAGCGAAACGTTTCTATCTCTCAAAAAAGAAGTCCAGTAGCCATGACTCAACTCCCAGTTGGGGTGGTGATGTTCCAACTCATCCAGGGCGGAGGACTCATCTAGAAGGACTACGACACTGGGTAGGTGTTTTTTTTTTTTTTTAATCTAAGCAAGGTCCCACATCTTTAGTCTAGAGTTAAAATGCTAAGACAGTGAATCTAAAGTAGCTTTTGAGAAAGGAAAGACAAAGACAACAACCCCTGTCCTCAACACTCAGGGCAAGCAAAAGAGTGGAAATGCTTGTATTTCCACCAGTTTACCTTCACCAAGTTCCCACTGCCTATCACTTATTTCAACAAGCTATTCTTGAGTAGTGAATTTTTAAAAAAGCTTTTTAAAGGGTATATAGCATAATGTTATTGTGCTATAAGTGAACATGCTACCCCTTTGGAAATGCCTTCAGATATGGGCAGTTCTTTAAACTTAGCTTGGAAATTAACTGAATTCCAATATACATTTTGAAAGCTAGGCATTCTGAAATTTATATTGGCTACACCAATAAGCACTCTTGACAGCTGCTTTTTTTTGAACCAGCTGAAGTTTCTGGACATCTTCAAAGGCATGTCAGTGTAGACTGCATTAACAGCAGTAAAATGTTGATGTAACTGATATAGCTGAAGGCATTTCTAGAGGAGCAGTGTGTTCTCCCAAGTTCTATCATAAGAAAAACAACAGTCTATAATGGTTCATTTGTCTTAAGTTTTGTAGACTGTAGTCTGCTTCTCCATCATCTAAAGGCATAATTCACTGCATTTGGTCATTCTTCTCCATGACAGTGCACAACAAATCAACTAAGAGAGTAAAACATACCGTACATCCTTGACCATCACTACCACCAGTACACCCAAGAGCAACGCTACAGTTGTCAGAGAAAATGTAACTCCACCAAGTCCAGCACAGATTGAACCTTTATACAGTGGTACCTGTACTTACGAGTTTAATCCATTCCAAATGCATGCTTATAAGTCGAGTAACTTGTAAGTAGAGCAGCTGTATCTAAAAATAAAATTGAAAATTGAAAAATTGAAAAAATAAAAAAATTGTAAGTAGAGCAGACCGCATCTAAAATTTGTAAGGCAGCAGTTAAAACGCCAATGGTTTTCCACTCTTAAGTCGAATTGCTTGTAGACAGAGCCGCTCGTAAGTTGAGGTACCACTGTATATATGCTGTATATACTGCTAACCAGTTCTCCCTCCTTGTCCTGATGAAGCTTCATTAAAGAATTCATTGCTGAATTTAGGCATCAACACAGGATCTCCACTCTTCCCCTTGAAGGAGCGACAGGAATGACTTTGTGTTGCTTCCCCAACATATTCATGGCACTATATCCCAAATCCCCAAGTACTTCCCAACGGTTTCCTATACATATAAAAACATTGTTTTTTATCCTAAGCCTGCAGCATTCCATGGACAACACCCATTCCAATTTTCTGGTGCACAATTATTAGTCATTGTAGCTTTAAAAGAAATAGTTTTTCAACAGTAGCATGGCAACGTGACTCATGGTTATATCTGAGACTGACCTAAAATATTATAATTAGAAAGAGTAAGATAAACAATCTCAGACAGAAGGTCTCTGAATACTATGGAAGTGAAATGTATACAATGTCCAAAATCCAATTGCTTAGAACAATACAGTAAATCACATTACATAAGTTTGGAAGTTGTGTCATGGCAACTGGACTTCTTTTCTTGAGAGTTTGAAACGTTTCCCTGCTTATCCAGCTTCGTCAGTCTGGGGAAAGCTAGTTGTGAGTCCTCCATCTTATAGACTGCTTTGACCTCTTGTCACCCTGGTCTGAAATAGGCTCATAAGATGAATAATGGCCTATGTAGGCTCATTAGGTGGACAATAGTCTCAATAGGCCATTAGGTGGGAAATGGCTTAAGGTCCTGAAACCCATAAAGTATGGGTTGTTAGCTATGGCCCTGGTGGTGGAGGTGTGAAATATTTTTGATTGTCTGGGCATTGTTGAAATCACTGTCTGATAAGTGGCAGATAGACTCTGCCTGAGCCCCACACCTCTGTTGAGAGTGGGGTTCTCAATACTCACATGAATGGCTTCCCTGACCCCTCTCTCAAACCACCTATCTTCTCTGTCTAATAAGTGTACATCCTCATATTTTAATGAGTGCCCCTTTTATTTATTTATTTATTTATTTATTTATTTATTTTTCACACTTATATACCGCACCTATTTCCCACATAGGGGACTCGGGGCGGTTTACAACAGTAAAAGTAAAACATGTAAAATCAATAAAAACAGCTAAAACAGTGGTATCCAGGAACAAATTGGCGGGTTTAAAAAAAATGGAGGTGTACTGCTGATTCTGGTCCTGAGCTGTTGCCCCTACTATGTTGGGCCATCCTCCTGTTTAATGACTGTTTAGTTTCTTCATTGCAGAGGTCTACACACTCCTTCCTTACTGCTTTGGACCGCGTATACTATATTGCACCTTTTGTGTTTTGGTGTCAAGTCCTTTGGGATTTGCTGGAGGACTCGCAACTAGCTTTCCTCAGACTGACAAAGCTGTTTGGATGAGCAGCGAAACATTTCAATCTCTCAAGAAAAGTCCAGTTGCCATGACTTGACTTCCAGATTAACCTGGACGACTGAGAATCTTCAAAGATAACTTATATAAAGCTCACTGAATCAATGGAACTTACAGAGGAATTAACTTACTAAATTCCCATTGACTCAGTGGGCCTACTCTAATAGGACTTAATACACTAAAATAACAGGATTTGGGTCACAATTTGGTTCATTTTTACTGTTATCAATTTCTGACCATATTATGGTTGTTGTTTTTTTCATTTCACAGGCTAAATTGTCTTCATGTAGCAGATCTGGTCTGAAAATGGTAAAACTAGGGCATTAAAACCAAGAGAGATTTGTATCACTTGGAAATAGTTTAATATTTATATTAATATTTTATATTGATATAAACATGTCTTGTTCTCTACCCCCTCACTGCCATATTAACTGATAGAACTTCTATTTAGTGGGAGAAGGAGGTATTTCCCCCCTATGCATACAAACTATGGAAGTAGGAAATGAAGATAGAACAAAAATTCCTCAGCACCCCAGCTGAGCAAACACCGGGAGGAGTATACGCTTAAGCGTCTGTCTATCCTCACTGCTCTTATTCAAGAACACCTGCATTTCTCACAACATAACCATCTACAATTACAAAGCAATAACTGAAATATTTTCCTTTAAAGAAAGATAAATATGTGATTTTAAAAAACCTATCTGGCATTCCAATCCCCCCCCCCAGCTAAATACTTTGCCTTCCACTTAAGGTTTACAAAAGCCAGGAGAAAAGAAACCATTATTTGTAAGCTAAGTCGGTACAATATAGCGGTATTTATTTTATTTTATTTTATTTTCAGTTTGTGGCTAGGGCAATAGATAGTGATTGCCCTCTAACAAATTCCACCCTGGTCTATTACTTATTATCTCACCTACAAATAAACACATACCACCAAGCCAAACTGTAAAATCCAGCTTTCACAGCCTATTGAGACAAGTCAGCATGAAGCTGAAATAAGTGCAATACAAAGTCTCACAACTGCTTGGGAACAATGTCCCTGCAAAGAATATAATATTTCATATGTGATCCATCCTTTTCACTATTTCCTTATTTTAAGTTGCTTCCTTTTTCATATACCGTATATACTCGAGTATAAGTCGACCCGAGTATAAGCCGGGGCCCCTAATTTAAACCCCAAAAACTGGGGAAATTTATTGACTCAAGTATAAGCCTAGGGTGGGAAATGCAGCAGGGCCTGGCAACTCCTCCTTTGTGAGCTGGGTGTGTGTGTGATGTGTAAAATGACTTTTAGCCACTGAGGCAAGTGCTTGAGTTGGTGGCTAAAAATCATTTTAAACATTGTTTTAAAATGACTGTTTAAAAAGTCATTTTAAACATGGGGGGGTCAGGAGAAGTGGCGCACAATGTTTAAAATGAGCAATCAGCTGACTTGGAGAGGGTGGGTATGACTGAGGTCTGGTAATCACTGACATTTATTAATTTTTCTTGTGTACTTTTGTGGGCTCAAACATATCTACTGCATGACCTCTTTGACATGGAGAAGTGGGTAAGACACAAGAGAAACATTCTACAGTTCAAACTTTTTTCATGTTTTCAAAGGAATTGCTTACTTCAGCCAGAAGATGAGTATTGGGGTGGGGGTGGGGGGTCAGAGGCTTGCGGAGCGCATCTCCCAAAAGGCATCCGGTTCCAGACCCACGAGATCGTCTCAGGCGCACTCACTGCGGGTTGCCACACCCAGAGAGGCACGGAAAATGTGCATGCGAGGCCGCGCCTTCTCTGTGGCGGGGCCTTCACTTTGGAACCACCTCCCCAGTGAGCTGCGCCTGCTTTCGTCCCTGCCTGCCTTCAAGAAGGCCTTGAAGACCCTCTTTTTTAGAGAGGCCTTCGGCGACCTGTGAATTAGAGTTTTATTTTATTTTATTCCGCCCCCCCCCCTTTGGGCTCGTCGCCATCTTGTCTTTCGCTGCCTTATTGCCTGCAGTTTTAACCATTGTTTTATGTGGTTTTTTTCTCCTGTTAGCCGCCCAGAGTTCCCGTTGGGAAGATGGGTGGGATATAAGCTCATAAATAAATAAATAAATAAATAAATAAATAAATAAATTGCCTTTTTTGTTTCTTTTTAAAAAAACAGCTTGCATGGATTTTCAACAAAGATCCCAATATTTACCCTCTGGCCACATGTCCTAGACCAGAACATAATAGGAACAATATTGCATATATTATCTTTGCCTGCTTGCCCCGAAGTGCAATTGGAGGCAAGATTAATAATAATAATAATAATAATAATAATAATAATAATAATAATAATAATAATAATAATAATAATAATAATAATAATAATAATAAACTTTATTTTTATGTCACCTTTCTCCCCAAAGGGACCCAAAGCCTTCCCCTTGTTGCTATATGAGTGGTTGCAACAACAACAACAACAACAACAACAACACTTTCAACAACACTTCAAAGTGAAAAAGGAGGAGGGCATCTCTCTCCATCCACCTCATATTCTAATTCAGTCTCTCTCTCTCTCTCTCTCTCTCTCTCTCTCTCTCTCTCTCTTTGAACTCTGGATAATTCTTCCTGTGGCCCTTCCCCATGCAGCAAAAATCCACTCAGACTTCCAATATTCATCTCAGCCCAGCCTTATGGTGACTGTTGCTTGGGCTTTATAAGCATTTGGTATTCCAAAGAAGTTTAACATTGTATTCTCGAAGGCTTTCACGGCTGTGATCCGATAGCTCTTGTGAGTTTTTCGGGCTGTTTGGCCGTGTTCTGGAAGTTTTTCTTCCTACTCTGTCTGTGGTGTCCAGTTTTTTTGGTGGGTTGTATGAATTCTTTCCCGTAGGAGGGCGTGTTCCAGGCGGTCATAGATACAGGTAGCTTGTGGGGAGAAAAAGCTCCTTTTTGTCTTGAGGAAGGCTGGTATGGTATTTGAGTCCCTGCAGCGTAGTAGAAATGTGAAGGAACATAGTAGGTGTGCTCTTTTTCCTCAGAGTGTTTCCAGTCTCCAGGTCTGACTGTTTCCTCCCTGTAGAGGTGTTCAATGGATTCTCAAAGGCTTTCACGGCTGGGATCTGATGGCTGTTGTTGAGTTTTTCAGGCTGTTTGGCCATGTCCTGGAACATGGCCAAACAGCCCTAAAATCTCACAACAGCTAGATTTAGCATTCCCTTCTTCTGGGAATATTCCGGGACAGGGCAGCTTGCCCAAGGCTACCCAGGCCAGCTCTTCTCCCAAGAGACACAGAAGGAATTGAACCCCCGACTTGTGGCTCTACAGCTGGGCTCCTAAGTCACACTTCTCTAAACAATTCCAATATGCAATATCCTTCACAAATGAAAGCCTAGCACTACCATCCTGGCAGATCTAGATGATTAACTGCATGGCTTAGCTTCATTCAACTCTCTTCTCAAAAAAATGTATGAAGTTTTACAAAACCGTGCCTGCAGGTAAGAGGAATGCATTTGTCTTGCCACATACTGACACAGCCCACCCACACATCAGAAGGCACGGTTTCTAACCAGGCTTGATCCCCAGAACCCTACTTGCAGAGCATTAACAGCAAGCTAATTGACCAACACTAGGCAGAGTGGCTGAGGAATTCTGCCCTTTTAGTTTGTATCCTAAGCCCCAATGGTAATCCATGGGTTCCCAGTGAAGTGCTCTGGCAATTTATTCTAATGTTTCATGACACCTGACTCCCCTGTACCTTACGTCTTTCTCCATCTCTCTCCCTGCTTCTGCCCCCATGTGCCTTAACAACGGATATGGAGGTGTGTGTGTGTGAGTGTGTCTGTGTGTGGGGGGGAGGATGCTGCTATGACTTTGAGTTTGGAGTCATTTGTTTTCCTTCTTCAAAAGTAGGGGAGAGACTGGATTCTTTGTGAATGATTTATCGCAGGGCAGCAGGCATGAACCTCATTTATTTGTCTAGCTGCATATGGTTTTAGAACCCACTATTGCACATTGATTATTATTTCCCAGTTGTATACTTTGCACCTTTTCCTTAGGTTGGATTAACTGGTTCCCAGTGGCATATTATTCATTACTCTGTTTGCTAGCTGTCTGGGGGGAGCTTAGGTCTTCCATTATTCCTTCCGTTACTTCAACTGTACCTGCTTCCAGAGAATTAAAGCTTATAGTCACCAGTGATAAACCACACAATTTCTAACTTGGAAAAAGATTTACTACTTTTAGTTTTTAAAAAATGGGTCAAATGCTTCCCCCCCCCATCACTTCTAATAAAAAGGCTGGCAATAATTCCAAAATATGTCATGCTTCCAATGAAGAGACTTGTGAGTAATGCTTATATAAATTAGTAGCATGTGCATTTATGAAGACTTTCAACATTAATGAAGACTTTCGACATTAAATATATATTTTAAATTCTTCAGGACAAATACTGTTTCTACTTGAAATACAATATTCTTTCTCTTCCATCAAAATTAAATTCTCTGCAAACCAAATGCATCTCTGCACTACATATGTAAAAACCATTTGCACTGTTCTGTTAATAATCTGGCTGCAACAAACCACATCTTTGTTACAAACAAAACATGAATGAGTAACAGTTAAATGACTGTCCATGTGAATATTGAGAAAATGATGAATCAGTGGGTTTATAAATAAAGCACATATGAAAGAACCAGCTATTATTTATAACAAACGACATGGTTGTTTGAATGGCAGCTGAGCAAACAGATGAACTGCTGTTTGGAAAATGGGATTTCACCTGTGAGTTTTCTACAAAGAAATTGAGAAGACTACTGTACGTGCACTCAGAAAGGAACAGACCAGATAAATAGCCACCTTTTAAACTGGAAACTGGAAAAAAAACAGAAGTAAAGCATGGAAAAGAACTTATGCTCAGTTAATCAGATTAGCAACTAAAATATAGTATGTTATAATGAAAACATAACTGCCTTTTTGCCATTACTCTCTATCTATCATTGCTACTCATGCACTGTGTTTGTCTCGTGACACTGGGTTCCATGCACATAACTCATGTTAAGAAGGGTGAAGTTCTTTGCGTATGGCAAATAACTCTAGCCTGTTGGTGGTGAGTGTGCAGCTCTGATTAGAATGAAATTCACAGAGTTGGGGGTCTGGAAATTTAATGGGTTCATTTCTATTCTTCGCCCTTTTAATCACAAACAATAAAGGAATTAACTAGAAAGCAATTTGGATGATAAAGCTTTCATATACATAGGAACTTCAGGTTTAGGTTCACCCCTCTTATTCAATACTTGGCATGCCCAGGGACTTCAGATTAATTATAAATTCCTATACATTAAGTTGGGATTGGAAGTGAGGTACCATTACCTTCCCTCCTGGTCAGAGTGTCAAGACAGTTTCAGCACACATAGAAGATGTTGAAAATGAAAACAATGGTTCTATGTTCCAATGTCTTAGGCATGGCCACATGATAGCAAAGGAATCCCAAAATGGCTGAATGCTGAGGACGTCTACATGAGATGCCATGGAACAAAGTTCTGAGAAAAGTAACTTCTACCTTAAAAGTAGCAGATGAATTTTTTAATGCTTGTCTCACATGTTAATGGTTGAAGGCCCCGATAAGATTTCTGGGCACTAGGACAGGACACTGTCATGTGACAGAGTGTTTGCTTACACCCAAGGACAACTCATTTCTAAAACTAGGTTAACGGTTTCTTGTTGAAAAAGACAAACACAAACTTGTCTTCAGCTCCTAACTTTAATAGATTTCTCATTCTTCCTTTCAAATAACGTCATGCACAAATCATCAGTTGCTGCATTTGCTTCACTGCTACTGCTGGATATCCAAGAAATATTTTTATATTTCTCTTTATCTATTCATTACATCATCGTGTGGTTTTCTTTAAAAGGTTTAGAATGACCACATGGCTGGAGTATGTATTTACCCCAAACCAAACAACTTTGTAGTAGACAGGGAATGCCAAGCCTTTCAGTGAAGAAGCCGTCACCTAGTTCCTTGCTGAAAAAAGGCATTCTAGGCCCGGATCACAGTTGAAAGCAGCATGGATGTGATTAAATAAACTATTAGGTAGAACTGAGTTTTTAAGATATGGGGTTTGGCAAAAGAAAAGATTGACAGGAACAGGCTAGCACTTACATCAGGAATGGGTACAAAACAGATTTGGATCTAGCAGCAGGTCTCAGAATGATTTACAGTTTATAGAACAGGAATGTCCCTGACTTCTAGTCCTCTAACAAGAGCTGCAAAATTATTCCCTAAGTGACTTGCAATGATACTACAGAGATGAGAAAAAGCTTGTTATAAGCAAGAATTGGTTTTGTTGTTGTTCAAAGACTGAATTCTATTCAGCTACAATACTCAGAACAGATTCTTGGATTCAGAATGCCTTAATGCACCGGTGACCTGTACTCTCATGAGGAAACAGGAACTACCATATATACTCGAGTATAAGTCGACCCGAGTATAAGCCGGGGCCCCTAATTTAAACCCCAAAAACTGGGAACATTTATTGACTCGAGTATAAGCCTAGGGTAGGAAATGCAGCAGGGCCTGGCAACTCCTCCTTTGTGAGCTGGGTGTGTGTGTGATGTTTAAAATGACTTTTAGCCACCGAGGCAAGTGCTTGAGTTGGTGGCTAAAAGTCATTTTAAACATTGTTTTAAAATGACTGTTTAAAAAGTCATTTTAAACATGGGGGGGTCAGGAGAAGTGGCACACAATGTTTAAAATGACTTTTAGCCACTGACCCAAACTTGCCTCAGTGGCTAAAAGTATTGACCCGCATATAAGCCGAGGACCCCTTTTTTCAGCCCAAAATTAGGGCTGAAAAACTAGGCTTATACGCGAGTATATACAGTATGTATCAAATTAATTTTTTATTCTTATTGTCAGTGTACCTCCCCTGCATCATCGGAATAAAGGAAGTCAATGTTGTTCTTACGTGGACTATCTTGCTCCTGTTCGATGTTTTGATATATATTGTTTATTAAGTTATTATGTTTTTACTTATTTGATTGCTTATCTATTGTATTATATTGCATTGTTTGTGGGTCTGATTTCTGTTCAGTTTTCTAAACCGCCCAGAGTAGCTGTGTAGCTAGCTAGCTAGCTAGATAGATAGATAGATAGATTTTGTTGGTCAAAATCCCATTGGCATAGCTTTGTGCAGTGTTACCTAGATCAGGTGCTGGAAGCATTTCATTTAAAGTAATTCCCTACCCCTTCCTCTTAAGTTCTTTTTTCCCGGGGAAGCCTTTGGGAATGCTGATGTAGGAGTGATAGCCTCCAATGGTTCCTCCCGCTCCAACAGCCCAGAGCTGGTGATCTCCTCACAGTTCTTTGCTATAAAAAGTTCCCCAACCACATCCTGTGGTTCCCAAATACTTCACCAGGACAAAAGGGAGTCCCAAAACCTAAAAAGAGAGGTATGACTAATTTAAAATAAATTATTCTGATTGATGACATTGTGCTTTTCCTCCCATTTGCTAGATGGGTGGTATAAGAATGAATGAATGAATGAATGAATGAATGAATGAATGAATGAATGCAAACTAAGCAGATTCCCATAAATCTAAGGCTACTGCCCTTAATTTTATTCCATTGGTTTTTCTCCTTAAATTGTTATTCGTGTGAGCAAAGAGTTTGAGCAATACCATAGTCACTATGTCCTTTGCCATTGGAAATGCAGGCTTGGGATTCTGGGGAGTTGTGGTCCAAAACATCAGGAGGGACGAAGTTTGGACATGCCTGCCATAGCGGATGTTTCTTCGGATAACAGTTTTGAAAGAGTTTTGAAAAATAACATTGGGGGGGGGGGCAGAATAAAAGTGAATATTTTTCACACAGTCACAAAATTTATTCAGCCAAAATTATTGAGGGACAATCTATATACTACAGATAGCCTATTATTAGAAGAGGGAATTTCTTAAATAAAGTACTAAATATGACTGACTGCCAGAAGCTTTTCGCACTTCTAACAGACTGCAAACTATGGTAGCTTGCTTTGTTTTCTGATTGCTTATCAGGAGGTAGATGCAAGGTTCATCTGGAAATATGCAGGAAGTTCTGCCAGGACTACTTTTCAGCTTCTGGAACATATCATACACATTTGGCCATGTGTTTCTCAGATGACCTGTGAGGCTTGCTTGCCCTCAAATGACAGTGTGGGATGTCAGGGTGCAAACTCGTGGCCACTTATCATTACATGGCAGTATAGTGTTATTATTGTGCAGCACAGCAAAACAACATTCTACAAGACAATTCTAAAAATGAGGGCACCCATTCACACTTGTTAAAAAAACAGATCAACAATTGGTTTGTGTTTTGGCGAGGTGGTTAACTGATTAAAAGAGGATTTCTCTTCTGGGATTTTCCTTTGCTTAGTATAATATTGTGAATGGTACTGAGCACAAGAGGGCATCCATTACACCATCTTGACTGCTACCATCATTGTTGTCAATGCTCAGGCTATTGTTTGCTATGTAAAACTTGGCATCCTTTTTCTGATGACGGTGCTGGCATGATAGTGTACAGTAGTATAGGGCCATTTCTTGGTGTTTTGACTCATGGATACAAAAGCACAATATCCCACATTCATAAACCAGAGAGTTTTGAAGAACTGAAAATGCTATAACATGCTGTGGAATGATTTTCTAAGGGAAAGGACCAGTATTTATATATCCATGTGATTAAATCCAGACATCTTTTTCTTTGAGGAACATGGTCCATGTGAATTAATTTGACAGCTAAAGCTTCTATGATTCTATTAAGCCACATAAAGAGAATAGTAAAATAAATTTGTACCTTCCAAAATTTGGAAGCTTTCTTCTCCAAAATAATAACAGAAGCAAGTAGTTCCAGGTACAAAACTGACTACACTACCTACAATAGAAAACATGAAATCTATCAAGAAACTGAAGCTGCCAAAAGCAGAGTAATTTTCAAACCAAATGTTTATACAAATTTTATTCTGAATTAAGCTTAACATTCAAGCTTCTTTCAGTTTAAAATCCAGGAACCACTATACTATACAAGTGAGGAATGAAGTCACACAATAATGTGTTGAGCGATGAAACATGACCTTATCTAATAAAGAGGTGAAGTTTACAGAGTATAGTTTGAACTTGTTCAGCATGTATTTTGTTTAGCTCAGCAAACTGACCAATATGTGTACCCTGGCTGCCTTTCTGAGAGTACATGGAAATAAATCTTTAAGCTGAATCAAACTCTACAGTGAAGTTTCTTATCCCCTTACCTCAGCTTAGCAGAATCATAGACAATTTACCTGTAAAATTAAGTCGCACAGATCATGTTCCTCGAAGAAAATGAAGACTTGGTTTCTACATTTTAAAATATTGGTTTTTAAGTATTTTGATCTATAAATCCCTTAGAACAGCATTCCAGAGCTCACTATAAAGAACTGGCGGTGAGTCTGCCCCATGACACCTAGCACTATCATTCTGTTATCAGAAAGGAAGAAAAAAAGCTATGGAAATAAGATAAATGCTTATGTGAAAATAATGGAAGATACATTTTAATGTATTTATACCCAGCCTTTTGCAAAAAAAAAAAAAGAGGCTCAATTGATGCACTTGACGCTAGACAATTCAGTGCAATAACAAAAATAACAATTCATGGGAGAAAATAACAGTTTCCCTAAAGTAGTGTAAAGGATAGGGAGATATAGCATAAACCCATTCTGCCTCCTAAAAATCAAGAATTACCTGAGGTTTTCATGCTAGAACTGTTCAGTTTGGAATCTTTGATGACCAAGTGCTTAATCCAAAGTGTGGGAGCTGTGATTTCTGAAAACAAGAAAATGTATCTTTCAAATAATACATATTAACAGAGGAAATTGGCTATGTGAAGATGATATCATTCTAAGAAATGGCTTGCATATTAGACCACCTGTGGCCCAGTCCAGTTTGGGTTATTTAGCAGCACTCACAAAACTTCAGCATTCCAGCCCAACCATGATCGGTGCCAAAGGTTAATCTTTTTGGCCCATCAGCAGGGCTGCTCTTTTTGGGGTCTGGGCTAGAGAAATTCCCTGACAGATGGAAGAGTGATTCTAAGGGAGATTGCACTAAACTTTTCCTAGTGCAATCAGATATGACCCACTCTTGTCATCTGGTTTCATCTTCAGTCTATAGCAATATAGTAGGACCCCAGTATCTGCTGGGGATTGGTTCAAAGCTTTCCCGTTAATAATGAAAACCGTGGATAAGAGAGACCGCCAAAATGTCCCCCAAACTGCTGTTTTGTGATAGTAATTTGCTTTACAGCTGCTGTTTTTCAACAGTAGCTTGCTTTACAGTTGCTGTTTGTGACAGTAGCTTGCTTTACAGCTGCTGTTTTATGATAGTAGCTTGCTTTACAGCTGCTCTTTGTGACAGTAGCTTGCTTTGCAGCTGCTGAATTATTTATTTATTTATTTTCCTCTGCCAACCATGGATAACTGAATCACTGGATAATGAATCAGTGGATACAGGGCTCCTACTGTAATTCCTTGGAAAAACACCTCACGGCATGGGCTTCTGGGAGTTTTAGTCCAAGAAGATCTGGGGACAACCTTGGGTATGGTGACTCAGCAGGCCAGAGCACTGAAAACTGTCTGTTGCAAAGTTAGCAAATCCCATGTGCCACACAGCGGAGTGAGTTCCTGCTGTTAACCCCAGCTTCTGCCAACCTAGCAGTTTGAAAGCATGTAAACGCAAGTAGATAAATAGGTACCACCATAACAAGCAGGAAGATAAACAGTGTTCCATGCGCAAAAATGTATTCGGCCATGCCAGTCACATGGCCATGGAGTTGCACAACACTGGCTCTTTGGCTTAGATGAGCCCCACCCCTAGAGTTGGACACAACTAGCACGCATGTGTGGGGGGAAACTTTAACTTTATCTAACTTGTGTCCACAGATGTTCTTGGCTTTAGTCTCTTGTAGCAAAATGAAAAGTGTTGTAACATCTTAAAGACTAATAAATTTTGTTTGCCATAAGCTTTCATTACAAGAAAAACAATGCATATGATGACATGAACTACAGCCCATGAACACTTACATCAAATCAAATAAAAATCTGTCTTTAAAGTGACACAAGACGCTTTGTTGCTTTTGCTGAATGTAATTAACACACAGGTTAAACAGACTGACAATTTAAGATCACGAAATGAAGTCTTCTTAAAGAAGTTCGAAATCACAAACAAATGCAAAAATCATTTTGCACAAGTGGAGTCCCAGTCATTGCTGATACATAAGGATGCCCTGAATACTTTATTTTTCATCTGGCATAAGGCATGGGAATTATGGTAGCTTTGCAAAGCAAACAATTGTGTATTTATCTCACAAAGATTTGTCTTCTTTTTTTAAATCACACTAAAAGTTCTTAGTCTACTTTGTAGATTAAGTGACCAAACATTTGAGCTGTTAGCCTAGTTCATATGTAAGTGCAGTATGGAAATCCATAGCATGGTCCAAGCACTGAAAACCTGACATGTTGGCTCCTACACCGAGGAATTGTTTGTGACTGTCAGTGCCTCAGGTGATTTTGCAATCTGAGATAAGACCTAATGGCAAAATAGGCACAGTCCTTTTCTGTACAATTGAGCACAATAAATATGAATGGAAGAATTTGCTTGGGAGTTAAAGAAGTCAATTGGGATACAACCTTAACATCAGAACTCTATGGAACTACTTTGCATGGTGAAATATAAAGCATTACTCAGAAGAGACTTGCCCAAACAGGTGCCCTTCAAATATGCTGGGTTATAACCGCCATCACCTCCTGGCTAGCATGGCCAGGGCCCTCTTAACTGAAGATAAGGAAGCTACATTTGAGGATACAATGGTACCTTGTATAAAGGAATTAATCCATTCCAAATGATATTATGTTAAGCAAATTTTCCTTGATACAAATTTCCCATAGGAATGCATTGAAAATTAAGTAATCCCATTTTTATGTTGTATGGATTTGGCCCATAGGTGATTCTGTTAAGCAAATTTCCCCTATCTCCGGAATATTTTATGTTGTACAAATTTTATGTTATACAAGCTGTTTGTTATACAAGGATCCACTGTACCAGCTTGGTAAAACCTGAATTAGATGAAAGCAGAGAGCCATTATTAAAACATAGCAAATCGTGCCATTTGGATTTGTTTCCTAACACAGACATTCTAATCGGTAGCTCAACAAACAAGTCACACTGGCTTGGTCTCTCAAGAATTTATGCTCTCAGCAAGTGCTTTGGAGTTCAGTAGGCATTTAAGGTAAAAAGGCAAAAAGCCCTGAGATGAGATAATAATAATTCTGTAGGTAATAATTGGTAGTATAGATCTATGATGCCAGAGAACTAGTTTAGTTCAGCAATTCTACCCACTAATTCTGTGTCTGTGGGTTGACTCGAGAACACCTTAAATTTGCAATATGAGTCAGTTTAAAACTACTTCAGCAGTACTGAAATGCAGTACTGAAATGGTTGATAATTCTATACATCTTAAAAATAATTTGTAAGAGTCTGTAGGCCAAAACTATACTGTTTGTTCATGTTTTCCGAGATGGAAGGAGGAGTCAAGAACTGTTTTCTTTTTCTTTTTCTTTTAAATTTTTGACAATCCATTTAAAATAACCCATGCCACTTAATATAACTTATACATATAATAGAAAGAAACACAACAAATTAAATGTTCTTAAACTATCCAACAGTCCAATCCGCATTCCATTTTATCCAATTTTGTTTTTGGTACAAAATATGTGGTCAGTAGAGCTTGCCATATTTTCAGGAAATTATGTTTTACTGCTCCACTGCATAGTTTAAAGGGGAACAAAAACAAACACAAATGTTTTCTTAATATCTACACAACCACACACAGTTTCAAGTATTCTAATTATCACTTTCTTTTTTTCTTGAGACATCACTACAGGATTGTGTTGAAAAACATCTGTGCATCAAAACTTTATTCTAAGCAAACCCACACCCATGAAAATAATGTGTACAAAAACATAAAGTGGAACACCCAGGATAGCCTAAAATATAATTCTGCCCAACATAAGAGTATGCATTTTCTTTCTCAAATAATAAAATAACTGGATCCATACCTATTAAAAGAAAAAGAAAGAAGGAAAAAAATTGTTGGTTTTTCTTACCTTCTCCATCAAAAACTGGTTGGGTCTCCATGGTGGGTGTTGGTTTTGAGCCATCATCTGAATTGAGAGTTAAAAAGAATCGAAAAGAAACTACCATTATTGAGGTAAATACTATCTACTCTCCAGTACTGTTGAATGATTGGGATTTTTACATGGCCCGGCCAAGTCCTTCAGAAGGAAGAGAAAAGGAAGATAAAAAGCGGGAGTATAAGAGGAACAGATAGATGAGAATCAGAACATAAAGTATTTTGTGACGTTTGCATAAAGATCAGCAATTTATTTATTTTTAAAAACCATTATGTTTAAACTGAGAACATTTTTGTCACCTGTCAGAATGAATGCATTGACCATAACCCCAAAACATCTACCTCTCCATGATGTACTGCTGATACATGAAGGGAGTGGCTAGGAGAAATGACAATTTGACCTCTCACATAATATAGCTGTTTTCAAAGAACACCCTTGGTGTCTTCTTTTATCCAATTTGGGATGTGGTAACCATACAAATAGGGGTACAATTCATATTCTGAAAGAATGGGTGGCTATAATGTTACAATCATTGGATGTGCTGGTCTTCTCCTAGGCTCAGTTCTCTCTCCCACTGCTTCACAAAGTGGGAAATTTCAACCTATATAAATATTGGATATGAGAACAGGGCCTAGGAGTTAGATCGCCACACTGGCATTCCAAGTATTTCCTTTCCTCATTGTTAAAATCCTCATTTTAAAAAAAAAAAAAACCTGTCAACAGGGGATGTGGTATCACAATGAGTTGCAGAGAAATTACAAAATCAACACTACAATATATTATTTCTGATGCTTACACTGGCAAATCTCTAGTATCAATACAATTGTAACAGGAGAGTGCATAGAAGAGATGTGATCTTTAATTGCCTTCCCACATTCAGAATTTTTCCCAAGCCCAAAGATAACAAATGAAACATTTCTAATAAAACCTTGGACCATGCAAAATCCTAAACAAATTAAAACTGTCAAGAAATATAGACTGTGTTGAAATTTAGCCATAGAATAAAGCCAATAGATGCAAAGTCATGCTTTTATTCCATTAACGCCAAGAATTAAAACTCAGTTAGCTCAGTGTTCAGAGGGGTCCAGGTCAAAAGCATTCAGATCTATGCTTTCCAGAATTTTCCACTCCAAACATGCATGCTGACAATGCAAACCACTTTTGCCCTTCTTCGTATGCTGAAAGAATGGAAGAAGTACCATAAGGCAAAAACAATATTAAAAAAGTAATATTGGTTTGGCTAGGTAGGTCATGCAAATATACATAACCAGTGTCACATTGGGAATTTTGGGACACTCAGGCTTTAAATACCTTGTCACATGTTCTGTGTCCTCATGCCCTGACACAAGATATACAGAAAGAAAATCTGAGTTACAAAAGCACAGTAGAATAGGTCATCGAAATGCCATACAATATTTACAATAGAAACCTCGTTCAGTTTTCCTCAGTGGGAAAATAGCAATGTTGAATTTTTACCTGTAGCAGTTCTAAAAGGCGAGCTTTCATATCACATTAAATTTAAAGAGAGAGGCAATAACATCCTTGTTCAATTCAGAACTCTCCTTAGGAAAAAAAGCAAGAAAATTTTTGGCTGAAATATATTACCTAGACGAGCGCTCCCCCAGAACCTTCTGCTAGCATTGGTCATCCCACAGATCGATTACTGCAGTACATTCTACGTGGGGCTTCCACTGAGACTGACCAAGAGACTTATTTTTTACAGTATTTCTCTTCTATGCTGTGCTTTTTAAAACTGTAAACTGCACAGAGTAGTGCCCTGGCACTAATAGGAATGGTATACAAATCAAATCAAATCAAATCAATGTTACTAACAGATATACTCCCACATCTATAAAATTCAAGGTCACAAATTATATACAGTCAAATTTTTAAAAATCAAAGTTTAATTGTGTATTTAAAACAAAAACTCAGACACCTATAAGAAACTGAAATGATTAACTAATTAATTCAGACGATGAAGTGCACAAATAAAAAGAAATTAATTGAGCATACGCCCTCTTGAATTCAGGGAGACTGAACCTAATCAATACTTTTGAGGGAAAAGCCAACTATAATGATTGAGAAGGCATCAATCTTAGATCTCTGATTTTAATGAGTGATGTGATGAGTGGTTTTCATCACTCATTAAAGTGTTGTCCAGATTTCTATCCCTTTCAATACTGCCTTCTTCATAATAGGTTTGATACACCGTATATACTCGAATATAAGACAACCCGAATATAAGCCGAAGCACCTAATTTTACCACAAAAAACTGGGAAAACTTATTGACTTGAGTATAAACCTAGGGTGGGAAATGCAGCAGCTACTAGCTGGCCATTGAGTTGTGGACTACAACTTCCACAATCCTTCACCAAGCCAGACGAGCGCTTGGAGGAAAGGGCAGGACTTGCCCTCCACTTCCTTCCCCAAGCCGGACGAGCACTCAAGAGGCGGCAGAACAGCAGTAACTTTATATTCACTCAAATATAAGCTGAGGGTGTTTTTTTCAAGCAAAAATAAGGGCTGAAAAACTCACCTTATATTCGAGTATATAAGGTATGTGCAGGGTCGGTGCTAGGTTTTTTTGCGTACTAGGCAAGGGGTGGGGTGGGCAGCGGGCAGTGGGTGGGTGGGGCAGGGGTGGAGCAGGGGGCGGTGGGTGGGCAGGGTGGTGGTGGGGTGGGTGGTGGGGTGGGTGGTGGGGTAGGGGGCGGGGCAGGGGACAGGAGGTAGGCAGGTGGGGGCTGGGGCATGGTGGGGCAGGGGCGGGGCAGTGGGGGATGGTGACGGGCACGGCCGGGCGGTGATGGGTGCAGCCGGGCGGCGGCGGGCAGTGATGGGCGGACGGCGGCGAAGGGCGACTGGGATGGACAGCGGTGGCCAGCGGCGGGAGGGGGCAGTGTGGAGGTGCGGCAGGCTGGCCAGTGCCCTCTCTCTCTTTTGGCGCCCTAGGCAACTGCCTAGTTCGCCTTAATGGAAACGCCAGCCCTGGGTATTTGAGAACTAATGATAACTGGAGGAACTCAACCATAATCCTGACATTCAGACTCATATGAGATTGTCCATTTAAACAACTTTGAAAACAATCTAGACATACTTCTTATTCTGCATTAAGAGGATGCAAGCCCTTTGTCCCTAGGTTCTTATTGTAAGTGAAGCTTTTAACTATACCCCCTCTACAGAATTTTTTAGCTGCCCCACTACCAAATGGTCTCTGGGCAGCATACAGCATTATATTAAAAACTATAACAACATATTAAAACCATCAAAATAACAAGCAGTTTAAAAAATTAATATACAAATAATAAAATCCTGCTGCTCATGTGCCCAACTAAAATAACATTAGTTAATTAAAATACTGGCTAAACAGGAAGGTCTTTGCCTGGCACCAAAAAGCAAAAAAAGGGGTTAGTGCCTGGCGGGTCTCTTTTGGGAGGGCATTCCAAAGTTGAGGGGCAAGGACCAAGAAGACCCTGTTTCAACATGCCACCCCTCTCACCTCTTTAAGGTATGGCACCTTCAGGTGGGCCTCCTGGCCTGATCTTAGGGTACATCCAGGCTCCTAAGGAGGCGGTCTTTAGGTAACCAGGCTCTAAGCCATTTAGGGTACTTGGACCTTTAGTAAAAACACAGCAGTAGCAATAGGAGTCCCCAAACTGGAGACAAATATAGGTCTGAAAAACTAAACATTCTAACAAGATCAGCACTAAAGATTAGAACTGCTGTTTCCTTTGGATTTCTGTTGTTTTTAAATATAGCATTCAAAAAGGATGAATAACTTATTATCAGCTTGCCCTGTCTCACAGAGCTGTTCTGAGAGACATACATACATACATACATACATACATACATACATACATACATACATACATACATACATACATACATACATACCCAAAGCAATCCCAAACATCCAGGGACAACACTGGTCTTACATATATACAGTATCTGCAGATAGATGGGGAATGCATGGGATACAGACATGCCGTCTTAAATCTGAAGTACATTCTTTTCCTCTGTTGTGGCATACCAACAAGCCTCATTTCCCTGTAACAATAACTGATCAGTTGATCAATTAATTGTTTTGTATTGTTTTTAAATGCTACTGTATCAGATTAAAGATGTTCAAAACTGTAGCCTGCTATGGGTCATTTATAAAAAAAATAGTTGAGCAAAGGACTCTGTTAAGATTCAAGACTGGGTGTAATATTAAACATTTTACATTTTAGCTATAATCAAATGTTTTTCAATCTGGGACTATTAGTGACAGCTCCCACTAACATATGTCAAAAGGTGCATCTCTTGAAAAATAATATACTGTAATTCCCTAATAATTCATCTTTTCCACATTGGAGAGAATAGGCTCACACCAGAACAACAGATGTAGAACCAGTCTGAAATATATCCATATTATATTTAAGTTGGATACATTCCTACCTTTTCCCCATTTTACCTCAAATGCCAGACTCTGAATAAACATGATATAGATTTCTTGACTTATAGTTACAATAGCATAATTTAATAATGATTCAGCTAAAAATGATTGCTAATAAGATTGAAATTCAATAAAAATTAACCATTTTTATAAAGGGGGATCTGCTTTATGATTTATATCACCTCACTGCACTAATACCAGGCCTGTAGGATTTCAGTCCAGGAGAAGAGAGTCCGAGGAAGATGATAAACATGAAACGTTTAGAATTCAAATGATTCAACATTCAAAGTTGGCATGTGCTCCGACCACGAGAAAACTGCACCTTTCTGAAACAAACCGTGCCTGTTCTTTTTACAAACACCGCCAGGGCTAATTAAAACAATATGCTGTATTAATCATCACCCAACTAGAAATGAGAGTTTCTGGAATATATTAGCCTCATGCTCCCTTTCCCTCACTCCCCAAACATTTCACTTCCAGGTGTGTGAATACGAAAGAGGTAGGGAAACAGCGTTTATGATCCAGGCCAGTATAGCTGGTGAGTGAACCTCTGCAACCAGCAGCACAGTTCTCTAATGCCTGATTTTAGTCCCTTGCAAAGGCAGCTGTAAGTCACTTTGACCCCTGATGAAACAATTCAAAGCCTCTTCTGTTTGGCTTTTTGATTCCTGATTGACACATTCACTGCTGGTTGGAGGTAAGTGTCATTGTCCTCAAAATGTTGATCTGCTTCAGCTATCCCTGTGAACAATCTCTCTCTCTCTCTCTCTCTACCCCTCCAACCCCCATAATAAACAAAACAAAAATGATGTGCTTATGTGCTTGAATAGAGCTCAAAGACGGACGGACAGAAGCACAGTGGCTTTAGAGAGGCTCACAAGTCATTTGAAGAGTTAATTGTCTGGGTGTACAAAGAGTTTATTCTCACAAAGGACAAAGCATCCTGTCTTCTTAGTAGCTGTGCTTTAAAAGGGATATGTAAAAAGGACCCATAGCTGCAAAGGTTTTCTTACTCTGGCATTGCTTTGAAAATGTTGACTTTTGAAATTGTGGTTCTTCATCACCAAGGCTACTAGGAACCACATCCTACTGATGCCCAACTGCAAACTTTCCACTAAGTTACATTAATTCAATTGCACAACACACCATTGCTGCCATACTGCTTAATCAGTGAGATGCTAGCTGTAAGGAAGTGTACCCGGCAGCCCCTTCCCTTCTGGCACAGATTTCAAAAGAAATTGTTAAACACATGTTTGCAAATTTTGTTTGATTCTACAGCATGTGTATGTCTTGCCACTAGATACAAAGAGACCAGTCTACATCAGACTACCTTATTTTGCTCTTGCACCTTTTTTCAGAATAGCTCAGCGGTATCAACTCTGACTCAGCAAAGGGAGGGTAGAGGTGGCTTAGCTTTGACTCTTTCTTTCTTTTTGAGAACAAGAAGAAGTGAACAAGGACCACAACTGGTAAAACTTGTAGCCTTATAGTCTAATCCAAGAAATGAAATAAAACCAAGTATTCAGCAGCAGAGCAGGCAATGTCAGGCAGACCTAGAAGAATCCAAACAGTGGTGGATTCTTTTTGAGAGTCTTGGGGGGGGGGAATCTTTTCTGTTAGGGCCCACCACAGGTGGCAGGTTGCAAAAACCAGACGTGGATAGAAATGCACCTGCATTGCCTACCACCACCTGTTGTGAGGACCTTTTCTAGGCCTTTTAATTGCTGTAAATGTACTGTATGTAAATGATGTAATCTATACATACAGGGCAAACTGGCTGTGAGGGTTCGGTTCTGATCTTCGGCGGTTCCGAGTTATAAACGAGGCCAGAGTCTCTTTTTAACTGAACTTCAAAAGGATTTTTATTTCTCACAGGATCAAAACCACTGTGGGCATTTTCTTGAACAACAGGTGATAACTTTGGCAACAGATGCATAACATTTTTCTCAATAACAGGGTTTTCATAAATGACATTAACTGCATCATAACTGGCATTCTCTTCATCTATAAACATAGGGGAAAAGCCGTCCCCCTGCCCAAACACTGAGTTCCGCAGCAAGGGTGTTTGGCCCATTGAGCTACCGGAATGGCTGGTCTCTCCCTTCTCCATTCCCTCTGGAATTTCTCAGAAGTCTCGGGCCATCTCAAGGGTCTTACGTGAACAGACCAGGCAAACTCCTCGTCTCTCTTGCCCTTAGGAAATTCTGCCCTCCTCCTGTACTCTTCTTCCTCCGTCTGAGTCCCCACACTTAGTAACTGTCATTCCCAACTGCCACTCTCCTTTCCCCCCTCGTGCACCACTGATCTCCCCGTCTTGCGCTCATTCCATCCGTCATCCGGTTCATCCACCACCCAGAACGCCTCCCGCGTGCCCCCGGGCTGTTCCTCCTTGCGTTCCTCTTTCAATTCCATTCTCTGCACACGCTGCACACACACATCTATATCTTTGTCGTCTTCTTTCTCTTGTCCCGATAGTTCAGACGGCTCACTCTCCTTGACATTCGCAGCTTGATCCATCTCCTCACACTGGCACTGAGATTTTGTTGTTTATTTTTATGCAGATATTCAAATTTTCATGACAGTTTGGTTGGGTGGAATAGGTCTCTGTGCATCAGAGATGTTCAGCACAATAAACACTTCTTTTATTGTGCATTTTAAGACATTGTTTCCATCTCTCCATGCAACAAGGCAGACTGCGAAGTGAAAAAGTACTAAGCTCTATCACTATCTTTATTTTTCAGAATACCTCTGGAACACCAGGTTAAAGGTGGCTATTATCCGTATTCCATTTTGAATTGCCCCAGTTGCCTAGAAAATATGATGATGAACTGGTAGGTAATGTCCTGTCGAGATATGGGAGTCCTAGGGAGAGGATTAAGACAGTATTTTACTTGTCCTCTGTATGTTTCTTATGTGCATGTGTGTATGAGAGAGAGAGAGTCTTGTTTGTTTTAGCCATTTTGGTAAGGCAGGTAATGGAGACAAAGCAAAGCAAAAGTGTTCTGCTTATATACCGCTTCATACCACTTCAAGTAGTCTCTGGGCGGTTTGCAGTTTTAATTACAGTATTCAGGCTATCCATCGCCCCCCCCCCCAGCAAGCTGGCTACTCGTTTTACCGACCTCGGAAGGATGGAAGGCTGAGTCAACCATGAGCCTGCTACCTGGGATTGAACTCAGGTCATGAGCACAGTTTTACCTGCAGTACAGGCATTTAACGACTGTGCCACGGGGCTCCTTATACAATGTGGCATTTGGGCTCAACATTTGCCCTTAGGCTTTTGGTCAAAATATTTGTCTCCCAGTCTCATTACTTTGCCTTCTGGGACTGTGTTCTATGATCATATCATGCCCTCTATTTTCACTTAGCTTCCAGGGAATATGTCATGTAGCCTCAGTCGTTTGCTTTCTAAAGACCAGAGCAATTCTGCATGGCCATATCCACCATATTAACAACCAGAGAGATGCAACCAAAATTATTTCCTTGAATATAAATTGAAAATATAATTTCATAGCTGATGTAGGATGAAGAACAAGAACATTGCTTGCCCATTAAATTACCTTTTTCTCATTGAATTGGCAGTAGGGGGAATATTCTTCATGTTATAAAAATGGAGAAAATACATTTAAAGTAGATGTACAGTAACCCCCTGCCTCCAGTTCACTTCCGGTTCACAGAAAAGCATTTCTGAGTCCTCTGACATGCGCAGTAAGGCCCTTGGAGGCCCAGAATCTAGTGATCCAGAGGTCACTTCCAGTTTTCTGGAAGTCACTTCCAGTTTGGTGAGAAGCACTTTTTGGAGCCTCTGACGGCCTGTGAAGGCCGTTGGAGGTCTGTTTGGGGCAGCGCAAGGCCTGGGGCCTTTCCACTTACCCCAGGGGGCTTTTTTCATACCGGGACACTGCGAAAGGGCGGAGGCTACTATATCTATTCATGCTAAAGATGGGATTATGACTTAACATGAAGACAAAATTGATGGTTATCGGTAAAAAACAAAATGGTTCACAGAACGTTCTCAAGACCGGCAGTGATATATATAATTGAAAGAGTATCAACTTATAAATACTTGGGATGCTATGTCAAGGATAACTGGGATATTTCATGCAAAATCCACAGTAGAATTGAACAAGTTAGAAATTCCTTCCAGAAAATGAGGAAAGTCTTGACAAACTGGAACTTATCTATCAGACTTTGTACACAAATATTTCAATCCTGTGTATTTAGTATACTCCTCTATGGTGTTCAAACTTGGACCCTTACAGACACATTATGCAGGAAGCTGGAAGCATTTGAAATGTAGATGTATAGGACAGCCCGAGTCACTAATGTGGCTGTATTACAGCACATGAATAAAAAGCTAGAAATCCTCAGTACCATAAAGAGAAGACAATTGCAGTATTTTGGACACATAATACGCAATAAGAAATACCATCTGCTGCTGGTTATCCTTCAAAGAAAAATAGACGGGAAGTGTGGCCTGGGGTGTAGAAGAACACTCTGGTTTAAGAACTTAAACCAATGGTCCACGGTGAGCACAGCTAAATAGCTTTAGTTAGAAAACAGTTCAGGCTACTGATCACTAACGTTCTACGAGGACATGGCACTTGAAAGAAGAAGTCTCTATTTAGGCATATTACTACACTGGTAACCTTTTAAAGCTATTTATTTATTTATTTTTAAAGTTGAAGAGGCAGGTCTCTGAATTCTTAGTACCAAGAGAGACCACAAAACTTTACAGCCAGGCTCCTGCTATCAAGAGAAGTCTCACATAGCTTTTGTGTAATGTAGTGTGTGGGTTTCCCAATGTCTCTTTGTCAGAACAACCAGAACTATCTTTATTTCAGAACAATCACAGAACATTGGAAGCTAACTTTGGCTGCTTTACTTAGACCACTAGGAAAAGTGGAAATTTTCTTCTGTCTTTTATGAAAAGCAGAAATAAATGCAAGGAAGGTTAGGTTTACCCCAAAATTAGCTAAACCTAGCTTATATGTCACCAATCATCAATGGGTCCTCCCATAGCACAATCAGTGTTTTTCTAAAATCGTTCCCTAAATTAACTTCCAGATTTAGCTAAAAACAAAAAGCAAGAAGGGTTCAATGCATATATGCCCTTAAAATGACTTCTTCTTTTATTGGACAACAGGTGGCCTCTTCCGGAGCCAAAATAACTTCTATACACTCGCCCCTTCACTGATTATTCTAATATAAGACATGCACCATTATAAAACTAAACTGGCTTACCTTTGTAAACCAATACTAGACATTAGTCTAGTGTCTAGTTTGTACGTGTGTTGCGTTGTTACAGTCGTGACCGACTCTTTGTGACCCCGTGTCCAGTTTAGCTGGAAGCTAAAAAATACCCACCAAAGAAGAGTGAATCCTTCTCCTTTAAAAAAATAGTGTGGATTGCAGGGCAGGTAGACATTATTTTTATGTAATCAAACTCTATCTGCCTATTAGGACAAGGTTCATGACTAATACTTTCCTCTTTTCTTTTTAAATCCCGTGTCCCTACATTTATTGTAGATTTTTAGTGGGTAAAATACACCAAAGGTCACTATAGAGAATACTCGGTGCCTTTAAGTGACTTTCCTGTCAACACAGCTCACAATCTCTCATGTAAAGTCTCTATAAAACCTGCCTCACATCTTCAAGGCCTCTGGTGGCAGAGTGGGGGGTGGGTGGGTGGGGGGAGACCAGCAAGCTTCCCAGATCAATGGCTATTTGAAATTCAACCATATGGTTAAAGCCCTACAGCTGCATGTGTTAATTACCACACGTGTGCCCCCTGTAAAGCAGTCTGCTCAATACAATAAAGAGAAAGAAAAAAGAAAAAGGACTGGTTCCAGAGGATTAAATAAATAGTCCTTTTTTTTTTTTTTGCTTAATTCCTCCCAGACGCACAATCTGCCTTCTCTCTGACACCTGCGTGCTTAGGACCCATAAATACCCGCTTTACATCTCCGGCCATGTGCAGCGAACCTAGGCAAAACTTTTGCAAAGTGTACTTTCTCTTCCCAGCCCTCTTATCTCTCCCTTTTTTTCTCCTCTAGAGGACTAATTTCTGGCTGACAACCAGACTGAGTTGGGAGGAGGCTTACAATATGCCCTTTCATTTCCTCCCAGAACAGAATGGACACCTCGTCGTCAACTACGCCTGTACTGTGTCTGAGGGAAACAGAAAGTAATAGGAAGCAAAAAAATAAATAAAGGGATGGAAGAGCAACAAACTGAAAAGCAAATCTGCATACACAGAGAAAAGCCGCAGTCATATTCCTCTAAGTCAGGCCTGCCCAAAGTCCGGCCTGGGGGCCAAATCTGGCCCATCAGGCCATTCTGAGTGGCTGGCGGCTGGCTGGCCTGCCCTCCCTCCCCCTCCGCCCCATGTTTTTTTAAAAAAAAATCTTCCGCCAACACTGACACTGACTGAAGCTTGAGGGGCTGGGCGGGCCGTCTGTCTGGTGAGCAGAAGCTTGTGGGGCTGGGTGGGCGGGTGAGGGGGTGGGCCACCACCACCAGCACCGCCGGGCAGCTTGTGGGGCTGGGCGGGCTGGCCAGCCAGCCATTGTGCGGGCTGCTGCCACCAGCACCGTTGGCAACGATGTGAGGCTGGGCGTGTGCGGGGAATGGCGTGCGGGCGGCCTGCTGTCACCGGCATCACCGGGAACCTTGTGAAGCTAGGTGTGCGCATGGGCGGGCCGCCGCTACCGGCATTGCTGGGAACCTTGTGAAGCTCGGCACGCGCGTGCAGGGCAGCGCACGGGTGGGCCGCCACCACCAGTATAGCCGGGAACATTGTGAGGTTGGGCACACGCGCGGGGCAGTGATCGGGCGGGCCGCGCCGCGCCACCGGCACCACTGGGAAGCTTGGGCGGCTGGGCGGTCTGCTGCCACCGGCACCGCAGGGGAATGTGTGGGGGTGGGCGGCAGGCCTCTGCCACCGCCAAGGAGCTTTGGGGTGGGCTGGCGGGCGAGCCGTCGCCACCGCTGGGAAGCCTGGGGGGTGGTGCAAGGTCACACATATAGCCTCTTCCAAGGGGCGACCTGTGGCCACGGCTCCCTGTGCTTCCTTTGGTCCCCACCTTCCTTCTTTCCTCCCTCCCTTGGTCCCCACCTTCCTTCCTTCCTCCCTCCCTCCTTTGCTCCCCACCTCCCTCCCTCCCTTCCTTGGTCCCCACCTTCCTTCCTCTCTTGGTTTCCACCTTCCTCCCTCCCTCCCTTGGTCCCCGCCTTCCTTCCTGCGGGTGGGTCAGTGGGTGGGGCTTATGGGTCAGTGGGTGGGGCTTGCAGTGGGGTGGCAGGATCAGGGAGCAACCGGCCCCTGACACATTCTCAGCCACCAAATCTGGCCCTCCTTACAAAAAGTTTGGGCACCCCTGCTCTAAGTGGAGTGAGTGAGAAAGGAATTGTACACATTTTTAAATGGATGCAAAAACTAGGTTTGGAGTTACAGACGTGAAGAGAACAGATTAAGGAAGAGAAGCCCAGGAACTCAAAAAGATGAAACATCTCATCACCAGAAACACCTCTGTTGCAAGTATTTCAAAAATAAATAAATAAATAAATATAAATAAATAAATAAATAAATAAATAAATAAATAGGTATAGAAGGAGCAAGCCATTATCAAACTCTTTGCTATCTTTGCATACACACTGTTGTGTAGTTGCATGCATTCAAATAATTTCATTGGGTTTTCCTTACTGACCTGATCAAAGACACAAGCCCTAAAGGTCTCTTCTCCTAGCAGGTTAGTTACACAGCTGATACTGATGCTGGTAAAATGTTTTTGGCTGTTGTAATACTAACTTTATATTCTAATCAAGAGTTTTGTTTTGCATTAAATGAAGCTAGCAAACTGAGTTCTCACAGGTCATTTAGACTTCCCTTTGCTGTCATTTTCCTCTGCAGCCATCCTGGAAAAGCCAGATGCAACCTGTACTTGAGTTCAGGTGGTGCTGTTACAATGATATCCAACAAAAAGTAAAAAAAAAAAAAAAAACATAATTTTAAAAAGATATTGTGGCACTTTAAAAATTGTTATACTATACTGTACAGTATTTTAATACAAGCTTTTGTGGAATATTGTCCACTTCTTCAGACATACATTTCAGCTAGATTCTAGCTGGTAGAATATGGAAGCTGCAGGGTAAACCATTAGTGCAGGGCACTAAGAGACAGTGATGCTGGTTGTATTTCACACCTGGCCATGATTTATGACTCGTTTGATATTCAGTTCTTTTGGAGCCTGCCGGGTTCTGTAAATAGCAACATGGTTAAAGGAAGCAACAGAACAACAACAACATGTTGTTAATGGAGAGAGTGGCAGAGTTCACTTTGGAACCTTGTTCTGAAAATATGGGTCTGGTAGTTGTGAAGGACTTATCAATATACATTAACATTATGCATGTAGTAATTACTTAATAACCTTTGCAGATATTTAATCCCGTGCTATGGGTATCTACTATGTGCATTTTAATTCAACTGTTTCCCTCTGGTTTATTCTTCTGTAGTTTTCCTTCTACAGTGGACCCTCGTATAACAAATGGTTTGTAGAACATAAAATCTGTACAATATAAAAAACTCCAGAGATAGGGGAAATTTGCTTAACAGAATTGTCTATGAGGCGAATCCATACAACATAAAAATGGTCGCAATTAGGGATTATTCTGTTTTCAACGCATTCCTATGGGAAATTTGTATAAAGGAAAATCTGCTTAACATAATTTCATTGGGAATGAATTAATTCCTTTATACAAGTTACCACTGTTATTGTCTTAATGTAAGGGGAACTGAGAGGTAGACAGACATATAGATATTAAGACAGGATAAAATCTAGGTAAAGCAGAGAAATTATAACTTCTCAAACTACACTATGAAAGCTAAATAGTTAAACAGACAAGAAAGTATAAAATGGGAATGAAAAGGGTGCAATTAAAAATACTGAAAGCAAACTCAGGTTCAGTACAGGTCACGAGGACAAAGTCTAACAGAGCAGCCAACAGCAGACAAAAAACAAATTTCTAAAAATGGACTATGGATGTTTCAGCATCCAAATTTAAGATTTGGATGGTAGGAATCAAAACACCTAAAGGCAATGTCTGCAATAATCTGCAGAATGTAAGTATAGTTATTCTGGGAGGGTTATAAAATAGGGCAGGGGGGACCCTTGTTGCCTTCATTCCAAAACTGCAAAAAGCACAGATGTAGGCAAATGGAAAAGGTAGTTGAGAAATCACAGGAATGTTTTTAAAAAAAACACACACAAAGAATTTACTTTGAGGGCTGATAGCATGGCAAACAAATGGCAAAGTTCAATGAAAGGCCAGTGCCAAAAGGATAGAAGCAGACATAAAAATACTGTCAAGTTTCAGTCAATTCACCATTCAGCACATGGCAGAAAAAAAGCTGAACTGTTCTGCTTTGCATCAACCACATACGAGAAGGATTAAAGGTCATAAGTGGTTAATTCAAGACTGCAGATGAATGAGTGAGAGGACCTGCAAACCCCGAATGCTGTTCTCACTTCCCAAGTGATGGACATGGAATCACAGGGTTGAGCAAATCCTGCTGACAAGGCAGCCTAAACTCTCATACACAGGGGAGGGGGAGGGGGACACATAAACAATAGACAACGACATAGGTACAGACGCACACATGCTCACACACACAGCAAATTGCAAAAAGTTCACCCATGCAGTGGACAGTTTTCTTGTCCACACTCCAGTAAAAAGATAACAAAAAAGCAATTTAAGCAGTTTAAAAGTTAATCCAGATAAAATGGAGATTCTTGTATTAGGATGGTCATCAGACAAGTCAGAGGGACACATAGTCTCAGTGGATTTACTCTCCCAAGGATTGGGCCCATGGCTTTGGAGTACTCTTTAACCTAGTATTCTCCACAGAGAATATCTTCCATCACCAAGAGTGTCTTGTACCAATTTCAGTTGATTACTGAGTTGTGTTCTGATCAACGGTGGCAACGGTGGTAATTTCAACATTGGTAATTTCAAAAATAAACTACAGTGGACCCTTGTATAACAAACACTTTGTATAACATAAAATGTGTACAACATTAAAAATCCCAGAGATAGGGGAAATTTGCTTAACATAGGGTATTTGTACACAACCCCTAAACTCCGCCGCCAGCTCCGGAGCTTAAAATTGTTTCCCCACCAGCTCCGGTGTTTACAGAAAATTAAGTGTGGCCACACCCACCTAAGCGCGTCCCAGCGCACTTTTCAGGTACCTGCTCTTGGAGGGTGAAAAATTCCAGATCCGGATGTAAAGGAGTGAGTGCCCGGCTCTCCTCACTTCTGTTTGTTTTTTTTTTTTTGCCTCCCGCCCCTTTAAGAGAAGGAATAAGGACGACGACAGGGCTGGGGGAGGCTTGGACCGGCAAACGGAGGTGAGCCTGCATTCTTTTGTCCCCTTTTTCCCCCCTCCCCTCACGCAGACAGGATCAAGGACGTGCGGAGGGGTGGGGACGCAGGAAGAGCAACGAACCCCCAAGATCTCTGGTCCGAATTTAAGTGGCCAGCGGATCTTAGGGGTCGTGTGAAAAGGCCCATAATCGCCTATGGGGAGAATCCGTACAACATAAAAATGGGATCACTCTGTTTTCAATGCATTTCCTATGGGAAATTTGTACAAAGGAAAATTTGCTTAGCATAATTTCATTTGGAACAAATTAATTCCTTTATACAAGATACCACTGTACTGTAGTGATCTCTACATAGAATTGCCCTTGAAAACAGTACAGGAAATTCAGCAGGTTCAAAATGCAGTGGGTTTAATCAATTGTTCATATCATGAGAAGGAAAAGAGGAAGACCAAATATTTATTTATTTATATTATTTATTTAAAGACTTATATCCCACCCATCTTCCCTGACAGGAACTCTGGGCAGCTAAGAATGTTAAAAAGACATAAAATATGCAATTGATTGATTTTCTTTTTTCTTTTTTAAAAAGTCACAGCCTTGAGTGACTAGCTGAGCAGGGCTGTTGAGGACAAGATATTCTGGCGATCACTCATAGGGTCTCCATAAACTTGAGGCAACTTGACATCACTGTCTTTGGAATAGATAGGAGAAGAGGGGTGAAGAGTACAATTCTTGCTGAAGGATGTAAAAGGAAATTACAAGATATCACAGAAAGGAGTTTTAAAACCAGTATTGCGACTTGAGGACATGTAACAGCAACCGTTGTTGTTGTCGTTTTTTCCGCAAGAACCCATCAAGAATCATTCCTTAATTCAAATGAGATTAGAATCTTTTATCTTTCATGCACAGTTGGAAACAATTCATGGCAGATTCAGTGAAGGCCCGAAACTACAATCATTCCACTTTATACATATGTAACAAATAATTAGGAGAGATGAATTCAAAAGATTGAAAGCAATGAAACATTGGTCTGGTAATGAAAGTAAATAACCTTTAGCAAAATGGGGGGGAGGGGGAGTTGATTTGATCATTCCAACCAAGGTTGCATCCTGACCACAACTTTATCTCCTACGGTGACCATCCAAGTAATCTCTGGGAGGGTCACAGGTCCTCTGCCATGGATGCTCCTGTTAAATAGTTACAGGTGATAACTATTATAGTTAGCATATCATTGTGGGGGGGGGGGGAAATGCCAGCAGCCTTCCATCACTATCATCACGTGATGGTAACCCTTCAGCTATGTTGCAAACACCTTTCTAATTTATGGAATCATTAAAAGATTGAAACAGTGGGAAAATGCACTGAAATTTTACACAGCTTTTGTGAAATGTCATTTGCTTCAGACATAACATTCTATATAACCAGTTAAATACAAAGCAGATAGATGTGCTGAAGTACAAATTAGGATTCTTTGTTTTACTGCCCTTTTTAACAGTCAGTTACTACTTATTTACTCTTACACCTGAAGTGTGAAATCTTCTATATAGCTCCGCAGAATACATATTCATAGACTCATAGAAAAAATTGAATTGGAAGAGGCCTATAAGGGCATCAAGTTCAACCTAATGCTCAATGCAGGAAAACAAATTAAAGGAGAACTAACAAATGCTTGTCCAACTTTCTCTTGAGCACTCACCACTAGAGACAGTCTATGCATTTCAGAAGCTACTGGTTCCAAAATGACATGCGCTAGCCCAGTGGGTGTTCGGAAGCCTCTGAAATGCAACCAGCCTATCCCTTACTTTGCTCTGTGCCCACACGGGGCTGAGCTCCAATGAGGAAGAAACCTCCAACATCATAGTTCCTTCTTCCTGGTGCTAACCAATCAGGAGCTGTACAGGGAAGTGCATCATCCGGCCTCCCTGTCTGATTGATCTGAACACCATTTGGGCTCGCGCATGTTGTTTCGGAACCAGTACCTTCTGAAACGAATAGCTCATCCCTATTCACCACCTCCTGAGGTAATTGGTTCCATCGTTGTAGTGCTCTAACAATTAAGAAGTTTTTCTTGATATTCAGGTCAAATCTGGCTTCCTATAAATTGGACCCATTACAGCTTGTACTCTGGGATGATCAAAAACAGATCCCTCCCCTCCTCTGTATGACCATATTTCAAGTGCTATCAAAATGCAAAACAAACATAAATGTAATTTTTCAGACTGCCCTCTTCGAGAGACCTATGCAAAGTTATTTTAAAAATTAAAGTTGCCCAGGTATTTTGTCCAATTTGTGATTTTTCTCTAAGTACTGTACTTTATAGCAAAGCAAACTGAACTAAGACCACAGCCTGCAGAAGTATTCAAATTGTTCTCCTGGTTGGTGCAAAATTACTCATGGAAAATGTAAAAGAAGCATTTTAGTTTGACCTCATTTGTCCCCTGTTCAGTTTAAGGGGGGTAGTCATAATACTCACACAAGGCAATGATGTCATTAACCTCAGAAAGAAACCAGCTCAGGACAACAACACACAGCACCATTGAAAATCCCACATCTGGAACAGATGGCCAACAACAAAAAAGCCTATTCAGAATCACTCAGGTTCATTTGTTCAGGCCTGTCTATTATTTCGCTCTTGAAATGTACTGATGGTCCTCAAGATTAGTACAATTCAAGAGGACTGCCCTACAATTCCTACTACTGTATCACTTTTTATATGCCATTATCAGATGTAGAACATTCATCTCATGAAGGCAATTTTTGTGACTCAAAAACTTGCTATCACAGAATCCTCTGCATTATCATCCTCATGCTTCTGCTATTGGGAATATTCCAACATGTCTCAGAAAGGGCAACGACGAAACTCTAAATGACCCCCAGCTTTATAGGAGCACAAAACTCCACTCACCTTTTCTCCCAGAATTACCCTGTCCTGATGGTCTGTCAGTTACTGAACCTTAAAGAAAAAGAGACAAACAGATGTGTCTGCATAAGCAAAGTGTTCAAAGGCTTCGTCTCAAAGTCAGACCGATCTATTAAAGACCCTCAAATACTATGCCCTAAAAGGCACCCAAACCCTAATTCAGCCAGTCATTTTAATACAGCCAACTAGAAGTAAATAAATTTACTAATTACTGTTTAAGGAGAAGTTAGAGGGAAATGGGGTACATGGAGGAAGCTACTAGTGTGCCTTGAGGAACTAGTTACAACATACACCACTATATGCGATTGTGAGCCGCCCAGAGACCTTTGGGTAGTGGGCGGCATACAAGCTATATAAAATAAATAAAATAAATAAATATATGGAACTGGGTTATTTGAGAAAATGGCTAGACACAAGCATTTGATGCAGAGACAGGGAGGTGCATAGACTGCAGTATAGAAGACGAAGAGTTGGCAGCTAGTGTAGTAGCCTGCATACTGTAATTAAACTGTAAACTGCCCATAGACTACTTGAAGTGGTATGGGGCGGTATATAAGCAGAACACTTTGTCCAGGCTACTTGATTCCTCCTTTGTGGAATCCTGTTACACAATCAACCATGGACAAGCAGTAGCAGAAGAAGAAAAATGGTATGTATTCATCTAGAAGGTAATATCCTGTTTAGCTTGTGCCGCAGAAAAAATATATATTGGAAATTATTAAATTTTAGGTAAAGATAGGCACAAACTGCCAGTTCAGTACTTCGTCCTGTTTTGTTTAGCACTGCAACGTGTGTTTGGCAGTTCAGCACCCAGTACCCTCCAGCAGGCATCAACTCAGAAGCAGGCGGCGGGGTAGGGAAACCAAGATACTGTTTCCAAGTGGGTGACTGTCGGTGGGGTGGGGGTGGGGGCACTGAACCACCAAACACCGATTGTAGTAGTAAATGAACTGGACCAACCCCTGGAACTGGCGATTTATTCCCATCTTTAGCTTTAGATGATATACATCATTTAACATTCACAGGTGCTTCTTTGAAAAATATAATAGAAAACAATGTCCTAACCAATATGTGACAAGTACAGTGGAACCTTGACTTACGCCATTAATCCATTCCAGAGGTCTAGACATAAGTCAAACATGCCTTAAGTCAAACAAACTTTTCCCATACAAAGTAATGGGAAAATGGATTAATCCATTTCAGATGATGAAAAAGACCCCCCGAACACAGCAATTTAACACAAATTTGACTGGGATAGGACATTCCTTCCAGGGATGTAAATGAAATGTCTCTTCAAAGAGAGGAGGAGGCAGTGGAGTTATAGTCCACAAGTTACACGCCTCCACTTTTTAATGTTCATAGCAACAATGTCTAACATTTAAGTTTTACTGATTTTTAACCTGACGTTCCAAGTTCTGAACAACTCTATGCTTACCATTAGAGTCCCACAACTGTACAGCTCCCCAACTAAAATGCTTCCATTGTGGACCAGAATTCTACAGCCAGATTTTTTTACAAGATTGAGCCGACTGTCTAACCAGCGAGGCCAGCCCCAAGCTCCCGGCCCTTCTTCTCCTCCAGCAGCAGCGGCGGCTTCGGCGAGGCTGAGGACCAGCTCCAGGTGCTCGGAGCTGGCCTCGCCGAAGCCACCGCTGCCGGAGGAGAGGAAGAAGGCAGGAACAGTTTGGAGATGGCAGCCGCGATGCTGGGTTGTGGCTGCCGCCCAATTCCGGTGCCTTGCGCCGGGGCTCCGAGATGCAAGTCAAAGCCTGCGACTCAAGTCAAACAGGCCCCTTCTTGCTGCAAGTCAAATATGCTGCAAGTCAAGCAGCATGTAAGTCAAGGTTCCACTGTATCTAATTAGAAAGATTCTTCTCTTTATTTCACATTTTCTTTAAGGAATAATACTACTAGGACAAAATGAAAAGACTGTTTTGAAAATATCTCTACTTTCATATTTAAACCTGCACTGAGCTATGTACCAAATTAGCACTGCTATTGTTCTAAACTGCTAACCTAGACAACAAATAAACAAGCCCACCAAGTTCAAAATGACTGAAATCCTGTTGCACAATTAAACAGTGTTGCTTTTTATAAGTAAAGTGCTGTGAGTTAAGAAATCCCCATAGATATTATATGTTGCATTCTGAGTTATGCAAAGGTTATATAATTTGAATAAATATGCAATAGGATCTCAGCCACTGTATTACACTGTTCTGCGTTTCCATTTGCCGGTCATATTCATTTTCAACATACTAATTAAACAAAGCAACAAATGGACTGACAGTCACTAAATGAAGCAATCATGTCCATCTGACAAATTCTGAGAAAAGAGCTAATCTTGAGTTCTATGAACAGAGCCTTGATTACTAATTACAAATCAATGAGCTTTTTCCTTCTTTATTAGCATCAAGACGAGCAAACGATTTTCATCCCTCAGTACCTGAACATACAGGAGTTTTGTTCTGTACAGAAGAACCACTGATGGGTTTGCCATCTGGAGTAACACACCAGCAATATCCAGTGTAGGTATGGCACTGCACCTGGTTGAGGAAAAAGAGGGCTTTTCAGTCTTCATTCACACATGTGCATATCTAACAGCTAAGTGAGAGATCATATAGTAAACAGAGTATCTTCTGGAGAGAAAAAAGAATTCATGTTAATAGAACTGCTTCATCCATCTGCCTCAGTTCTGAAATCAGAGCTGAGGTACTCAGCATCATAATTTACTCAAAAATGTATGTTATCTTATGCCAGTGATGGCAAACCTTTTACAGGCTGAGTGCCCAAACTGCGATTTAAAACCCACTCATTTGTTTGCAAAGTGCCACTACAGCAATTTAACCTGAAGACAGGTGGCTGCGAAGGGGCGATGTCGGGTGCCCACAGAAAGGGCTCCAAGTGCCACCTTTGGCACCCGTGCCATAGGTTCGCCAAAACCGACCTATGCTTTCTCATACTGACACTGCACTTTACATTTTCCATTTGTAAAATAAATCACTTTTATTCTTAACAAACTGCATGTCACAAGACATAATTCACAGTCCTACTAACCCAATTCCGTCAGCTTTAAAAGTCATTAAACCAGCAAGCCATAGAATCATAGAATCATAGAGTTGGAAGAGACCTCAAGGGCTACCCCATCCACCCCACTGCCACGCAAAACCCCCCCCCATCACAGTACTCCCGTCAGATGGTCATCCAGAACGTTTTGTAAAACTCCACAGATCACATGCCAAAGAACACCACCGTGATTGAATATCCAAGAAGATCAAGGTATGATAGCAGCATGGTGACTTCTAAGCATTGCTACAAGAATACTGCATTAGTTATTAGCAGTACTGTATTATAAAACAAAATAATCAAGGCAGTTTTGCTTCTCTACAGTAGCAAAGTAACAGCCAAGTAACAACAATCCTAAGCCATACCTTGCAATTTTATTTTATTTTTTTTATTTCTGTTTGACTTTGTTTTTATAGGGAAAGAAACTACCAAACTTGCCTGCATGCAGACTTCTGGTTTATTTCTTTAAAAAGTTCCTGTAAATCCCTTTGCAATGGACTTCTGATAAAACTTGTTTCCCAAACAAATGTGCTTGAAATAGTAGACTAAATAATGCTAACTGGAGCAAAGTTAATGGTTAGCCAGTATTGGCTGAGATGACAATCTGAAGAAAGGACACAAATGGAAAGAAAGGGAAGACAGGGCAAACTCCCAATCAAGCCTAGTTTATTTGAGAAGGAGAGGAACTGGATCTTGCAGTCAAGCAAAGTGAAATACAGTCATTCGGATTTTAAAGCCCTATGTCCACGGAGAGGTAGAGGCCATTTGAATGGTGGTGAAGTATAACATGTCAGGGACAGGATGGGAGAAACCATGCCAGTTCCTGCAGAATTGGGGACAGCCTATTGCCAAGGCTTGCAGGGCACAGCTGAAGTGTAATTATGTAGTGTACCTGGAGGCCCTGGAGATCAGTATTGGCAGGCTTCCTGCTTTTGGACACAGCAAACCCAAGTTCTTTTAGTGGCTCAGTGCTTTGGCCCTCCACCGTACGAGCCTTGTTCCTGAAGATCCTTGTGTGCTCCAGTGGTGCCGGCCTTGCTTGTGTATGTTCCTGACTCACCATGCTCCAGTTGCTCCTCCCTTGCTCTAGTTAAACCTTGCTTCATAGATAGACTTCAACCCATCCCTGTGGTTTCTTCACTTATATGACTCAGTGTGCAAGGCAGTCTCCCTAGCTACAAATTGTGGAACTGTCCTGGGCTATGCTCTCTTGTGAGTTGTCTACCACCCTGTTCCACTCAAAGACTGTTGTCTTCCTGTTGCCACCTCCACTGTTACTGATCCTTGAGCTGCAATCTAACTCCAACCCTCTGGAGTCCAGGCATCTTGCCTGTTCCATCTTGTCATCCACACCCTGTCCCTGACATAACCTGTGTCTTATAGTTCAAATGAGAGAGGGACAAAAGACTACCCTTTGAGCTCTGACAGCATTGCTGACCCCAGTGCTTACTGGCTGATACTCGAAGAGCATCTTGGGCATACAATTATAATGCCCCCTGGTAACACTTTGAGGGCCTACGTTATACAAGAGTGTCAAGATGTGAAATTTTGTGAAAAATAGAGTGCTAATAAAATAAGTAAGTGGAGTGTAGAAAAAGTAACATTCTTTTATTATTAAGAGCTTTGGTATTTTAGAGATGTATTCTCTTATTTCTTTGAATTAGCTTTTTTGGGGGGGGACTATAAGCTGCCTAGATAGCTCAGTGGTTTAGGTATCTGGCTGAAGAGCCAGAGATTGAGAGTTTGATTCCCCACTGTGCCTCCTGTAAATAGAGCCAGCCTGTCCCAGGGTGCCTCCAGAAAAAGCTATGGTAAATAATTTCTGAGTCCTCCCTATCAGGGAAATAATTAAAAGGGACATCATAAAAGATAACTGATTTGATGGCACATGATTATTGTTATTTTAGACTATAAACGTTTTTATTTCTGGATTCCAACATGATTTAAGGCAAAAATCAAAGAAAAACAAAACAAAACAAAACACACAAAATATGTGGCACCTTAAAGACTAACTTTCATATTTTAATGTAACGTTTCCTGGACACATCCACTTCTTCAGACATATAGCAGCAGGGGCTAAGATAGGTTAGGAGACCCCAACAGGTCCTCCAGCATTACCACCCAGATTTATAAGATTCGTGAATCATGACAGAGTTCAATGCCCAGAGGATTTCCGCAGCAGAAAAGTTATACATTCCAGATGAAGCAGCAGCAGCAGTATAAATATGGCAGCATGGAACTTCCCATGTGAGCCTAACCCAGGAGGAAAGATCAAGAAGAGACATATGCTTTAGGTTGGAACCTGGCAGAAGCTTTAGGAAGAGCTGGCTAGCAAATAGAGCTATAAACTGATGGACTGCTGTCCCAATGTTGCTGCCATTATACCACCTTTGGCTAAGTTCTGCTTGAGTTTTGGGATGGATAGCTCCTGGGCTGTACTATGAGCATTGTCCCAGATCTATTGAACAGCTTCCCAGCCTTGCCAGTATGGCAGGGAATCCTCACTATAAGTAACCCACACTGAAGAGCAAATAGTTGAGTATTGATCAGACATGCAACAAACAAACAGTGTTTTGTCAAATATTTGATTAAAATAATGAAGTACTAAAGGAAAACAGAATGCAGGTTCCTTGACTATAATCAAAGTAACTAAAGCAATGAAAATGAAAATCTAAAGGGGGGAAAAGGTTGGAATAATTTAGACTAATATACAAAGTTTATTGATATTTTGGCTCAATAACCTACCTTGGAGGAGTGACACTAGTCAAGTAGACAGCTAAGTTCCAACAGGTATTGTGAACTCTTTTTTTTTCTGAAACTGAATACTGGTCGATCATTGGGGCACTTTCTTCTAGATCACCTTCCCCCCTTTTCAATGAAGTATTTCAGCTTCTTTGTTCACCTTCATCTGTAATGGATTCCTTCATGTTGGTGTCCAGCACCCATGGACACAGTTCTAAAATCTTCTGTGCTTTTGTTTAGTTTTCATGTTGTATGATTTCTCAGAATGAAAAATGGCATCCTGCTCTTCAGAGCCATAAGATCACTTCATTTGTGTACTCTGCTAACATAATTACCACAAATTCCTACAAGGGGAAAGCTAGGCATTCACCCAAAGTGCTGGTAAAGGGAACTGCTGCTGGTTGCCTCGGGTGGGACCAAGCCTTTTTGTCTCAGAATCTCTCATTCTGAGATCTGTTCATCACTCACACACAAACACAGACGCCACCCTTCATAAAATGTTAAGGAACTGCTCAACATATTACAAGCAGTTCACATTCTATTTAAATTTCATTATTTCATCGCAGACGTGTGCAATGGTAGTACAGTACATCAAAATCCTATGGCACGTTTTTTTTTTTAAATTAGAGAATAGCTCTGTCCTTCAGTTATTCATAGCCATCTTCTGTTAGGATAAGATTCCAGTCAGGACAGTCAAAACAGCACTGAGCAGGTGTTGCATGAACTGGGTATTACTAAGCATCAAATTAACATCAGAGAGACCACGTCATTCAGAGAGGGAATGTCTTAAGTGCTGGAAGTGTCTGATTTGTCACATTAGCAACTTTTCACATTTCCGGTGGTCTGTGAGTTAATTTGATTTGTTTTGTACTTGGTCTCTTGGATATAAACATGGACTTCATCTATAGAATATTGGTTTCTCAGCAGGGGCAGGGCTGGGGTTGTGGGGAAATGCCTATTTATTCAGTGTTACAGTATTAGAATAAGACTTCAAGATCTTAAGCTCAAGCCTCCTCTCAGCCACAAAAGGCCCTGAGTGACCTTGGGAAATTGACACTCACTAAGTTGTTGTGAGGATAAAATGAGGAGGTAAAGAGCAACACCACTTTGAGTTTCCTGGAGAAAGGCAGAGTATAGCACATTTTCTAAATATGCTACTTTTTAAAAATAACAACCAGAACATTGTGCTAAGGGACAAAAGCTGATAAGCAAACTTTAACCAGAAATAAGTATCTCTATATTGGAAATCTCAGCTGAACTAGGTAGCTCAGTAGTTCAAGTTAGAAAGAAACATAATGAAAGAGAAATTTTCATTTCGTTCATTTTTGTTTTCATTTATTATTTATTTTGACATGCTCCGATCTTAGCACTTATCACAATAAATAATTTTTAAAAGTACCAACCGGCCGGGCCCGCACACAGGCTAGTCGGCGCAAGTATTAAAAAAAAAACAATCGGCCCACACTATAGCTGACTGCTGACCAGTTGGGACCACACGCGAGCTGGTCAGCGTGAACTTTTTTTAAAAAAGAGCACTGAGCAGCTGGGCTGGTCAGCTGTATAAAAACATTTAAAAATAAAAAAATAAAAAAATAAAATGAAAAACAAAATTAATTTTTAAAGAAAATTCATTTCATACCAAATGAAACAAAATAAAAAATGCAACAAAATGCCATTTTGGCATTTTGTGCCCATCTCTAGTTCAAGTATCTGACTGTGGGTGGAGTTCATTCCCCACTGTATCTCCTGTGAGTACAGCCACTCTGTACAGCCAGTCCTTGGGCAAACAGCACAGTCCCAGGGCACTCACCAGATGAAGGAAAATGTACCCTAAAAAAAGGTCTCATGGCGAGCCTCATGGCGCAGTGGTTAAATGCCTATACTGCAGCTAAAACTGTGCTCATGACCTGGGGTTCAATCCCACGGAGCTGGCTCATGGTTGACTCAGCCTTCTATCCTTCTGAGGTTGGTAAAATGAGTACCCAGCTTGCTGGGGGGGGGGGGGAGGCAGCAATGTGTAGCCTGCATAATTAAATTGTAAACTGCCCAGGGAGTACTTAAAGTGCGATGGTGTGGTATATAAGCAGAACACTTTGCTTTGCTTTTCATCACAAGTCAAAATTGACATGACAGTGCATGACTGTAATTATTATTATATTAGAAATGGGAAGCTGATTGAAAGTACCTTGTTTAAAAACCACTAAACAGGCTTGGGGTTAAATCAAGAGTGAAGAACCACAGCTCATAGCCATTACCACTGTTACACAAACTCTCTAGTGACTACCCTGATCTCCATGCACAGTGCGGCAAGCCAGATACAACCACTCCGTTCAATGAAAAGTCTTGTCCTTTTATTTTGTCAAATCTGGATGAAAACACATCAAAGCTTCCTGTTCAGACTGACAAAATAGCAGGAAAGAATTGCACAACAGAACTGCTCTGTCACCCTCTTCTAATTAATTAGAAATGCTGTTGCGTCCCTCTTCCCTATGTCAGACACATCAATTACAGTGTGTGAAACAGAACAAAAGCCAACACTTCAGACACTGAGCCCTTAAATAAATTCCTGCACCCATAAAAATCATTAGAATATGAAAACATTAAAACTGTAGCCACTGACGTGCTCCTCTGGGAGAATGGTGCCTTTGTCAACGTCTGCTCAATTCCTCACTGAAGATGCCAGAATGAGGTTTCAAAGGACGACATAAACATTTTAACAAGCTGGCAAGATCATCCATTATAACTTGAGTTGACAGAGGCAAATCAAGAGGTGATTTGTTTTCCCTCCATCTTCTTGAGAAGGGAAAACAGAACTGTGTGTGTATATGGGAAACACAGGAATTGGCCTGGATTAATCATCTAGCTCCCTAGGACACTGACAAGTCTATGCTACAGTGCCGCCTGTCTCTTCCCTTGCTTCCCTGCACTGGATTCCTATTCAGTTTTTCACAGCTCAGAATATGATGACTATTACCATCCTGCAACAGAGCAGAGAAGCTTTGGCCATGTTTACATGTTTCAGTGGTATCATTGGTATAAAGCTGCCCATCACCCTCACTGCAGGATTATGAACCACAATGATCCCTAAGTCAGAGTTTTATTTCTCTGATGCCCATATTGTCAGCGCTGCCATTCTGAAAGCGTCACACACTGATGGGGGGGGGGAGAATATATTATCAGCATGAGCAGTATGTCATCAGGACTCCTGACACTCCACAATCATGCCTGTGCCTAGTTAGAAAGAGGAGGGAGAAACTGAAGAGTCAGGGGCCAGGACCTTCAAACGTCTGAAAATAGGATGGTGGGCTTGTTGTTATTGTTGTTGTTGTTGTTGTTGTTGTTGTTGTGACCAACTCTTTGTGACCCCATGTCCCTGGAGTTTTCTTGGCAGGAATACTGGAATGGCTTGTCAGTTCCTACTCCAGGCACCTATAGTACCTGGTATTCCCTGGTGGTCGCCCATCCAAGTACTAGCCAGGCCCGACCCTGCTTAGCTTCTGAGATCGGGCGAGATCAGATGAAAGAAATGGAAGAAAGCTATGGAGATAAGAGGATCTCTGAGGGGAAAGACCTCAGTGAAGGGGAATTTGACGAGCCAGGACCTAGGTGACCAAAGGGCCAAGACCTATGGTCAGATGAGGAAATTAGGAAAAGCAGATAAGGAGCCAGAGCAATTTAGGTGATGCTCTCAGATGGGGGTAGAAGTGGACACAGTATAGCAGCAGCATATTAATTCAAGGACTAATTTCAAGGGGATTTAGGCTGCAACTAAATGTTACATTTTACTGCCTATTTTACATATCTGTTCAGATTAGGTGATTGCATGGAGACTGCGGGTCATTTCAGTGTCACTGTCCACACTAGCCTCTCAATCTGTTGCCCTCTGATCTGCACCACAGCCCCCTCTTCTTTTAAGATCCTGCCTTCGGCCCATTCTCCAGCTTTCCTTTTATGGTCCACTGTAAAGCTGGCAAGCTGTTTAAAGTGCTGTTCTGCTCTAAGGGAAAAGGTACAAAGTTCTCCAACGTTCTTGAAGAGATAGAAACACATACATATGTACATACAACACAAACACATTAGTTTGCTGTAGTTTGTGGGAGTCATTTAAGTTTCAAATGAGTTTATCTTCTTTTTGTTTGTGCAGAAATGAACTAGCAGTTAAATAGTACAGCATTAAACTCAGTCAGTGTTTTTAAAAAAACAAATACTTCATGACAAGTAGAGAGAAAGATTACGCAGGTGGATGTATTGTCTGTCTCAAAGATCACACCCAGCATATGTCACTACAACACCATGTCCAGTTGCTCTTCTTGTAATTCTGGAGAATGAACCGAGTATCAGTTTGAATCATTACAGCTTAAAAAAAGGAGAAAGGTGCCTCTCAAAGAACTACAACTCTCAGAAGGATCCACAAGAGCTTTCTTTTTAGATTGTGGAAATGTGTCAGCATTGGGCATAAATAACTCCAAAGCCATTCTAGGCAAACCGTTAGGCAGACAAGTGTTTGTGGGTTGCAACTCCTAAAATTCTGCTTTAAAAATTCCAGGAGAAACCTGGGAACTGCAGTCTAAAACCACGAAAGAACCCTAACCCCATACATTTCCATGATGGTTAGCTTAATTTGCTTTTCCTTACAAGATTTCGTGCCCATTAGATATTATGCCACAATATGTATAACCATCATTTTCATTTTTAGAAGATACTAAAAATGCTTGATATTGAGTTTAGAGAGCTTTGAGTTGCAAACTGGAAGTTTTCTCTGTGGGGTGTGTGTGTGATGCAAACAAAAAGTCTAAAATACACTTGAAAGAAAACATTTAAGCCCCCCGGGTGCTTCAACCTTCATTCAAGCAAAAAATTTTGATAAGGGATCTATCCAATGGCAGATAAGAAATGAAAGACAAACATCTGCCTTGACTCTTTTTGCATTCGGGAAAACATTTTCAACAAAAAAAGGAAAAACACATCCTGTCTTGGGGGGGGGACTTTAGATAAGGAGGTCTCAGCAGGGCTACTGCATAGCAGTGGCATCCAAGAGCACACACAGGCAAAAACACTGAGTAACAGAGTCCCATGGGCACACGTATGTCAACGCACTGACACACAAGACAAAATTTCAGTGGTTTTTTAAAATAGAAATAGGTCACTGTATGAATCATGGCACAAATAGATTTCTACAGCCAGAGAACAACATACTGTATTTATAAAACAAGTCCCGCTGCTTTTCGTTTTAATTTGCTTTTCTGTACCTTACAGAATAGAATTGAATCGGATCCAGTGTTTACAATTTACTTCAAGTACAAAAATATGTAAACTTGCCATTATTCAGGAATTATGAAGACATTAACTTCTGTATCAAGTTATTAGTATTTCAATATTTGCTAAATTTAATTTATTCAGGTAATTTAACTACATTCCTTCAGAGATAGTCACAACCGATCAAATATTTTCCAGCAGGCAACCGTCACTGCAAAAAACTGAGCATTCTTAGCTCAACCATAGTTATCAAAATCTCACTGTCCATCTTTAAATAGCCATGCTACCATGTTTGCTGGCATGTATAAGCTGTTAGTTTAAACATGTTTAAATTGTAACAAATGAATTGGATGGAACAAGGGGATAAAAGGGTATCAGAGTATAGACAGCTCTCCTTGGACCGAAGAGCCAGAGGGGACCCCCTGAAAGGATTACATGCCCTGCTACCTGTGCAGCCTTGGGCAAGTTGCACAGTCCCAGGGCACCACCCAAAGGACTTTGTCCATACTTTCTACCTAGAAAGCTACGTTAGGATCATTCTAATTGGAGGAATATGATAATTAAGAGGCATAAATATGTTTTCACTGGAAACATTGGAAAGAAATCACTTTGTTTTATTGCTTAACAAGGTCATATTCTCTCCAGTAGATATTATTTGGTTTGGTTTTTATAAGAACTTAACAAAATTCCTACTTTTTTTAATAAATGAAGAACTCATATATTTGAAAAAAATATGCAATAAGAAGGGAAAACTGAAAGTCTTCTTTTAGTTATGCATGTTTCACATTACCAGTACATTTAATCAATATCTTTTTGTGTTTTGCACTGGCTGAAGTTACCAAATTGTCCCCAAAAAGATCTCCACTTTCTATTCATTGCAAAAAAAAATTAGATGAGAAATTACCAGTGCATGGATAATGAGCCAGGTTATCTCTGTCCAGGATGGGTTGCAGGTTGGTATACCAATCTAAGTGGGTGAGAAATCCTTAATCTCATAAAGGGCGGGCACTACATGTTCATGCACGCACACACACACAGTCTCTCTCCCCCCTCCCTTTAGTGCACTTCTGAATATTTTGAGAAGAAATGTCTGTATAGGAAATGCAGCCAGTATGGTGATGGAATTAATTTGCAAGAGCTTTGAATTTACAAGAGCGGAGCAGGGCTGTTGAGGACAGGAGATTTTGGATACCGCTCATTCATAGGGTCACCATATGTCAGAGGTGCCTTGGTGGCAGATAATGAAAACAATGCAACGTAAATCTTACCTGGGTGAATGATCCATCCTCACTGCACTCTGGAATAAAGACCGCTTCTTGTGGTTTCTTGGCTTGATCCAGTGCTTGAGCTCTTTCTAATCTGCACTTGCTTTGACCAGCATCTGTGAAAGGGAACAAAATCTACTTGAGGATTTTAACAGAAAGGTAAGCAAAGCAAGGACCAACACATGGTTATGGCTTTCCAATCACTGTGAGAGGTCCCAGGGAAAAGGCCCATGAAGAAGTATTTTACGGTATGGTATTATTTGTCACCACAGATAATGCCATGCTACATAAGACATTTAAGGGATGAAAGGAACTGTTAGCTCAACATTCAATCCTGCTGAAATCACACCTGATTGGATTCTACCCTCAACACCACCCCATCATTTGTCCATTTCTGAGGAATAGTCGTTCAACACCAACATTTGACACAAGGGCTAAAATCCCTCTTTATGCCACGTAAACTGGATAACATCATCATCATCTGGTGCCTGGAATATTTACAGTGCATTCTCCTATAACAAACAGTGTGTATAACATAGAATCTGTACAACGTAAAAAATTCCGGAGATAGGGGAAATTTGCTTAACAGAATTGCCTATGGCACAAATCCGTACAACATAAAATGGTCGTGATTAGGGATTACTCTGTTTTCAATGCATTCCTATGGGAAATTTGTATAAATGAAAATTTGCTTAAGAGAATTTCATTTGGAACAAATTAATTCCTTTATACAATATACCACTGTAATTTAAATTGAAACCTTTCTATCTTCACTTTCAGGTTCCAAGGGGAAACCTTAGGGCAAGGTGGAAGACTTCAATAGCTAAAAATCACAGTTGGGCAGTGAATTTTAGTTGTGAAAGGCTGACCCCTCCCTAAGGATCCCAAAAGGTTCCCCAGCTTAAATGGGAGCCTTGGGAAGAACCTGAAGGGGGTGGAAATAGGAAGCTTTCAATTTATTTAAATTAAATATTCCTACTGCTCCAGATGATGCCATCTGGCCTACACATACCTTTATCCAAGAGAATTTCAGCCAATAAGTTCTAATGCTAGCTGAATAAACTTGGGGCCCTCTAGATGGTCATCTCCATCTTGTCTCCCTTCACCAGGAGAAAGGCGACATAGAAAAACAAATAAAATTGAAATAAAATTGAAATAAAATAGATAGTGAACCTCAAGTGCCACTCACTAATTTTATCAGTGGTGAGGTATACAGAGAATAAAGGTTCGTCTATACCATTTGGGGAACAAAATATTCCTCTCCCTTATCTAGGAGTAGAGTCATGACAACTGGACTTCTTTTCTTGTGGGACTGAAATGTTTTGCTCCCATAAGTAAAGAATTCCAGTTGCATGACTCAATGCCCAGAAAAACCACACCTGGATGACTGAGAATCTCCACAGACATTTCACTCCCTTGTTCTAATGTCATAATAAATGTGTTACTGCATGAAAGTTGTTCTTTTTATCACATACTGTATTATGATCAAATAACAATCTAATAGTCATATTGATCAGGAGTATGCCCACGATAAGCATCTTTTAAGGCTGTAAACCTAGAGTACTATCTTGTATCCTAGTTTTCTGTCTTCTGAGGATTACACATAGCTTCCCTCTGCGTAAGACAGATGCTGCCTCTAGGATAAACATTTTACTCAAAGTACATTATTACAGACCACTCCATACCGGCTTGTTCTTCTTGCTTTAATGGTTTTGTAAGATGAATCACCCCTCTTAAAAAGGGATGACTTCTTTTTCCAGCATGGAGAGCCTAAGCGTAATAGCCATGACTTAAAGCTCAATGTTCAGTGTGACTAGAAGGCAGTCATTGCTGTGCCAGGGTACTACCTAGGCACAGTACAACCGTAGTTAGTAAAGGTGCAAATGCAAACTTGAGAGGCAGGGTAGGGAAAGCCAAGTAGGGTGCGGCATCTTTTGTGCCAGAAATAGGAAACATGTAGCTATCAAGATGTTGGTTAAAGCAAAGCAGAGTGTGCTGCTTATATACCACCCCACATCCCCATAGTCCTAAAAGCACTCTCGGGACAGTTTACAATTTAATTATACAAGTTACACACACACACACACACACACACACACACCTGTGAGCTGGGTACTCAATTTGCCAAACTTGGTAGGATGAAAGGCTGCATGAACCTTGAGCCATCTACCTGGGATCGAACCCCGGGTCATGAACACAGAGATGGGCACGGAACGAACATTTTTTCGTTTCCGTTACCATTTGTCGTTTCCGTTACGTAACGAAACGACAAACAAAAATTGTGATGAAAATGCAACAAAACGAACAGAACCACGAAAATTGTGGTCGTTACGTTTCGTTTCCGTTAATGGCGACGCGCAATGAAATGAGCTGTTTTAAATGTTAAAAAAATGCCCTGGGCATCCGTAAAAAGGCAGCAATAATTATTTATATTGTCTGATAATACCTACCAGGGGGTTTGGGGTCCTTAAAACGTTTGTTTTTGTCTTCTCCCATCGCGATGTATTTTTCTTTTCCCTTTAAAATGGATGACGCCACCAGCCACAAAATGGAGGCAAGCCATGTGATGTGGGATCATGTTCAACCAATAGCATGCCCAGGTTGCAGACTGGGCGGGCAGGTCTGGCAGCCACAGAGGGTATAAAAAACTCTGGCAGCCCCCGTCCTCCTTGCAGTCTCGGGTGGGAGTTAGGGTGGGATTGCTGTCTCTGCGACTCTAGCTTCAGTCCTGCAGCCTCCCTGTGTGCGTGCGTGCTGTGTACCTCTCGGTGAGTACCCTCCCCTGCCCCGCAGTGCAGTCACTCTGTGGCTGCCTTGCACCCTGGGCAAAGACTGCCGCTGCCTTTGCAGCCTCCCTGCGAACCTAGTCTATACTGTGTCTCTGCCAGCATCCATTTTTTTTAGTGTTTTCCCTCTGGTCTGGGGCTTTGGGGGATGCCTGCGTGCGCACGGAAATGCTTTAAAAACCGCGCAAAAAGCGGGTAGAAACGACAAACGAAAAAACGAAAAACGGTAACAAAATTTTTCCAAAAATTTCCGACAAACGGAAACGAACCGAAACAGACCTCTCAACGACAAACGAAAAAAGAAACACCATTTTTCTGTTTCGTGCCCATCTCTAGAACACAGTCGTGGCTGCAGTACAGCAGTTTAACCACTGCGCCATTCTCACCAATTCTAGCACAACCATGAGTGAAAAACAGCTGGAGAAGCAGTCTACTTAAAGCAGTGATGGCAAACCTTTTAGAGACCCAGTGCCCAAACTGCAATTCAGAAGAACCCACTATTTTTTCACAAAGTGCTAATACAGCAATTTAACCTGAATACAGGTGGCTGTGAAGGGGCGATGTCGGGTGCCCACAGAAAGGGGTCTGAGTGCCACTTTTGGCACCCATGCCATAGGTTCACCAACACTGACTTAAAGTGACAAAAATGACATTGAAGCTTCAACATGGAAAAAGGTTTGGTATGACCCTTCTGGGACAGCATCATTTCAGATCACAGGACAAAAATTGCACCGTTTCTTTTAAAGCGCTTCTTGTCTTATGACGAGCCAGCAGCAACAAGGATATTACCCAACACAATTCTAAATTCCTGGATAAATGGTAAGTTGTGATTTAACTGAGAACACATTGAAGATGAACAGGAAGCCATTCAATCAAGTAGACAAGCAAAAACAACCATAACTATAAGGAGCATGGCTACTCCTAAATGGTCATCTTTTTTAAAAAACAGGAATGACCCAAAATAATCTATAATGGCCTCCCATTCACTAACAGAAGTGTATTAGAGACTCATGGCTTCACCACCATAATTATGAGTTTAAGGTGCGTAATTCTATTACTTTATCCAGCTTCCAAATTAAAGAATGCTGACTGAAATATAAACCAAAGTTTAAAGGAGTGGCTGGAAAGACCTGTTTTTTATCAGGCAGCTAATGTGAAGTTTATTCTTAATTTCCTTTAGTAGTTTTATTCTGTGAACTGCTTTGTAAGAGCTGCTTAAAACTAGAGGTATTATGAAAAGTTCTAAATATCAAAAATGTAAATATGAATTATCACTAACTAGCCCAAACACATCCCTGCGAAGATAATAGGAGAACAAAACATCAGTGACCCATTTGTGTTGCATTTAAAATCTAGATAGTGTAGCTTTCAGTAACTGCCAAAAACTATACCGTGACAAATTCTATTAGCATTTTCACAAATAAGCTCAGAAATTGTATTTGCATTTCTTATGCTGTGACTTGTAGGAATCTCTAACATAGTTAGAGATTCTTAAAATTATTTTGCTTAATCTTAAAATTATTTTGCTTTTTCTCCTGTATTAGTACACTGAAGCAATACAGTGAGGAAATACATTTGTTTTTAAAGCTATTTGTCTCACTCAACTCCCTCAGAGGGGAAAAATGTACAAATTACTATCTATCAACATTCCCAAGGGGGTCTTTATTTACCAGAATAAACACAATCCTTGGCCTAAGTGGGTATTTCAAAGGCATTATTTAATGACCGGATCTGATTATTACTAGAAAACCTCCAAAATGCATTTCCATCCCATGCCAAGAAAACTACCTTTTGTTTTCTCACCTTTGCACCTGCCTCGATGAGAGACACTCAGGCTTCCATCCCTGCACTTTGCTCTTTGATAGTCGCACGTTGATTCGTAGGTCCTGCCATCAGAAGCACAGAGGGGCTTGGTTGGGGATCTGGAGCAATGGAGGTTACACTGTGGGTCTCTGTCACGGTCACTTATTAGAAACTAAAGGCAAGAAATGAGAAGAAAAATAAATGCAGTTATTTGCCTTTGTCTTGACATTTTCAGCTCCCTGCTGCGCCTCCTGCTAGCAGAGCCAGCCTATGCGGCCTTGGGAAAGCTGCACAGTTCCATGGTACCTCCAAGAAGGAGGAAATAGTAAACCATTTCTTAGTATTTTAAACCACTACTGAGTATTTCTATCTGAAAACCTTGAAAAGGATCCCCATAAATCTCAACTGACTTGATGGCACATTATTTGTTGTTGTTGTTGTTGTTGTTGATGATGATGATGATGATGATGATGAGTCATGGTAACTGGACTTTTCTTTAGAGATCAAAATGTTTCTCTACTAATCCAAGCAACTTCACCAGTCTGAGGAAAGTACAGTGGTACCCCACTTTGCAAAGGCTTCAGTTAACATAATTTTCGGATGACGAAAGGAAATCCTTCAGGAATAATGCATCCGTTTACACTTTTATTATATACGTACAAACCCCCTGGTTTGCGCATTTTTCCCGAAGGACTTCATTTCCCAGGATGCATTGTGCCCCATGCAATTCTGCATTACATAATTTCCACACTACATAATGTCCCGGATGACAGATTAATTTCGTAAAGTTAGGTACCACTGTATATAATATTAGTATCATTAATAAATTTTAAAGAGGAGCAGAATATATTTTTCAATGCTTTTTATGTGTCATATATTCTACTGCTATGGCTCTATCAGCATTTTCTGTCTTTCCTTCTTTCCTATAGCTCAAGGGCAATTCTGTCTCGCTGAGTAGCCAACAGGGAATTGCAGGTGATCCTTCAGATCTGTCAAGGCCATCCACTATGTTGGGCAACATACCCGAAGGCATGCTGGCTGCATGTACATAAATGCACATTCTCAGGAAAAGTAGGAGCATCATCAACTACACAGTCACGTTTCTCAGGGACTAAAAAAACTTCATGCTCTACAGGAAAAACTTCAACCACTCCCTGTAATTCTTCTTGGTGGAACAGTTGCCTAAAATCTGACAATAATCCCAGCATCTCAGGTCTGGTTTTTAACATCCTGAAATATATATATGAAATATGCTTCTTGGCAGCTTAGACTAAATAAGCTTTCCCCACTTAACCCATTTTTAAAAGTATGCCCCAGATAATTAAAATCAAATTATTCTGTATGTCAACAAACTCCCTTGCAGAAATACTCAGTGGGAAAAGCCGAGAGACGATGTTTCATCCAATTTAGACCTTGTTTTTATGTCTGTTTCAATTCTTCATTTGAGCTGAGCATTTGCCAGTGGTCTAGGCAAACACTCCATACACTTGCCTGTTTTGGACATTTTCTGTAAATAAAATTCCCTATAAATTAGCTGCATACCACACTGGAAGTGTTTGATAGCTCTATACTGCTTTAAAAAGCAAAACTATCACTTTTTGTCAGATTAAGACTGCCAATGCAGCCTGTTTGATTTAAACCATGCATCCAGTTTCCAGCAGATAGCCAGTTCCAAATGCCTACAGAAGTGTGTGTATGTATAACAAAAAGACAGTAACACTAGGAAAGCTGGAATGCAGCAGAAAATGGGGAAGATCTAACCTGAAATAGACTGCCGTAATAAAGAAACTCACAGCCTTGATTTTAAGCAAGCTGTTAAGGATGACAGAATCTTAAGTAGGTTTCTAATTCAAAGAGTTGCAATTACCTCAGAAGCAACTTAACAACACATATCAATACAGTGGTACCTCTATTTACGAGTTTAATCCATTCCGAATGCATGCTCATAAGTCAAACAATTCGTAAGTAGAGCAGCCATATCAATAATAATAATAATAATAATAATAATAATAATAATAATAATAATAATAATAATAATAATAATAATAATAATAATAATAATAATAATAAATTAAAATTTTTTAAAAAAATCTAAGTAGAGCAGACCGCTTCTAAAATTTGTAAGGCAGCAGTTCAAATGGCAAGTTTCCCAGTCTTAATTCGAATTGCTCGTAAGTAGAGCCGCTCATAAGTAGAGGTACCACTGTATGTGTAAAATATGGCTATAAAATGAGGTTTAACTATTCTTTGTTTCTTTTTTCTTTCTTGGATTTGTCACCACGCACCTCCCCGGAGGGGAACTGGGTGATTTGCAAGATAAAACACAATAAAACAATAAATATTTTTAAAATCTAAAAAACGACGAAAACAGACAATATACACTACATATTTTTAAAAAGTATTGGGACAAGCAGCGGGGCTTTAAAAGTGATGGATTCTATGATATTAGCCATCTCCACAAATAATGGCTACTTGCTCCACCCCAGGCAAGCTGACAGAACCACGTCTTCGGCCTCTTCCGGAAGGCCAGGAGCGAGGGGTGTGTGTGTCTCACCTCCGGGGGCATGATGCTCCAGAGGCCTGGGGCCACTGCAGAGAAAACTCATCTCCCAGACCCCATTAGGTGAAATTCTCTTGTTGACGAGGTCTGCAGAATGCCCTCCCTGCATGATCGGGTGATGTAATGGGGGTGTGGTCGTTCTTCAGGTAACCTGGCCCCATGCCATGTAGGGCTTTAAAGGTGATAACCAACACCTTGAATTCGACCTGGAAGCAAATTGGCAACCAGTGCAGTTCGCACAGCAAAAGTAGAACATGTACCAATCTTGGGGAACCAAGAAAAACCCGCGCTGCTGTGTTCTGGGCCAGCTGTAACTTCTGAATACTCTTCAAGGGCAGCCCCATGTAGAGTGCATTGCAGTAGTCTATGTGGGAGACAACAAGGGCCTGAATGACTGTTTAATTCTTTGCCTTCCCCATATGTGTGACAGTAACTGAAGTCTATGGTTTAATGGTTTTACCTACTAATCTACAATGAATTTTCCATCAGCTCCTAACTTTTGATTAAATTTGTCCTTAAGACTGTCTTTTAATTCCTTGGGGTCTAGTATCATTATTAGTAGACCTTGGCAACAGCAGGCCAGTAAATAAATAAGAGAACTGTAATCCTTAAAGCAAGGATTGAAAATGTTTAGTTCTCCAAATGTTGTTGAAGGACGTCACCTAGGCTGGGTAGGAATGATGGAATTTACATTCCAACAACATCTGGAAGGCCACTGCTATCCCTTCACCCTGTTGCAGATTCACAGAGTCCTTTGTCATTGGCAATCTAGGCTTGGAATCCTGGGAGTTGTGGTCCAAAACATGTGGAGGGCTGAAGTCTGGACCCCCCTGTTTAAATGGTAACTTTTTTATTTACCTCATGACAAAGTGGTTAAATGCCTGTACTGCAGCTAAAATTGTTTTCACGACCTGGGGTTCAATCCCAGGTAGCAGGCTCAGGGTTGACTCAGCCTTCCATCCTTCCGAGGTGGGTAAAATGAGTACCCAGCTTGCTGGGGGGGGGGCAATGTGTAGCCTGCACACTGTAATTAAAATTGTAAACCGCCCAGAGACTACTTGAAGTGGTATGGGGCGGTATATAAGCGGAACACTTTTTGCTTTTTTGCTTTAATGGTAATTTTTTCCCTATGATTTTCTTGCTATCCCGCATGCTTATATTCAAATGTAGTTTGCTGTTGCCTACAGGGATTTCTTTCTCTTAGTTTCTTGTCCTTTTTATGATTTGAGTGTTTTCTGTTGGTGGGTGGGTACATGGGGGGTTGTGTTTATTTTTGTTAGCCAACAACAAGTCCACTCCAGAGTACTGACTTATAAATAAATAAATAAATAAATAAATAAATAAATAAATAAATAAATAAATAAATAAATAAAGGGAAGAAACTAGAACCCTGAATAGGGGTGTGTTTAGCAATCCCCATAATACAGCACCAGTTTTCAAATATGAGCCTAATGTTGCTTTTTACAGAAACCTGTTTTCTGTTCCAAATGCACAAACCCTTGTGAGATCACTAGAGAGGATATGTCTTGCAGAAGTAGCTCAGCACAGCAGTTGCTTCAACCCACTTCCTTTTGAACAAGCATTTACACAGGTGCATGTTTATAGCCACTTCCCAGACTAATTCCAACCTCCTCCACCCTGGAGGAAGACAGCTGAGGTGAGATAAGAGAGGTCAACATAAAGCTAAATTTGCCAGCCCAGTGCATCTGCTCTGTCTCTCCACACCTCAGCACCACTGCTGACAAAAAAAACAACAAATACTGATTAAAGAACTTTTAAGCTCTGTGAGAAAAAACAGATCACTTGCAGCTGCTCAGCAGCTGGAACCACTTTTAGAATTTGCCTTGAGAAAGGTCTGCCCCCCCAAAAAAAAGTTTTTTTTAAAAAAAAAGCTTAGTGGTCACTCATTCCCAGATCCCATCTGTGCAATCATAACATAACCAGTTTTATGCAAGCCTTTGTGAAATTGCAATCAGACCCCAAAAACCATCATTGCAGGAATGAGAACAAATTTGGGCCAATTACTGTCGTTCAGACAGAAGTAGTATTGAGAGAGAGAGAGAAGCAAAGGAGACCCTTCCAGATTTCAAGCCATGATTTCTTAAAGAATGCTGAAGGGTACTTCCAAAATATGAAAAGTATAAAGCACTTACTCTTCTTAATGCAGCATGCACCTGTGGAATGCAAGTCAACATTCTTTTAAATTTACAGATGACCTTATCTGCTAAGGAATGTTTGTACTAAGTTTTTGCCCAATGTGCTATCTAATTTTAGCATCCAGCTATTCTGACAAGGAGTTGATTATACATTTCAGGATACTTCTGATCCTAGCAGCAAGCGTCCTACTATAGAAGGCAATGAAGAGTTCACTGAGTGGCTGTCCATCCTTTCACTATAGACAGCAGAAAGAAAAGCTTTATTTCCTATCATGAAATTTAAACATTAGGAAGAACTTCATGACAGAGCTGTTCGGCAGTGGAATATGCTGCCACAGAGGGTGGAGGAGTCTCCTTCTTTGGAGGTTTTTAAGCAGAGGCTGGATGGCCATCTGTCAGAAATATTGTGATGGGGGTTCCTGCATGGCAGGGGGTTGGACTGGAAGGCCCTTGAGGTCTCTTCCAATTCTATGATTCTATGAAATATAACTGCAGACATCAAACTGACTGATTGATTGACTGACTGATTTCATTTCCCTACTGCACCATCTAATAGTATCCTACTATTCTGTGCCGTTTCCAACAATAAAGATACCGGTAAAGATGCCCTAAGCACATCCGATCTCACCTGATTTCGGAAGCTAAGCAGGGTCGACCCTGGCTAGTACTTGGATGGGCGACCACCAGGGAATACCAGGTGCTGTAGGCGCCTGGAGTAGGAACTGGCAAGCCACTCCAGTATTCCTGCCAAGAAAACTCCATGGACATGGGGTCACGAAGGGTCGGTCACGACTGTAACGACGCAACACACACACACACAAGTATACAAGCAAACACCTCATCCCCACAAACATATACAAAGGAGGGCAACAACTCAGGATGGCAGCAATGGACAAAAATACAGACTACCAAATACAATAACAGCAAATGAAACTGAATAGCAGTTAGGAACCCAGTGGCACAGTGGTTAAATGCCTGTACTGCAGGTAAAACTGTGCTCATGACCTGGGGTTCAATCCCAGGTAGCAGGCTCATGGGTGATTCAGCCTTCAATGAGTACCCCGCTCGTGGGGGGGAGCAATGTGAAGCCTGTATACTGTAATTAAAAATTGTAAACCACCCAGAGAATACTTGAAGTGGTATGGGGTGGTATATAAGCAGAACACTTTATAAAGGAAGGATATACTGATATGCCTCCTTGAAAAGCAATGTTTTTATGCATTCTCTGAAAGTTCTTGGGGTACCTCTGTAAAGAGATTATTACAAATTGGGGTGTCCACCAGTTACAGACAGAGTGGCAGAGGTGGTGGATCTTATGGATAAGTGATTTGATAGGTAGTGAGGTCCCACACAATTCAAGTGTTTATAAGTCAACAACTGATGCTTTGAATTTGGCCTGGAAGCAAACCTGGAGGCAATGCAGGCAAATCATGACAGGGGAAAATGAGATCATATCTCAAAGTCCCTGAGATCAGCCTGTCCACTTCATTTTGTACCTGCTCCAACTTCCATACTGCCTTTAACGGCAACCCTACATAGAAAGCATGGCAGTAGTCGGTCCTCAAGATTACCAGTACATGAACCAGCATTGTCAGGGACTTCTTGTCTAGGTAGAGCTGAAAGTGTGCAATCTGCCAAAGGTAAAAAAAAAAGTCAGGTGTAGCCGCGGCCAAAATTTCTCTATCAAGAGGGACAGGTCCAGAAACGCTCCCAAATTATGAATCTGACCTTTCAAGGAGAGTGTAATCCAGTGTAGAGCAGTCTGAATGCTCCTCTGCAGAAAACTAGGGATGTCTCCTTAACAACAAGATATCTGTCATGTCAAGATTCAACCTCTACCTCTTTGCCCTCATCCAGTCCATCACCAAGGCCCTGCAGCACTCTAGGGTCTGCACAGCTTCCACCCCTGAAGAGGGAAAGGAGAAATAGAGCCGTGCAACATCAGCATATTAAGGACAATGAACTCAAAATCTCTGCATGGCCTCCCTCAGCAGCCTCTTATAGGTGCTAGACAGCATTGGGGAGATGATCAACCCCTGAGGGTTCCACATTTATAGGATTCACAGAGTTGAAACAGCCTCTTCAAGCTGTACCATCTGGAGACAGGACCTCAAGACAGCAGAGCACTAGCTCCCCAATCCCCAACCTTGCCAGCTAGTCCAGGAGAATGCCACAGTTGACAGTAATTAAAGATCCCACAAATCAATGAACCAATTTGTGGTTTGTCAATTGGCAGGGGTAAAGTTTGGGGTATGTCACCGCTGACGAACCACAAATTGGGATGGATGGCCATTTTGGAGGTTCGTACCCCATCTCTACTCATCACATCGGTCCAGTACCCACCACGAGATCAAACAACATGCAATAGACTGCTACCTGATGATTAACTGCCTCACCAATCAGCACAGTGCTGTAGGCTTTTTTCACAGATTGGATCGTGTTACATTATCAGTGGGAGATCTTTTGTTGTGGTGGTGGTAGCCAAATTCATATCCGAGGGAACTTTTCTAGCTTTCTCACTTGTTTCATGGCCTGCAGCCCATCTGTAAGCCAAGATGAGGGGCAGGCCCGCAAAGAAAGATGATGTTTGGATGTGATCATGTCATCCACCTGGGATGCCATTGAGTAACATTTGGTGGCCCAAATTTCAACACAAGAACTCCCCAGAACCCCCCTCCAACTGAAGCAATGGAGGAAAAAAACTTTTGAAAAAATGGAAAAATTAAAGTTTTCCTGTTTTTCCCCAAAGTTTCCAGAATTTTATGTATCCTGGCACAACCTTTCACTTCTGTAGATAGCACATGTTTATTCAGAGGCACAAACTACAGTTTTAGGATACTGCCATTACAGGAATTTCTAAGTGAACTGAGGTTGCATACTGGTGAATAAATACTGTAAATGTTGCACTACAATGATTGTACTCTAAGTCCAAATTCCATTATAGGTTCCCTTTTGAAATACACACATGGTCTGACCTACTGATAATTTTCTCTCCCTCCTCTTCTCCCCCCTCCTCCCCTCCCCTCCCCTCCCCTATCCCCCCCAACTCTATATACTACAGCCAATGAATATCTAGACTACAGCCAATGAATATATGGTATGAAATGTATCCCATCTCATATTATAGTTCACACCTCATTCTGCTGCTATGTGTCTGAAGAAGTGCACATGTGCATGAAACGTTACATTAAAATATAAATGTTAGTCTTTAAGGTGCCACATGTTTGTGCCTTTTGTTTTGTTTTGTTTTGTTTTGTTTTGTTTTGTTTTTCTTTGATTTTTGCCTGAAATTCTTGAAAAGACTAACACGGCTACCCTCTCTGATAATTTTCTGTAAATACACTGTAATTAATGATTACACAAAGTAATTTTTGCAGCAAGGAAGCAAGCAAAAAAAATGTCTTCAATGTAAAGGGATCGATCCCTTCTCACTGACTAACTAACTGCTACCATACAGTATGCCCGAAGAAGTGAATGTGTCCACAGAAGTTTACATTAAAATATAATCATTAGTCTTTATGGTGCCACGTTTTTATCTTTTGTTTTGTTTTGTTTTGTTTCTTTGACTTTTGACTGAAATTCTTGCACAGACTAACATTGCTACCTTTTCAAAAACTTTAACTGTAACTGAGTTCTGACACCCTGAGGTAAGGCACTTAGCTCCCCAAATCATTGGCTGTCCCTAGCGTGGAAACACTCTGATTGCAGGGTGTGAAGTTTCAGCACACAGTATACTGTGAGTATGTACACAAACAGACATGCGTGGGCACAAAGTAAATAGGAGGAAAAATCTTGAATGTCTTATAAACAGTCAATTTAACTTGTGCAGCTTATATTTTGCATTTTAAGGGAACATCATTAAACTCTTTCTTCTAGCAATCACCACAGCAGATAGCTGATTTAACACTATCTAGTTGTTCAGTATCAATTTTAACCCAAATTACTCCCAGGTGATGGAATATAAACCTAGAATCATAGAATCATAGAATCATAGAGTTGGAAGAGACCTCAAGGGCCATCATCCAGTCCAACCCCCTGCCATGCAGGAACCCCCATCACAGTATTTCCGACAGATGGCCATCCAGCCTCTGCTTAAAAACCTCCAAAGAAAGGGACTCCACCACCCTCTGTGGCAACATATTCCACTGCCGGACAGCTCTAACCGTCAGGAAGTTCTTCCTAATGTTCAAATGGAATCTCTTTTTCCTGTAGTTTGAAACCATTGTCCCGCATCCTAGTTTCTGAAGCCATGGAAAACAAACCTGTTCCCTCTTCAATATGACATCCTTTCAAATATTTAAACCTGTTTATTTAAAGCCACTCACATTTTGAGTGTGTTATAGCAAAACCAGATCCCTGTACTAAATTCTAGATGCCTCCAGTGGCAAGCAGCGTTTAGGATCCCCAGCTTATTAAGATTACAAAATTATATCACAATTGGGGGAGGGAATGTCCTTCAAGATCTCCCAAAACAGGTCCTGGCAATATGAACATTGATTTTCTTGCTTTTAATTGACTGGCTCAAAATGTGAAATTGACTGTCTAAGAAGACATTCAGCGTGCCCCTATAATCAAGCCTTTGCACAAGTAACATGACTAAAATAACTCAAAACTTTATTTTAAAAACAGGTTCAGGAAATCACAAGCTAGATGGCTTAACATCTGTCCCGGGAGTAATTACTAAAGGCAAAAAAAACCATACAGAAGCATCTATCTTGCTGAAGAAAATAGTCCACATAGCTCCTGTTCCTAGCTGATGAGATGTAAAACTGCTCATTTAAAACAACTTCTTTTCACATGCATAAGCGCAAAAGGTGTTAGCTACACTAAGTTCTGGACACACCCTTCAAATGTAATATTGTCTCTTCGCAGTGAGTGGTAAAGGTCTGAATGTATGAATTCACTACTACAGGACAATATGGACTGTTGTTAATTTTTACAGTTTTAATTGGTGCGGTATACAAATATAAAAATAAATAAATAATACATAAAGTGTATATTAGGTAAATTCATGAAGAATGACACTACGCACAGTATTTTTCCATGTATAAGACTAGATTTTGTCTAAAATTGTTAGACCAAAAATTGAGGGTCGTCTTATACACGGAAATAAGCTGAGGAGAGAAATATGCAGTTGCAAAATTGTAATTTTGTATTGGAAAAGTGGGTGTCATCTTACACATGGGGGGATTTTATAGATGGGAAAATACCATATATTACATGAGAGCCAATATCCTTCTCCTGAATGAATGGGGCACAGGGCTAGGAGAATGCAGTTCTTCTTGGGGGCCTCCTTGATAATCCCAGAGCATCCTCCCACCACTGCTTGTTATGTCTCGATTCAGCACATCCTCCTACCACTGCTTGTTATGTCTCAATTCAACACATCAGTATACGTGTTCTTATTAAAAATAACATATCAAGCTCTGTCTATAGGCATCTTTTTGATCAATGTGGAAACAGAATGCTGGATTCAACAGACCTCTGGTGTAAGATAAGTGTTCTTTGTGTATTCACATGTTAACTAAAGACTCCCTTTCCAATCTGCTGATTTGAATATACAGTGACCCCTGCCATTTCGCGGTTCAGGTATTGCAGTCCCACTACATCGCGGGACTGCAGTACCTGCACCGTGAGGGAGGCAGCGGCAGGGCAGCCGGGCTGCTCTGCGCCGCCGCCCCCCGCACCTCCGAGAAGCCTCCGGGGAGCGTGGTCAGGCAGCAGCGGGCGATCCGGTCGCTCCGCGTCGCTCCGCCTCGAAAAGCCCCTGCACGGGCGGGAGGGCGGCGGCGGCGGCCATGGCCCCCCCGCACCCCCGAAAAGCCTCGGGGCTGCACGGGCGGGAGGGGCGGCGGCGGGGGCGGTCGCTCCGCGTGGCCCTCCCATGCACCCCCGAAAAGCCTCGGGGCTGCACGGGTGGGAGGGCGGCCGCGGCGGCGGCGGGCGATCCGGTCGCTCCGCGCAGCCCTCCCACGCACCCGAGAAGCCTTGGGGCCGCGTGGGTGGGCAGCGGCAGGCAATCCGGTCGCTCTGTGCAGCCCTCCCACGCACCCCCAAGAAGCCTCAGGGCCGCACGGGTGGGCGGCGGCGGCAGGAGGTAAGATCCCCCTGTGCCGTCGGCGTGCCGCGCAATCCCCCCACCCCCACCCCACCCGCTTCCGCATATCACGGATTTTCGTGCATCGCAGGTGGGGTGGGTCCCTAACCCCTGCGATTGGCGGGGGGTTACTGTATATCTTTTCCTTCTTTTGCTAAGGATTCACACTGACGTTTGGTGAAATGCTTGACAGGAAGCACATGTCTTAAGGGGGAACAGAATTCTAAATAAGTTTCACATCTGTGTGTAAAAAAATAATTACCCAAATCAACTGGCATTCAGTAGGTTCATATTTGCAAGAAACATGCCAGAACTGGAAAAATTAAGAACAGATTTCTAATAGATTGAATTGGGATTCAGAAGCCAAGCTGCAGTAGTGCTTGCTTGCCCATTGTGGTTTCCAGATGCAATTAGAAATATTGTTTTCTAGGGCACCCCCTTTGGAGCTTAATAACTCACCCCTCTGATCCCCAAACCTCTCCAAATTTCAGGGGCTTACCTAGAATCGCTTGAGGAAGATACCCTACCATTTTGGTGCCTCTAGGACCCAGAGGAGCATAATGTTTCATTTCATTTTGTTTCATTTTGTAATGAAACTAATATAAAATTTTTTTTACAAATTAAATGAAATGAAACTACTAAAGTAACAATTTAACAAACTGAAACACTGTATTTCTGTTTTGTGCCCATTTCTAGTCTATTCCCCCTAGAAAATTATGCAGCTTAAGTCATATCAGGTGTGCCCCACACATACAATCTTCATCCCAAATGAATAGCCTATACTTTTCTTTTTTACAATTGCCCATGCTATAAAAAAACCCCTATTAAAGTGAGCAGGACTGTGTCAGCTGTCAAAAACATTTGATATTAATAAGTTTAGGAAAATTCAATATAAGGCAGGCAGAAAACAAAAAAAAATTGGCAAGTGGTCTATGGGGCAAAAAGGTTTGGGAACCTCTGGGCTAGAACAACTTCTTTGTTTGGACTACAGCTCCTGAAGTGCCAGGGCCATCCTGACCAGAGACTCTGGGTATTTACCTCTCTCTTTTATTAAAAAAAATTCTCTTTCAGAATCTGCCCTGATCCTGGGGGACTAGAGAAGTCACAGATACCCTTTCAAACTGACAGACAGGGAGGAAAATCTATAGTGTGTTTATTCATTCATTTATTTATTTGATTTATATACTGCCCATCTGGCAGAAAGCCACTCTGGGCTTTCTAAAATTAAAGATTAAATTTCAAACCATGCAGTATATTTTAAAGCAAGTCTTGTGTTTGATTTTTACTATACCCCACAGAACAATGAACTCTATTCCAGTCCAAACACTCTATTGCACCAGTTTTTATGTGAAGAGATTTGTGCCTTTGGATGTCCAGGGGGGTTACCCAAGCATAGCCGACTGTATATTATACTGATAACACAGCACCCCAATAAATAAGCAGCAGCCAACCTTCCTCCAAGCCATGAATACCATGTTAGCACTTATTTGCCTTTCGTGTTCAGTTACTATCGTCTAAAGTGTAAACAGAGTTTCTCAATCATCTTTGGTTAAAATAAAACCAGAACTAAAGAGAAAACTGAAAAGGTCTGTGCACGTAGCAATTATTGGTAATTTTTGGTTCATATTTCAGTGTGAGTTTGGTTGATCATTCATCTTAATATTCCAAAATATCTGTTCCAGTCTTTCTTAAGCTATTATGTAAATCAAAAGATGTAAATACATCAACAATATTTATAACTTCCGCATCATCATCTCTCATTAAAGTTTTTTAATACCCATTTTTAAGGACTCCCTAATACCTTAAGGAGGTTTCAGCATCATGAAATTGTGTGAAACATTCCTTTGAAGAAAAATATAGATAGGCATGTGTTGTTCTTAATATAAGCTTAATTGTAAACTGGTGTTCAACCTCATTTTAAAGAACAATATACAGCATCACAACCTCCTCAAGACTACTCAAAAACCTCTTCTCCCCATACGTGTCATCAAAAAGATTAAATACATAGTAACTGTGAGAGCTGGACTATAAAGAAGGCTGATCGCCGCAGAATTGATGCTTTTGAGCTGTGGTGCTGGAGGAGAGTCTTGAGAGTCTCCTGAACTGCAAGGAGATCAAACCTATCCATCCTGAAAGAAATCAACCCTGAATGTTCACTGGAAGGACAGATTTTAAAGCTGAGGCTCCAGTACTTTGGCCACCTCATGAGGACAGAGGACTCCTTGAAAAGTCCCTGATGTTGGGAAAGATTGAAGGCAAAAGGAAAAGAGGACGGCAGAGAATGAGATGGTTGGATGGTGTCATGGATGCAACCAATATGGATTTGACCAAACTCCGGGAGGCAGTGGAGATAGGAAGAAGGCCGGGCGAGCTCTGGTCCATGGGGTCACGAAGAGTCGGACATGACTGAACGACTGAACAACAACAACTGTGACTCTAAAGCATTATTTAATAATGAAAAGCCAACCCATATACTGTAAATCCTAAGATCAAACTACACTTTTTGTTGAGTGATCTGATTTAAAATCAGTAATATCAGTGTTTCACTTGTTTATTTCAAAGAAAACTGGCCGCTTCCAGCAGTGAAACACAACTAATATTTGTTGAGGCATATGATGTGGGTGTATCCAGTGGTGGCTACTTTTTAAAGATTATAACAGCAAACCAAGTTTGTGTTTAAACACATTTAGTTTATGGATATATGTTCAATTTTAAACTAAATTCCTGACGTTCGGAAGCTATGGTAACTGGTGGTCAGTGCAGCTAAACCATATGAATGCTTATTGCCAAAAGGTTTGTTCTTACTCTAAGGCTAGAGTTCATAATTCAGAATATCTTACTGTTTATCTAAATAGAAACATCAGTTCTATCAATGCTACTTCCAGAATAATTTTTTTTGACATAAGCTCTTGTTACATGTCAATCCAAACCTCTTATTGTTTATTATTATTATTATGTTGTTTTTCCCTTTTCTTTTCCTTACTTTCTCTTCCCTATCCTCTCTTTTCTTTCTTTTGATTTTCAATTAAAAACAAAAGATTTAAAAGATATTTTAAAAACCAAGTTCTCTGTGTGTTTAAGGGAGGAAGTAGTTCTGGATTCTTAAATAGAGTTCATCAGCTATTCAATTTTACCTGCATGGCAAATAGGGTACATGAGGAAAGGAAAGGCAGTAAGAATAAATGGCAAAACTATAAGTAACAAATTTAGTGCCTGCAGTTTTGCTGTCTTATTCTTTAATACTGTCTTGAGTCACGCACAAGTGGCACGTGCACACAGAGGATGGAGGAATAGCAGACAACCCTTGGGATTGGGCAATGGTGACAAACCTTTGGCACGCGAGCTGTTTAGGACCACAACTTCCAGAATTCAAAACCTAGATTGCCAATGGCAAAGGATTGTGGGAGTTGTAGTCCAAAACATCTGGAGTGCTGAAGGTTCGCCACCACTGGAATAGGGCATACATTGGCTGGTCCTATTTATTCCACCTATATGGGGTATATGGGTTTGCCCCCTTCTAGCAGGACACCCCACTGGGAATGTTTGCATTCTTCCAGCAGCAAATTTTGGTGGCATGGATCAAAGCTCTGATCGCCTCGTTCAATGTACAGATCTTATAAATTTCAGATCTTCCTTCTGAAAATAAACATTTAGTAATATCCCAGATTTTGAATCTATTCATTTGGAATCAGATACTGGAAAACACTTCATGATCACATGATGACATCTGAGAGTAAATGATCACTAGTGGGATGGAAGACATCAGCCATAAGAAAGGCTTCAACTGGGCCCTTTCCTCCTCCTCTCCCGCAACGTGCTTGCTCAAGACAAGTCCCTACTAGACTGATGTCTCCTCTCATATGGAAGACTTAGTCAGTTGTTTGCTTGGCTTAGCAAGGCTCCATTTGACAAGGGTCAGACAAGCCCTGGTTTATACTAAATCACAAGAGGTTAGTCATAAAACTGTAGGGTCATATTTTACACTCTTGGTGGGAATTTTCTGGAAAATGTGGCACGCTTGTTGCTAGAAGAGCTCATTCTAAATTAAGACTTCCTCCTGTCATTGGAAATACATTTACATTTACAAAAATAATTTCTAAGCTGCATTCAATTTCCACTCCAGACAGATATAAATGGGTGCCTAACAAAAATCCCTCCAGTGTATCAGATGGTTCTCTCATCACCAAAATTCAAATAGAAGAAAGGTCCTTTCTTTATAGGACTGGCACCAACCTAATCGTTTTTTTTAAAAAAAGGAGGGGAATTTGGTCAAATACAGTATTTTAAGTTGTTGGGGTTTTTTTTTAGAAAAAATAACAGTAACTACTGTCTTCTGGAGGAGTCCCTAGCCTAGTCCCTTCCACAATCTACCATTGAACATTATATAACAGGAATGCAAAACCATTGTTCCCCAAAGCAAAGTAAAAACAACTTCTTGTGCCATCAACAGACACACTGGAGCAAAAAATATCTTTTAGTATGTAAATAATTCCTTTCCTTCTCATAGGAATCACCATCAAACCCATCTAATGGCAAATTATTCATTGTATCATTGTAAACCAGAGACTTCTGAGGACCTACGAGTATCTTACTGTGGAGAAGCATGCTTGCAAGTAGTGACCAGTGTGTCTCACTAGCAGCAAAAGCAAGTAAACGATCTCTGTACCTTCCATTTATGAGTGTTTCGATACAGAAATCTGCCATGGAACCAGCTCTGGTTTGCTCTCCTTCTGACAAGCCACAGAATTAACCTTAATCTCTTGCAGAGTTTGTACCTCACTAAACTACAGCTCTAAGTTCAGTTGCATGTTGAACTACTCCTACTGTAAGCAGAAGTGATTACGTAGCATTTACCAGCATGCGGGTTCATCATTGCTAAGTCAAAATTCTCTTAAATCTTGGCCACTTAAAAGATTTAAAAGATGAGGTATGGTATGGTGTAATGGACAGAACGTTGGACTAGGGCTCAAGAGACCTTGATTCTAATCCCCACTTGGCCATGGAAACTCCTTGGGTGTTGGCAATGGTCAACCACTTCTTGAACGTCACTCATATCTGAAAAACTGTTGTTTGATTTTGTGGCACACAAGGACTGGGCTTGTTTCACAGAACACACCTCGTTACCAATTAGGCCCCACAGAATGATGATTTAGGAACTGTGAGCTTCCCCCAACTGCTTAACAAAATTGGCATTTTTAAACAACTCAACAGTAAGAGTTTTAGCCAAGGTGGCCTAGTTGCTCTATGCATCAACAAGACACAAAATTCCAACACACAGTATTTTCCCTGTATATGGCTATATTTTTGACTAAAATTGTTAGACTAAAACTTGAGGGGCATCTTATACATGGAAGTAAGCTGGGGGTGAGGGTCAACTTATACATGGGAACACCTTATTAGATGGAAAAATGTGGTTGTCTCTGCCCTTCTTGGATTCAAGGAATGTCCAGGGTTGGAAGATACAAGTCTCTCTTCTCAATCAGTTCAAGAATACCTTAGAGGTGAGCAGGAGTGGTACCACAGCAGTGAGGCTTGATCAATATGGATACTTAGTGCATACATGAAGTCTGGACTTTCAGTCCAGTGTAGTTGGAGTCAGGGTGGTTGGTGACAGACAGACATGTGACCGCTGCCACAGCATCTTTCCACTCTTAGCTGAGCTGGGCCTGGCTCAAGGGAGGTGACTTAAGCAGGCAGCTTATGATATTGGGAAATTAAATTTTCCTGTGCTGCTCCATGGAGGAGGAAAGGAAGCAAAGGGCTTTTTAAAAAAAGTTTATTAGGGCAGTGCTGATGTGTTGTACCTTTTAGAAAAGAATGTCTAACACTGAAAGTTTCTTCCCAGAAAGAGGAGGAGACAGGAAGGGACAAGGAAAAGGATTTTGTTTGTTTGTTGACTTTTCCTCTTTCCTTTTAAAGGGAGATAGGCCAAATAGGATTGCTTGAGGTATAAATGACATGAAGACCCAATGAATACACCAAATGGCCTACTACTGCAACCTCTGTGTGACCTTAAACAGCCCTACTTAGCCTAATCCAAATTAGACATCTAGCCAAGCCCTGAGAAAGGTACAATACAAAACTTCATCTAGATCCCTACATTTTTGAGGAATAGCTTTTAGAAAAGGCAGTCTCCTGGGAACTGTGGGGAAACAGACTATTAACAAATTCTTCAAACCCTTCAAAAAACAGACTGACAGAGACTGATATATCAGGAATATGCACGCCCTGTTGGTGGTGGTATGTCCTTTCAAGTCATTGTGTGTGTGTCTGTGTGTCTGTGTGTGTGTCTGTCTGTCTGTCTGTCTGTCTGTGAAACATAAGCTGCCATCTTAGCCAATTACTTTATTATATTTGTTTCTTCTTATTATATACAGTATGCTTGATATTTTATTTTATTTTGTTTGTTTTTAATTGATACCATTTTGACTGCTGTAAACCGGCCAGAGTTCCTCTGGAAGACTGGGTGGTAAATAAATAATAAATAAATAAATAATAGCAACCCTAATAGGGTTTTCAAGGTAAGTGAAGTATTTAAGGAGAGGTTTTTACTACTTCCATTCCTCCAGTGCATTACCATGGCTGAGTGGGGATTCAAACTCAGATCTCCAGAGTCCTAATCTATCACTCTACCTACTACTACTAGGACTGATATATCAGGGAACCCACACTCCTTACCTCCTAACATACAAGAGAGGTGAGAAACAAAATTCCAGCTCTGTAGTGACAGATTAGTCTGGGAATTCAAGCTATTTGCCTAGTAAGCACAGAAAAAAGAAGTACAACTTTGGAACCATCTTCCGAGCAAAATTAGGACTGCAGAGTCCCGCTCGGCATTTAAGAAGCTGTTAAAAAACATGGCTCTATATGGCTGCTTTCTGCGATCATGGAGGTTGACTTGTTTTAGGTGTAATGTGTTTGTCTGTCTGCCTGTTTTTTTTTCACCATCTTGCCTTAGTATTTTTTTAATATTGTTAATTTTGTTTCTGTTGGATTGTAGTTATTTTTATACGCTCTATGGTGGAACCTGTGTACTTCTCTGGTATTGTTGAAGTTTGTGAAGCGCCCTGAGTTCCCGTTGGGAAAATTGGGCTGTATATAAATATAAAAATAAATAAAATAAATAAACTTCTATAATTACCCCCTTCTTCCCATTCCACACTGTGCTGAGAGGCAAAGGTTTTGCGGTATAGTAATCAGTGTCAGCTTGAGACTTGGCGGAGCTCTGAAACTCAATGAAATGACCGTTGTCTCAGCCTGACCTACCTTGTTAGTGCTGTTGTGATAATGAAGTGAGGAGAAGGAAAACAATGGCCACTACCTTGATTTCATATAAATATAACAAATGAAAGTAGTTCCTGGTTCCATTCTCTAGCAGAGTCAGAAACTATGTAGTAAAGATATCCCATAAAATAAAGAAACCTCATGGGAAAGAGCCAGTTCTTCCCTGGTACTCTGGTAACCATCTCTCTTGCACTAGATCCAATGTTTCACCCTCTATCGCCAGCCTTAGAAGGATGCGGTCCACCACTCAGAACATTTATTAGACCACTATAATATTGTACCATCTGCTAGCTTTTGTCAATCAAAGCCCAGCTCTCCAAGCATGCACTGGTATCTTATTTTGTAGTATTTTTCCCCTTGATAAATATTTGCCGCCATCTTTGCTGGGGGGTTTTGCTGTTTTTTAAAAATGTTTTTACTCTGACTTGATGCTATTGTAGCATTATATTGTTGTGAACCGCCCAGCATTCCACTGGAAGATGGGTGATATAGAAATATAAGAATAAATAAATACATAAATACATAAATAAATTTTGATCTTAGTGAGAGATTTTAGAGACCCAAAAGTTCATGGCAGATGATGTGCCAGGCCAGTTTCTTAGATGTAAGTTTGAAAAGGTCTTCAAGTCAGGAAGCTACTGGCTGGATATCATGTCCCAGGTCTTCAGATGAAGAAGCTCAAGAATTATGCATTATTCACAGGGCTTTCCTTTGAAACGAAATGTTTCTGTTTACCTGGGGAACAGTGCAAATCATGAAAGTTTGTTTTACTGGCTAAGTGGCAAAGGCCTTTTTATAAATGACTTTTGCTGTGATTAATCGGATTTAGAGATGGGCACGACTAGGGAAAATGACGTTTTCGAGTTGTCATGTGTCGGAGGCGGCCTGTGTCAGCTCGTTTTCATTTTTCGCGAAACATCGCAAAAATTTGTCATTTCGTTTTTCGTTTTTCGTCTGTCGTTAAACTGGTTTGGGGGGGTAGCGGGCTCCTGGAGGCACCTCTTTTTTTGGGGGGGGTGCCTCCTATCCTCACCCGCTAGGGAAAGCAGGCTCCTGGAGACCCCTCATACATGGGGGTCTCCTCTCCTCACCTGCTGCAAAAGGGCATGCATGCATAGCCATATATGGATATGATTGCATACCAAGTTGCAAGCAGAGACACAGCAGACTGGCAGAGGCACCCCTCTTTTTGGGGTGCCTTCCCTGCATCAGTCAGGCCTCGGGGGCATGGTTTGCATGTCACACATGCTGCCGGCCGAGCCAAGCCTGCAGGAGTCACCCAGAGCCACAAGTGGTGGACTGGCAGACTCTCTGCACCTGCTGTGTCTCACTAAGAAGGGAATTGTACTTGCTATAGTGCAATGCAAGTACAGATCTGGCTTAGGCAACAGGGTTAGCGCAAGGGCTAGGGTTAGGCTAGTTACGGGTGAGGTTAGGGTGAGTATTGGGGTGCACCTCTGGGGTCCTCTCTGACCCACTTAGAAGGACAGTGTACTGGCGTATGGGTTAGGCTTAGGCTTAGGGTTCGGGTTCGGGCTACGGTTAGTGGGCTTTTTATGCCCGGTTGGCACATCCCAGAAGTCTCTGTGGTCAACCTGGCCAAGTGGCCATGCGATTGGTGGAATGGCTCCAAAAATTTGCATGGTCACTCCCATGGCCAGCCCATCATTGCGCAGATGTAAAAAAATAAAAATAAAAAATAAAATAAAATGAATGGAGAGAGGAAAGAGGAGACATTTTGTTGCAAGAAAAACCCACTGCTACTGTAAAAATTCTGGCAGTTTTTAAAATAGCAATTTTCACCTGTTTCTGTGTGGTGCTTGTGTGTTTTTGGACCACGATTTCAAAAAAAAATGCGGTCGCCGCCCCATTTTGGATCCCCCGCCCGCACCGCATGGCAGGGCGACTCGAGTCTGGCTGCCCAGGACAGGAGAGGGGGGGAGGCCGGGACCCCCCCCCCAGAAACCACCCCTCTGGTAGGTGCACTCTGCACTGCAGGCATATTTTCGCCTGCTTTTTGGCCCGGGAATGGTGGGGAGTTTAAAACTTTTTTTCTGTGCCACTTCCGCTTGAATTGCAGCGGCCGGCGGCGAGTCCGGTGCTTGTTGCGAGCGACTACGACGAGGATTTTCCCCACCCCCACCACCAGAGCAGCCCAGGACAGGTAGGGGGGGGTCAACCACCCCTCTGGTAGGTGCCCTGAGCCCTCACTCAGGCAGGCATATTTCCGCCTGCTTTTTGGCCGGGAATCGGGTTTTTTTTTAACTTTTAAAAACTTTTTTTCTGTGTCGCTTGGCATCGCGGGATCGCCGCGATGCCAGGAACGACCACGACAAATCAGACCCAATTATTCTTTAGTCGGTTCGAGTTCGAGTTCTGGCGGAGTAATTCCCGTTACCGTTTCCGTTCCGTAACGGAAACGAGGAACGGAAACGGAAACGGGAATTCCGCCAAGTCGTGCCCATCTCTAATCGGATTAGACAGGTTTAGGAGAGGGGTCTGCTCCACATGTTATTGTCCTGTAGTTTCTACATAAATTATTTTCTGCCATTTCTATCGAAAAAGTAGTATTTCAATGCCAACAATTTTAAAGTCTTCAGGGAAGAGGCTGTATTCCATATCTGTCTGTACAAAGAAAATTACAGAGAAAGCCACTGGTTTATACTTTATCAAGGAACTATTATGTCAGTGCTGCTGGGTGAGATGAACATAGCCATTCTGCATAATTGTTGTGAGTTTTTCAGGCTGTTTGGCCGTGTTGTGAACGTTTTTTCCCCTGACATTTTGCAAGACTCTGTGGCTGGCATCTTCAGAGGGCAAGGAGCTCTGGGAACTAGGAGTTCTCTCTGTGCTCTGGGTTATAAAGTGAGTGAGACTGTGGTTTTTCAAGTTGAGGAAACTTGTCCTATGTAGGAAAATGGGTGTTAGTCATTGCATTGTGATGAAGGGATTAAGAAGTTTCAATGCAATCAGGCGTAGCAAAGATCCTTGATGGATGTCGTTAGGTGTTCTATTGTGTGTGAACTGATCACTTTTGCTTGTGGCTGGGTGGGGAATCATTGAGCTTTGACCTTTTGCACTCTGCAGATTTTAGTACTGGAAGCCAGGCTTTGTTGATTTTTAGATTCTTTTTTTTGGTTTAAACTGTGCTTGTTTTTGTGGATTTGAATGGCTTCCCTTTGTAGTCTGACATAGTGATTGGTATATCTGTGAAGATTCTCAGCCGTCCAAGTGAGTTTCTCTGGAAGTTGAGTCATGGCAAATAGACTTATTTTTCTTGAGAGATAGAAACGTTTCGCTGTTCATCCAAACAGCTTCATCAGTCTGAAGAAAGCTAGTTGTGAGTCCTCCATCTTATATAATGCTTTGATTTCTTGTTACCCTGGTCTGAAATGGGCTCATAAGATGGACAATGGCCTGAATATGCCTGTTAGGTAGACAAAAGTATCAATAGCCTTAAGGTGAACAATGCTCTAAGGTGCTGAAACCCATAAAGTATGGGTCATTAGCTATGGCCTTGGTGGTGAAGGCTTTTTAAAATTTATCTGGGTATTATTGAAAGCACAGCCTGATAAGTAGCAGATAAACTGTGTCTGAGGCCCCCACCTCTGTTGAGAGGGGGGTTTTCAATGCTCACATGAATGACTTCCCTGACCCCTCTGTTTGGATGAGCAGCGAAACTTTTCTCTCTCTCAAGAAAAAGAAGTCCAGTTGCCATGACTCAATTTCCAGATAGTGATTGGTAGTGTTGTCCAGTACCTCTGTGTTCTGGAAGAGGATTTCATATCCGGTTTGTTTCAGGGTATGTTCAGCTACTGCTAATTTTTCAGGCTATTTCAGTCTGCAGTGTCTTTCATACTCTTTAATTCTGATCTGGATGCTGCACTTTGTGGTCCCAATATACACCTGGCCACAGCTGTCAGTTATCCGGTATACTCCTGCAGTGGAGAGTGGGTTCCTTTTGTCCTTTGTTGGCCGTAGCATCTGTTGTATTTTTGTGGTGGGTCTAAATACTGTTTGTAGGTTTTGTTGCGGTCTGTGACTCCATTTATGCATGGCAGAAATATTTTGTTTGTTGGAGGCTGTCTTTCTTCAGTTTGTTGTTGTTTTTGGTTTGATGGTTCTTTTGATTTCATTCTTGGAATAGCCATTTGCCTGTAGGGCCCAGTTCAGGTGGCTGAGTTCAGTGTTGAGTAATTCAGCTTCACAATCACAACCAATCTACCTTTATGCACAGAACTGCTAAACCCCTTTTTTTAAAGGTTCTTGGGCTCAAAGGGTAAGCCAAATAGACCGTAGAATATTATTTTTCAGTGGTAACATATTAGGCTTTGCTGATTACTTTGGGAATAATGTGTGAGCAGTAATGTGTAGTAACAATATACTTTAGTTATTTATTATTATTTTTACAAAAACACTATTAAAACCATAATGATACTATCATTCATTATGTTACATTTAAAATGTATCCATTAATCTTTAAAAGTTCCATTTGACTTATTACAATTGAATACAGAGGCTGAAATCCTGCTGCTTAATATGATAAATTGCAACTAGAGCAGGCCCACTGATTCAGGGAAGATTTGATAAGTCAACTCATCCATATGTTCCACTGATTGAATGGGCCTACTTTAGTTGACATTACTCTATATCAGGGGTCCTCAAACTATGGCCCAGGGGGCAAATCCGGCTTGCCAGGGTCCTGAACCCAGCCCGACGGCGACTGCAGAGCCCACCCACCCCCGCTTTGAGATGTGGCTGCAAAGTTTAATACATCATTCAAGAAAACAAAGGATGGGGGGGGGGGAATCTGAGGGAGGGAGGAGGGCGCACTCAGTCTCTCTCCCCCTGCCTCCATCTTGTGGGCGGGGCTGTGAGCAGGCGGCACACTCAGCTTAGCTGTGAGAACCAACAGTGGTGCAGGAGACTGAGTGATGGTGTAATTACAAGCGCCAGAGAAAGAAAGGAGGGGAGTGGGGGAGCTGAGAGCAGGTGTGTGTGTGCCAGAGAACACAGGAGAGCAAGTGAGCCATGGCCAGTGCTCCGTGACTGACTGACAATAGGAAACAGCGAGAGCTGCTGAAACCGGAAAGGAAGGCTGCTACTACCACCGCCACCTCCATCGTCATTTCTTCTTTCTTCTCCTCCTCCTCCTCCTCCTCCTCCTCCTCCTCCTCCTCCTCCTCCTCCTCCTCACTAATGCACCCCACAGGCAGTCTGCTTGGTCGCCCGGCGCCCCTCCATCCCCAAGACTGACTTGCGGGGAATGTGAGAGAAGGCAGCCATGGCAGGAGGAGGAGGAGGCAACAGAGGCAACGGCGGCAAAGGAGGCCTCTCAGTGGGTGGCACCCAAGTCTTTGGGGTGGGGGTGGGGATGTGGCAGGAGGGTGGGAGAAGGGCTGACTGGAACCGAGAGAAGATGGCCACCGCCACTGCTTGTCCTCATGCCAATGCCGCTGCAGCTGTCATTACCCAACACTGGAGGTGAGGCCGACAACGCCGCCCACCCGCCGTCTTAGAGAGATTTGGGGAGGCTGTTTCAAGACTGGCTAGGCCGGGGTAATGGCGGCAGCAGCCAAGGGATCACGAAGGATTTATGGATGGCTTCCAGCCCTGGGTGGACTTGAGCTGTTCCCCGTGGTGGCAGGAGCAGTGTGTTGGGGCGGGAGAATGACATCCTAGAAAACCAGCGGCAGGGAAGCCTTATCCTCCCCCCTTAATCTCAGTGCCTCCTCTTTCTCCCAAGGGATGTTGGGGGGGGGGGAGAAGGTGGTGGTTACTTTTCTGCCGATCAGAATTTTTTCAGCACCTTCTTTGAACTCTCCTGCCCATCTTGAATGGGCAAATTTGTTGCTTTTCAAGCCCCCGATATCTTTCCATCGTTCATCCCTTTGGATATTAATGGTTCTTAGGGTCTGGGTAAAAGGTGGATCTTGATGGATCCTCTTGATTTCATATCATTTTTGCATGAGATCTTTCCCAAATCAACATCAAATTACACATCTCATTCATCTTCAAATATTACGTAATAATAATCATGCATCCTCCAGGGTATGGCTCCATAGTGGTGCATAAACATGGCTCCAAGGCACAGATCCTCACAGATCTACCTGATTTTTATTCAAGATCAACCCAAAACCACTCTCCCATCCTAGGCCCCATCTCTGCCCACAGATTACACACCAAAAATTAGGGGTCAGTCAGCTCATGGCTCCACAGTGGCACAAAAACATGGATGCAAGGCATGGATCTACCTGATTTTTATTCAGGAGCACCCTCAAACCAATCTCACATCCTAGGCCCCATCTCTGCACACAGATTGCACACCAAAAATCAGGGGTCCGGCAGCGCATGGGTCCACAGTGGCGCAAAAGCATGGATGCAAGGCACGGATCCACACAGATCTGTTCATTTTTTTTTCAAACTAGAGTTAGGCCCCCAACAGTGTCTGAGGGACAGTGAACCAGCCCCCTGTTTAAAAAGATTGAGGACCCCTGCTCTACATGACAGGGTTCCTAATTAGGAGGAAGAACTTGATTCAAGAGGCTCAGTTTCTGGAGTCTCCCAATTGACAGGCAGCTGGCTGCTTCTGGTGGACTCTAATAGATTCTGCCTCTGAGAAAAGCATTGGTGGACCTTTGCAAACAGGTGGGTGAGGTTTGTTTTCTTACGCTATGGAACAACTATATTTTACCTGCACCAGCTGCTTCTTTGAGGTACTATGGGCTTTTCCTGAATTAAAGGTATTACATGGTTGCATTGCAGCAATGGGTACAGTGTCTCTGAAGTTGATTTAGAAGGCCATATGTCCCCTGCTAGTTAAAGAAATATTTTGAAATGCTACATAGTTTGCTCACTGAGCTGTACCAATGCTAACTAATCACTGCCTATTCCAGCTCACACAAAGGTAACAGTGCTGCACATGTTTTACATTTTCCATGGGGGACCACCAACAGAATATTTATTGCTTTGTAGTTGAGACAAAAATTGAGTTTGACTGCTTGTGGTCACCAGAGCCCTGCAGTTCTTTCTGGAAAAGAAGGGGAGATATGCCCGTGCCCTCTGCAGCCTCTGTCAGTCACTCGAGGCTCCCAGTAACACCAGCTGTGCAAAGCAGTCCAGTTCTTTATTGAAGGCTCACACTTTAAATGTGCACAAGGATTTTTAGAGGACGGAAGAATGGCAAAACACATACGAGATGCTACATGCACTTCCTTTTCACTAGCAGCAATCCAGACTCATAAAGAGAACGATAAAATAGTAACAGCACTGCAACTTGCAAATGAGAAGTAGCTAATAATACATTTGTTACCAAAACGTGACCCTAGCCTTACCACTGGCTATTCTATTCAGGTTTTATAATCCAATAAAATCTAGATTGGCACACTTTCCCATCCTTACTGTAAAACATCTTCAGCTATTGCTGAGGAAAAGACATCAGGGAAGGGTCAGAGAACAAGGCTCTTATCTGTTATTTGGCAGCTCCCATAGTAAAATATTATACAGGAGCATAATTTATTTATTTATTTATTTTAGAGTATTTTTACCCTACCTTTCTCCTTGGAAAAGGTGGCTTATAGTAATGAGGGATAATATACAGTGTAGTACAGTACAACTAAGACATGTTCAAGTATTGAGAATAGGGAATTGAAGGACATCTTACAGCATAACAGACAGCATAATGTTTTCTATCTTTTTGCAATCTCTATTCCTAATAGCCTGAAAGAAGAAAAAAATAAGTAGTACTGTATTGATCTTGTTACCCAGAACTGCTGGTGCAGGGAGTAGCCTCAAAGATCAAAAATATTAAAAATTAGGAGTCAAGTCCTAAACATTTGTCTGTAAGATGACATGTTTGTAAAATCACTAGTTTGAATTTCAGGAAGCAAATGAGCAACTATTGGCAAGTGTTTTAAACTGGTAGCCAAACATTTTAGAATGACTCTACTTGCTGAAATTAATATGGAGGAGGTAACCCGATTTTGCTTCCCTATTTTACTTTCTTGCCTTTGTAGAATCATAGAATCATAAAGTTGGAAGAGACCTCAAGGGCCATCCATTCCAATCCCCTGCCATGCAGGAACCCCTATCACAATGCTCCCAACAGATGGCCATCCAGTCTCTGCTTAAAAACCTCCAAAGAAGGAGACTCCATCACCCTCTGTGGCAGCATATTCCACTGCTGAATGTTTGGTATTTCTCAATTCTTGTACAGCACTTTCTATACTTTCCAGGTTGCTTGCAACTTTTAGGGTTTTTCTTGTTACCTATACAGAATTATATCCTGACGGTTATGTCAATTGTTTTATCCATGGTACTTGTAAGTTACTTCTCCAAGTATAGCGCTGTAGTATAATTTTCTAAAACTGGATGTGCCTGGAATTCACAAAAAGAAAAAGATGCGAGTAATCCATAAGATTTACAAAACTCTGAAAAATGAAATTTCTAACTTGGGTTACACACATAATCTACTGATGCTAGTCTGGTACATACAGTTATGATATAATGAATTATCTCTTTAGATTTATGAAAGGCCCCATGTACAGTATATCACTTGCACTTGGCTTCATAATTATTTTCTGGTAGTCTCTAGTTCAAAAAAACTTGGTCCTGGATTCAGCCTGAAGACAACCTAATTCAAACTACAGTTTTGATCAGCATCTAGGAGGTAACTGGGTCACTGTCCAGGTGTGATTTTTCATGCCATATATCCTTGTTCTGCAGAACTTCTTTTCAAGCTGCAATATCACTAGTAATTTATCATTTTCATTGGAACTGAGCTCCTGTGCAACAAGTTTCACAGTTTGACTATTTGACCTATACAGAAATTATTGAGGTTTACGAGCCCACACCTGGCCCATAAAGGCACTCCACTCCACATATGCTTCTGGACGATGGCACCACTGTTTTGATAAAGGGACTGAGTGACTCCTATTTAATTAATAAAGGTCATACATCCAGGTGGAGGGGTGCCTTTTGCAACTCTGTTCAGTCACTCTATAAAATTACTTGTTCCTTACTACTGGCTTGAGCCTTATGTGGTTCTTATAGCAATTTTTATAGTTGCCTAGATCTTTATAGATTCTTCAGTTCTAAACACTGAAAAAAATTGTTCACTGGCAAGTGCATAGTTACTACCCTCTAAAAATCTGGATCTTTTGATGTGGGTAGTGATACATTTATCATCACCAACATTCATGCTGATATCTGCATTGTAAGATTCAGCAGTGTTTAAAAGCCATTCAGTTTACATAGAGAGCTTGCAAGTGACTTAACATTGTCCACGTACAATAAGTGTGAAACACTGATGTCATTTCTCTGTCAGGCTTGTAGTCTTTTATGCCATTTCTCTGCTGTCTAGACAGTGGAATTAGAGCCAAGGAGAACCATAAAGGGCTCAAGTAATCACCCTGAAAAGCACCTCTTCTAATAAGGACATTATCAGAGAGGAGGTCTCTGCACTTTAATTTTGTCCCCTTCGTCATGTGTTTTTATATAGTAAAGTAATAATTCCATTATCAATTTTACAAACCCTCAAAATTTCAAAAAGCCATGAGTGGGACACAGAATCAAATGCCTGTTGGTAATCAACATAATCAACATAACTGATATAAGCCTTCCAAACTAAATAAGTATCATTCCCTAGCCCTCCATCACCATAAACAAGCACACAAAGAAGCTCTATAGAACCAGTGCCAAGAGCACTCATCCATCCCATGCTGGGGTCTATCTACCACTTCCACTTTATACTCAGATTCCCTTTAAAAGCTTTCACGGCACTGTGGGAAAATGCAAATGAAGAACAGCCTGATAGAAAGCATGAAAGAAATTCTTGAAGATATGAATGAACCATCTGATACAGTAGATAAGCCAAGTTGTGGGATCAGAATGATGGGGAAGAAAAAATAACTGAGGTATGATTATTTACCTCAGGCTTTCATTTTGACCTGCTGATTGACTCACAGCCAGAGGTTCCTCATATTCTTCTTTCCAAAAACTCTTAAAACTTTGAGACATATAGTGTACATCTGGGTTTTCCATCCACTATTTCTGTCCAGTTTAGATACATATATTTACCATTCTCAAGTAGATCCCATATTCCAATTTGACACTGCAGAGATCAGATTTCTCTTTAGAACAATCTGCATCATACTTTAAAAGACTGCTACTAAAGCATTATGGGTGTGTGTGTGTGTGTCGTTACAGTTGTGACCGACTCTTCGTGACCCCTTATCCATGGAGTTTTCTTGGAGAAGAAAAAGATACTAATCTTTGCATTTTGTCAATGGATTTTATTAGGGTCCAACTGAAGCAGGCAGACAGCTGTCGTTCCTGCCAAATAATGTCATGCATCCTGTTTACTAATATGGAATGTATGTGTTACTGGCCATGCCATCAAATCGCTCCCAAATTAGAGCAACCCTAATAGAGTTTGAAGAGCCAGTGTCATCTAATGGATACTAGTGTTGGACTAAGATACAGCAAACCCGTGTTCAGTCATGGAAACACACTGGGATGTGGCACTGGTAAGATCACCCCTTAAATATCTCACATATCTCTGAAACTCCACTTACCACCATAAGTCAGTACTGCCTTTATGGCACATCACATCACTCACTCACTATAGGGCAGTGTTGGAGAATCTATGGTACGGGTGCCAAAGGTGGCATGCGGAGCCCTTTCTGTTGGCATGTGACAATGCACCTTCACAGCCACGGCACTTCCCCCTCCGCTTGGAGCATGCCACTGTGTTCCATGCAGAGAGCTAGGCGAAGGGGAGGCAGTGGCTTATGGGCTCGTTCGTAGCCCCCATTTACTCTCCAGCCATTCCCCTCTGGGCATCCCAAAAGTGGTGTCGCTGGAGATTAAACTGGGGCTAAGACCCAAAAACGGCTGCCCTCCTTCACCCGGCTCTCTGCACAAGCCATTAAAAGACCACCGAAATTGCTCTGTGAGGAGAGCCGGGTGAAAGAGCCATGCTGGATCTGGCCAAAGGCCCATCTAGTCCAGCTTCCGGTATCTCACATTGGCCCCATCAAATGCCTCTGGGAGCACATGAGACTAGATATCTGTCCCCTGCTACCACTCCCCTGCAGCTGGCTCTTGAAGTACCCCAGTTTTAAGCCTGGAGATGACACATCTCCGTCATGGTTTGTAACCTGTGATGCTAGAAGAGAGCTTTGTGGATACCCTTGACTGAAAGGAGAACAAACAAGTGGCTTCTAGATCAAATCAAACCTGAACTATTTCTGACAGGGTGGATAAAAATCCTTTTTTTTTAAATAAAAAATCAGATTTTTATTTAAATTGAGTTTTTATTTAAAATGATTTTTTGAGGAAACATCTCTCTAAAAATTGTGTTCTAGTTAAGCTACATTATAGTCCAAAGGTTATTCATCATGAAATTAGTTTTTAAAGCTGTATTAATCCACCATGTCATGATCTCCCAGAGGTTTCTGATTATTTGGGGCAATTTTTCTATCTAGAAGATATTCTCAAAGATGTTTGGTTTTGCTGTTTTCAGTATTGTGCATTTGGGACTGCAACAATAACATCCATCCTTCATAGCAAAAATGTTATAAAATAAACATCAGAATTGAGGAATATACCTTAATCCCCTTGTTCCTCTGCAAATCTATGTACACAGAATCAACCCCCTTACCTCTTAAGTGCTACGTTTCAAGAAGTTCAATGAATAGAAGGTTGTGTGGAACGGAATAGGTCTGCACAAGGAGCAAAGTTTGAGGAGGGAGGATAAGCAGTAAAATGAAAGTGAAACCTTTTGAGCACAATACTCCACACCCATCTTGAGATCTTGATGTGTATAGCGGCCTGAGGGTTATCATATTATTCTCACTCTCTCCCTTGTGGAGAAAAACCTGTAATGGTAACAGGCTGTAAAAGAGACCCAGTCTGGGAATATCTTGACTCTCAGTCTAAGTTTTTTAAAATATATTTTAACCACATCAGTTAACAAACATGAGTGTTTAAGCAAATACAAGCATACATAATGCTATATAATGTTATTGTTTTGGTTAAATAAAACTATTTAAATTGTTATTAAGGTAATGATTATTTGTCTCCTTCCAATAAAGTACAACAGAACAGTTGTCCAAATATGAATGATTAACCTATTAAACTTGAGATTGTTCACCTTCCTTCAGCATAGAATGCAGAAAGTGGTGCTAGGGTATTCATGCTCACTGACCTATGGAGTTCCCCAGAGTTCTATTCTGTCTGCTATGTTATTTAACATTTATATGAAACCACTGGGGGAGATTATCAGATCTTTGGGGGTTAGGTGCCACTAGTATGCCGATGATACCCAGCTCTACTTCTCGTCATCTCCAGACTCAAAGGGAGCTACTATCTCAACTTTACTTGAGTGTTTAGCTGCATTAATGAACTGGATGAGGATGAACAAAATTAAACTAAACCCAGACAAGACAGAGGTGCTCCTGGTCAGTCGAAAGGGAGAACAAGGGATAGGGATGCAACCTGTACTGGAGGGGGTCACCCTCCAATTGAAAAAAGAGGTACGCAGCTTTGGGGTGCTCTTGGACACATCCTTGAGCCAGGAGCACATTTGTACAATTAAGGCTAGTATGCAAGTCCCTTTCTTGAGAAACCAGCTCTGGCCACAGTGACACATGCCCTAGTGACATCCCGGCTAGACTACTGTAATGCGCTCTATGTGGGGCTACCAATGAAAAGTCTCAGGAAACTTCAACGGGTCCAAAATGCAGCAGCCAGACTGCTGACTGGGGTGGGGTACAGATATCACATTACACCCCTATCAAAGCAGCTCCACTGGCTGCCAATCAGCTGTCGAGCACAATTCAAGGTACTGACCTTGACCTACAAAGCGCTGTACAGATACCTCAAAGATAGAATCTCACAGTATAAACCGACTCGGGTGTTACGATCATCAGGAGAGGTCCTTCTCTCCATCCCGCCACCCTCACAGGTACGTCTTGTGGGAACCCATGAAAGGGGCTTCTCAACTGCTGTGCCCAGACTCTGGAACTCCCTCCCACTAAAGGCCAGGACTGCCTCATCTCTGTTGTCCTTCCAGAAACAGGCAAAGACCTTTCTCTTCAGGCAAGCTTTCCCTGAAGGATGGACTACCATGTGTATTTTATATGAATCTACAGGTTCACATAGACTTTGTGTTTATAACTACTTATAACCTTGTAGCTTTAATGTAATATTGTCTATTAATACTGTAAGATGTCCCTCAATTCCTTGTTCTCAAATACTTGAACATGTCTTAATTGTACTGGACTGTATATCCATCACTACTACTGTAAGCTGCCTTGGGTCCTTTTCCAAGGAGAAAGGTGGGGTAAAAGTACTCTAAAATAAATAAAATAAATACAGTATTTCTAATGGTATATAACCATCAAATCAGTAATTTTCTGATATAACTGTAAAACTAATCTGAAAAGTTATTATTCTAAAAATGAAAAGTTCATTTGGTTGCAAATATTAAGATCAAAACAACTCCAGCAAAAAATGAGTCTTTATGTAGAAAAACATGATTTAAATCGAGCTTTAGTGACAAATCCAACCTGATTTCTGGAGGCCAAAATGTTGAAGCTGAGGCTGTCCTATTTTGGACAGATCATGAGGAGGTAAGATTCTTTGGAAATGACAATGTTGAGAAACACTGAAGGCAGCAGGAAAAGAGGAAGACAAAATACATGATCAATTGACTCCCTTGAAGAAACCACAGATTTGAAATTGCAACATCCAAGCAGGGGTGCTGGGGACAGGACATTTTGAAGATTGCTCATTCATAGGATCACAATAGGATGGAGGTGACTTGTTAGCATACAACAGCAGCAGCAAGGAGGAGGAGGAGGGGGGAAGCAAGAAGAAACAAGAAGTACAAGGAGTGATTTGGGAAGCCCCCAGGTTTCCAAATAAGGATTTGAAGCCAAGCCTCCTAATTCCTAATCTGACACCCTATCCAGTGCACCATACGGATACTTCCAGATTATTGAGACAAGGCAGACTTCCAAAAGTACAGTATATGGGGTACCTTTTTTCAGGTATGTACCCAGCTTATTCGCAGAACGTTACTCAAGGCAAAGAGAGGTTCAGTCATGGTCAGTTTCCATTGCATATTACAGGCAGAGGACTCATTAACACACTTGGTCTACAATTGTCCTTCTTATTCAGCATCTTTAACCATGCTTCTCAGCTTCTTAAAGAGAGCATAACATAATACAGTATGCATAAGTAAGTACTGTATCTTATATGTGAGTAGCAGTAATTTATTTGAATAGCATTGGGGAGTTTTAAACACAGGATCTTCCATCAGGTCCTTTACTCAGCAGTTTTTCCTGTCAAACCTTTGTCTAGCTTTAAACAAAAAATAAAAAGGAGGGTCGATGTCATTATTTCCAATCCAAATTACAAGTTATTCAAACATCTATGGGCTCAAACCTCCAAGTTGTAGGCTTTGTGCTCTGACTATAGGGACTCCCTCTCCCTTTAACAGATGGAAAGTGACTCCTAAAGAGGATCTAATTCAGCAAGCCAGAAATTTTCATCCTTCCTAGCAGAACTTGTAACCAGGATCAGAGGGAATTGTAGGCAGCCTGAGCTAACCACTGAAAAAAAATACCACAATGAATTATTCAAATAGTGTTTTGTTATGTAGATAACAGCATAAAGCACAGCATCTGTTTACAAGTGACAGCTTTACTGGCAGCGCCCAATTGTCAGGGGAGGAGATGAGACAGGATAACCTTCCTTTGATTTTTCAACATGCTAACAAACTAGTGGGCAAAAATAAAAATCACATTGAAAAGGGGAGAGGAGGGGATTTACAAGTTTAACACCCATTACATCCACAGTCTTGAACAAGAGGAAACAAGTGAGGGCATAGATCTTCCTCAACAAAGATAGGAGACATAAGGTTTCCTACAAGCCTGCAGCATTAAAAAGATGCTTTAATTTGAGCACCTGAAAATGAAGTTGGTTGGATCCATGTGGCAAGAAGGTGACAAATAAGCAGCTGCTTTTCATTGACCTGGGAGGGGTGTGTGTTCTTGAAATAGTTTTTATTCCCCCAAAAAGATACAGCATAGGGAGCAATTAGAGAGGCTTGTAAAGGCAAGTATATAAAAATGGTCTACATGAATTTGGTTTGATAGACAAGCTTGTTCAGTTTATATAGGCTGGCATCTGCATGTACCTTTTTTCAGCTTGACTGTTCTTAATTAAAACCCTCAGATACTGCAACACAGGGGCCCATGTGACTACTTACACAGTTCCAATATATGACTGTCCAAACAGAGCTGCCATTATCATACCAAGCAACACAGCTGGAGAAAAGGGTGGGGGTTTTTTTTGTATCCAATGGGACTTTAGGGGAAAAGCAGTATTGCATGGGTTTAAGCATAACCCTAATTTTTGCAGTCTTTGTTGTCCTTCAAAGATTTAAGACACATGCTGGATCCAATCTGCCACATTTTAGGTGCTCCTGTTACACATCTGCTCATAAAAAGGCACACACAGAAGAACATTTTTTCTCAACACATCAGTGTTGTACAGTGTCCTTCGAAACTGGAGAGTTTTTTTTCCCTATAGTCATCTAATAGTCAGGCTGTGATGTTCACCAACATCTGGGTTCTTCTACCTCCACTTATCCTTTGACAACAATTGCTATGCAAGAAAATGTCCCAAACCTAGACTTAGCATTACACTGAGTACCTAAATATGCTTTCCCATCACCAGAGTCACATACCACCTAAAGAATTCTCTGGCATTTTCTTTTTTTTTCTGTAATGCTTCTATTTGCATTTCAATAGAGTAGGCAACAGGAGAGGTAGTGCATGGTTAATTTAGGGTGCCTAGTTTTATCCATATTTACATAGAAGGAACCACAACTATATTTAATGAAATTTACTACCATCAAACAGCACAGCACAGGAGTGCAGGCTTACATCATTAAAAAACAAAGTTATTACATTGGCTTAAGGTTTATTGTTAGACATAAATACTTGAGATAAAATTAATACTCATTTTCCCACAAGAAAAAGTAGGAACTGTAAATTCAATGTAGCATATTCCCATTTCAGTTATGAATTAAAACACAGCTTCTGGTCAAACAACCTGGACTCAAAGCGTTACAGAGAATTCAGGCCTTTTTAAACAGAGCCATTTAATTCACATGTGGAATATGAAAGGGAAAGCCAAAAGCTACTTTTAGACAGCATAGCAATTTTGTTCAATGCAAAATCAACGCGAGAATGCTCAATTACTCCCTGGCCACATGGTCCCTACACCACAATTTTAGTCCCTCCAGTTGTGCCTGACTTTTGATCCTAGAGAGAGACCAAACCGCAACAACTAAAGGTAACGCTCAATAAAAATTTTCTGCCCCACAAGCGCGCGCGCACACACACACATCCACAAACGCCACTTGGTCAACACAATCTCTCCCCCAAATGGTTAAAGTCCATCTCTCTCTCTCTCTCTCTCTCTCTCTCTCTCTCTCTCTCTCTCTCTCTCTCTCTCTCTCTCTCTCTCTCTCTCTCTCTCTCTCTCTCTCTCTCTCCCCCCCCCCCCCAGCACTGGGTCTGAACGGCACGTTGAGCAAGCAGGTCGCTGCCAAACGGGAGCAAAACGCACAAGTCGTGCGCGCACCTCCGCCGTCGCCACAGAGCCAAGCATCAGACAAACGCGCTTTCTTGCTTTCTTTTTTAGGTGGGTGGTTGTGTGTGTGTGTGTGTGTGTGTGTGTGTGTGTGTGTGTGCGTGTGCGTGTGCGTGTGCGTGTGCGTGTGCGTGTGCGTGCGCGGGGGGAGGCCCTTCAGCTAAGAAAACAAGGAAGAAGTTGAAGACCTTCCATCAGCGGCCAGCATGCCCCTCAGAGAGAGAGAGAGAGAGGTGCAGTGGTTGGAGCCCTTTTCCAGGGAAGCGGCTCGCGCCTGCAAGCATCCCGCTCCCTCCTCCTCCTCCTCCTCCTCCTCCTCCTCCCCACCACCAGAGCGGCTGAGGAGGCGCCTTCACTCACGCGGGGGCCCGTCGCCCGGTGGGGATGAACCCGAGGGAGAAGAAGGACCACCAGCAGCAGCAGTAGCACCCAGACCGCGCGACTCGTCACGGCACTCTCGAGTCCCGCCGACATGGTCACTGTTGAGGGAGAGGAGCGGAGCGAGGAAGAGGAGGTGGACGACCGTCGAGCCTCAAAGCAACCACCCTGCGTCCGTCGCTGCTGCGGCTGGTGAAAAAGATGCTGACGTCGGAGTCGCTGCAGCTTGCCCGCTCTCTCTCTCTCTCTCTCTCTATATATATATATATATAGATATTTTAAGAATAAGAATAAAGACAACCCAGCGGAACGGAGCTTTTCTCCCCTCCGCTTCTTCCCTTGCGCCTCTTTCTTTGCACAGGGGCGGGCGGGCGGGCGGGCGCGCTCTGCCCTCTCCAGCTGCAACAGGTTAAATGGCTCAGCCTTGGCCATTAGGAGGGACGATTCCTATTATAAAGCCCAGCGCCGGGATGGGGCGGGGCCAGGCGCAGAGATTGGGGGGGGGGGGCTGCTTGACTGACAGGCGGAGGCACCCGGCCCAGTGTATGCCCGCCGCAGGAACACACAAGGGTGCGCGAAGCAGGGAGAGACCGCGCCGCTGTTTGACATTATTTAAAAAAAAAAAAAAGGGGGGGGGCTCATGGAAGACCTGAGGGAGAAGTGGAGGGTGGCAGGCCTGGGAGAGGGAGCAGGATCGACGGGGCGGGAGGGAACGGATTCGATAGGAGTCTGGACAAGCTGAGGAGCCCTATAGCGGTCACAAAAACCAAATACAAAAGTAGAACAGGTGATACCTTGACGCTACTAGAAAAATAAATAACAAAAAGTTGCTACTATTTCGACAGCAAAAAACCCTCTTCTGGATTCCGGAGATGGACGTCGGCTTGGCCAAAGAGAGAGAGAGAAGCAGGAGCGCAAACTGGAATGGCTGGAATAAAGAGAGAGAAGGAAGTGGCATGGCCCCTTTTTTTGGTCCTGCCTATCACCACCATCTCCAGGAAACTCCTGCTGCCTTACCAGGGCTGGCCCTAGACATTTTCCTGAGGCAAAGCAGCCCATGACTTCCCCCTCTAAAGCAAGGTCAAGGGATTATGGATGCAGTCTGTGCTGGATGGGATTGCACTTCCTCTGGGCAAAGTGGTGGGCCATGTTTCAAATTTAGGGTGTCCTGACAGAGCAGGAGGCCTTAGATACTGAACTGATTATACTGTATATTTATTTCTGTTGCTAGAAATGCATTTGCCATTTCTAAGATCTACATTGGTGTCTGATGTCACTAGTGGACCAGATGAGAATGAATAATTTTGACACGTAATCCAGACAACACAGAGGCATTCCTGGTCAGTCAAAAGGCAGATCAAGTGTGTCTGATACAAGAATTTTATAAGAATCAAAACAGAGACCACAAAAAGTATATACAGTAACTCAACGTGAGGGGATTTTCTATTCAAGACATTACTCATCTTGACTCTGCCTTATAAATTGGGATACGTTGAAAATGGATAGCCTTCTACAGCTCACTAGGATGAACTGTACAAGAAAAGACAACATATTTACCTCAGGCATCAAGAACATATGCAGGATGTACCACGGTAAATGCTTCAACAAGTAAGAATGGGTTTGACCAGAAGATCCTAAAGCCAACATTATTCAAGTAAATTGAGAGGAGGCATTTGAACTAGGCTTGAACAACTGAAGTCAAGCATTGTTTTATATCATTTTTGTCTTTTCCTGCTTAATAGAGTGCCAAGGAAAGAAACATAGATGGTGAAATGAAGAAATGTGGGAAGCTTATAAATGGAAATAGACAGTGTCTGAGCTCTCTGTGAAATTCCTTGGATGAGGCAAGGAGACGGCACAATTACAGCCTTCCCTGGAAGCCTCTCTCCTCTTATTTCTCTTCCTTCTGTCACAGATTCAGAGCAAGGCTTTGAGGAAGCCATTAACTTTCCTGTCTGAAGGTTTCTTTGTTTGTTTATTATACTGCACCATCTAGCCCAAAGTCTACTCTGGGCAGTTTGCAGCAAAGAAAAAAAATGTAGAAATAACACGAATAACATGAATAAATGATAATAGAATATAAAATTTTACAAAAATTATGTAGCACACATAATTAAACCAAATAATCAAATAACGATTAGTAAGTAGTAGGTTCATTGATGCCACTAAGATTTGCTCACTGAATACCCACAACTATTATTGGAATCCTTTGGAAATCATGTTGGATAGGAGTGGTAACAATTAGAGGTGGTATATAACCCTATTATGCAGATAGGGATTTGTTATGTTGAAGGAAATATATAAACCACTAGCAGAGATTAGCAGCGTTGTGGAATTAGAGGTGGGCACAAACCAGAAAAGTGATGATTCGTTTTAATTTGTGATTCATCAAGTTCGATAAGTCACAAATAATGCATTTACAAGTTTTTACAAATCAATCAATCAATTTGTTAATTCATTTTTCATTTAAAACCCTATAAAATGCCCCCCAAGGCACCTGGAGACACCAACATTTCAGAGATGATTTGTCTGCTTCTACTCTACAAACCTGACCTGCCTAGATGCCCTGAGCACATCTGATCTTGCCTGACTTTGGAAGCTAAGCAGGGTCAGCCCTGGTTAGTAGTTGGATGGGAGACCACCAGGGAATACCAGGTGCTGTAGGCACCTGGAGTAGGAACTGGCAAACCACTCCAGTATTCCTGCCAAGAAAACTCCATGGACATGGAGTCACGACTGCAACAACACAACACACACATACACTCTACAAGCCTAGCAAGTTTGGTCAAGTTTGGGTTCAGAATTCCTGTGTTATGTTCCCCCAAATATGGCTCACTCAGGTCATCATCTAGAGCAGTGGTTCTCAACCTCTGGGTCCCCAGATATTCCTGGACTGCAACTCCCAGAAACCCTTCCAGCACAGTGAGTGGTGGAGGCTTCTGGGAGTTGCAGTCCAGGAACATCTGGGGACCCACAGGTTGAGAACCACTGGTCTAGAGGTATCAAATTTGCAAAAATGCTTCCTCTGACGCTCCTCTACAATCCTTCCAAGTGTAGTGAAGGTTGGGTTTCAGAAATCCAAGTTATACACCCTCCATGGCTTGGGCCCGGACTACCTAGCGGAGCGGATCGCCCAGCGATCAATCTCGGCCCGACCGGTCCGGAAGTCGCGAGCGCACTCGCTCCGGGTCGCCACCCCAAGAGAGGCCCGGAAAACCACCACTCGTAATCGGGCCTTCTCGGTGGCGGCCCCTTCGTTGTGGAACGCTCTTCCGAGTGATGTGCGCTCTGCAGAGTCCCTGCTGGCCTTTCGAAGAGCTCTTAAAACCTTGCTCTTTCGAGAGGCCTTTGGTGACCATGTTTAATTTATGCAGTTGCTTCCCCCCCCCCCCCGTCATTTGCCACCTTTGTCTATTCTGGAAAGCTAGTTGTGCAGCTATTGAGCCTTTTCGCTAGCATGGTTAGGGCGCTAGAAGTGGTTTTGATTTGTCCTGTTCATTATTGTATTCACAGTCTATTGAATTTGTCTATTGTATGTTGTACTGACAACCATTGTTCGGTTGTCTATTGGCAGCCGCCCAGAGTTCCTCCGGGAAGATGGGCGGGATATAAGTGCAATAAATAAATAAATAAATAAATAAATAAATAAATAAATAAATAAATAAATAACGTGGATTCCCCTCAAGGAAAGTGCCATTTAGAAGCTGGCATAGGGAAACCCAGTTTTCATTAAACCTGGAAATATTATAGAGGAGAGACAGGGAAAGCTTCTCTGCAACATGGGTATCTCTAAGTGCCTTTTGGGGTCTCTAGGGGACATTGTCTAAAGGGGTCCTCTTTGGGGATACATAACACATTTGGTCTCTTGATGCATTGGGGGGGGCATTGTATAACCCAATGGATCAATGAATCAAAAACTATTAAAATGCATCAGTTCATATTTATCAGTGATTATCGATTAGTTAGGCATGTCCAAACTTTGGCCTTCCAGATGTTTTGGACCACAACTCCCACAGTCCTTTGTCATTGGCAATACAGGCTTGGGATTCTGGGAGTTGTGGTCCAAAACATCAAGAGGGCCGAAGTTTGGACACGCCTGGATTAGTATGAATGCAAGTTGACAAATTAGCAAATTCTTGCCTCATCCACTTCTGGAATTTAAGGGAACACACAAAGAGAGGAAAAGGTACCAGTGGCCTCAATAGTAGAGCTAGTGCCCTTCTCTCAAGTACTTACACTACTGTTGATTTTCACTTGACTTTTCTGCAGCTGAAATCCACTTGAGAATATATCAACAAGCAGGACTTCTGACTATAAACATCATTTACTATCCATTTGTCACTTGCTATCTCAAATGCTGCATTACCACCACCAGTGAAAGGCAGTAAGGTAAAGGCCTTCTTCTCCTTGCCTAGTCTTGGTTTTAATTTACTCATTTTTCTTTTAAATCCACACAGAAACTAATAAAATCTTTGAGCTGTTTAAAAGGCCTTAAGCCACTAGTTTCTTCACCAACATTCACATTCTTGAGGCTTTTTATAGACTAATCATAAAAAGCATTTTAAAAACAACCTCTACAATACCACAACAGACCCCAACATTAAGAAATGAAGGCTTTAGTTTCTCTGTTCCTTATGGCTATTATAGTATTTCTGCTCGCCACCCCTTTAATTAAGATCCTGATTGGTTGTGCAGTCTCCAGCTCCGGTGGCTTGGGACTTAACTCCCTATTTGCCAGATACCAGTCAGTGACTTCATCCTGCATTCAATACAATATATTGGGGTTCGAAGTGCCTTCGTCTCTCTGCACTTGAACAGCTTTGTGACAGATATTTGACAGGCAATGATTTACTAACCGGTGGCTTCATCATGTATTTGGAATTAGGATTTCAATATTTTGTCCTAGAATGACTCCTGTCCATTCAGTTACTGTGGGATGGATATTTAATAGACCAAGGCTGCTCCAGCATTCAATCAGTATGTCACAAAAAAGCTTCCTGTCTAGATTTTCACCCAGCCCATTGCTGGAAAGCCACAACTTAATAGTAAACAAATAAAAATATATACAGTAGTTAAGATGAAACAAAGGAGGCCTCAGATTCCCACTCACAATTAACACAGCCACTGTATTTTTAAGGACTATTATATTTATCATTGTATAGTACATTGTTTTTATTGACAAGCAAAATGAGATTGATGTCTCTAACAGCTGGTTTTAGATATTTTGAAAGGGTGGCCAATGGTTATTTTAATGATTGATAACAGCCAGGGAGAAGGGAGAGCTGTTCAATGAAGTTTAACAGAAGACTGGGAGTTATAATCGAACAATGTTTGGGGAACCAGGATTAGGAACCAGAGCCTTAGCCCAGCCTTACTCAACCAAGCAAATTCCAGCTAGAGTGGATTGCATATCCCTTCATCCTGAGCCAGCATGGCTGAGACATACAAAGTTGTAATCCAACTCACCTGGAGGAGCCATGTCAACAGAAATGGCTCTACGATTGTGTCTATGGGAAAATTTGAGAATTTCTTACCAGGATGCTAACTAGCCTTTGACTTCCCCTGATCAAGGTGTTTCATGAGCGTAAAGGTGGGTTGAACTTGCCTGCAAAAGTTATTACCCATGAAGACTAACATGGAAGGGATAGACCACAGGCAGTGTTTTCCTGGCGTCCAGTAACTGAATGTTTGAAGCATTATTGGCAAATAAATAATTCAGTTACTCAACTTGTACTGTGGTTGTGATCAAAGCAAATGCTTCTGCCAGTATGTTCAGGGTTCCATAGTCACAGTTTACTGGGAGATACTTGAAATGAATTCCTAGGATGAACTAACATCCTCAGATGCAACACCCTATCATTCATTTTATTTTATTTTATTTTATTTTATTTTATTTTATTTTAAGTTAGCTGACACCTACCAAATACCAACAGGTGATGAGGTCAGTCTTCAGTCCAAAACAATTAATTTCTTAAGGGTGATATATCCTAAGATTGTAGTCCAAAATACACTGCTTCGGGATTAAAATCCTAATAAATTTAGCAACATTTTCAAGTAAATAAGTATTCAGTCATGAATCTAATAAAGTGACCTATCTATCCCTGCTGCCTCGTCAGACTTGTGTTGACAAAATTAGTGCTTCTCAATTTCTGTTTCCCCTTCTGCCTTACCAGGGTCATAGATAACCCTTAAGCACTGTTATAGCTTCTGCTGTTCATGCCATCATAAATGTCCATCTTCACACCCGATCTCCCATGCATAATCTGTCCTTCTAAATGCTTCTTCATTTATCCAACTGCACATTTGTCTACTTCCAAACTGCACAGGTTTTTTTTTCTAAATGCATGTTTAAAAGAAACGTGAAATGATGGGAGAGGCAGAATATCTAATGGGTGTTTCCAGCAATCACTATATTTTTTCCACTGGTTGATGCCCTTCAAAAATGTATTTACACAAAACAATGATTTTAAATGATCTCAGATATTTCACTTGCCTATATATTCCCAAATGGTGCCTCACATGTTGGATTCATACTCCTACAATCATAGCCAGTATATGGCTAGATGGCATCTCCAAGTCCTCATTCAGGTGCTGGCTGGGGTAATGGGTGTTGTAGACCAGCACATCTTTAGGGCACTAGCTTGCAGAGACGCCCCGACTAAACCACCAGTTAAATAGCTTGGAGTTTCCATCTACTCAATTTCTGTACCATTTTCTCAGTAGAAATATCACCACATCTAGTTCTTCTCATGTGATGAATGATTGAAGTTATAGATTATAAATCAAATGTTTAGTAATACAATTAGATTAATTAATCAAATGTTTTTTTTACTGCTCTTTGTTTATGCCCATGCAAAGAAAATCAGAATGGAAATGGCCTGGAGCACCTTGAAAATTAAGAAAGTAATTTGGAATGAAAAAAGTGGCTTTGAGGCTGTTTGTTATATGAATCCATGTATTTCTTGATTCGACTTCGTGGCGTGGGATTTTTCTACTGTAAAAAAAGACAGAGGTTCAGAACTGTGTTGCAATGAGACAGTAGCCAACAGAAACATTTGGTTAAATGAGTAAAGACTGAAAAGAATCACAAACAAATAAAACACAGAAAACTAGAATACAAGTTAGATGATGGGAAGCCAAAAGTAGAGATCGTTACAGGTGGCCATTCAAGATCAGATTAATGAGGGCAGGGTTGTGTAGGAAGGAAAACGTCTTGTCTGAAAACCCGTAGAGATTGGTTTAAATTTAACACAGTATCATTATTTGGCATTCCTGTAGAAGAATAGCTATTATGCTTTCCAGCTTCCAGGAGGACAAGAATGAGAAGGGGGAAGCGTCATCATCAATTAAACCAGAGAGCAGTTTAAAAGAAACTGTTTGCAAACTCACAAGTCCTTGTGATAACTGTTGGCTGCAGGAGGCATTCCCCCATCTCTCTCCAAGATCTTATTGAACCAGATCTTACGGCCCTCCAAATCTTCCTGGATTTATACCCCCAAACTCTGCTACAAAGATCCTCATGTTTGTTTTGTCTCCATGGCTGTCTAAAATCTACACAAAACCGAGCATAATTTTGGGCCCATATCGAATGTGGAGCATCAGCTGATTCCCATATATACAACAGAGTCCCATTTATAAGCATGTAACTTGTGCTTATAATCAGACATCACAGTATAGACTGTGTAGGCATGGGTCTGAACTAGACATTTATATATGTCTTGAGTCTATAAATCATACCAGCAATACTGACTTCCACTGTTCTGGAGAACAACACACCTAAGTATTATCACAGTTTTTTCCTCTCATTCTGCCTCTCCCTCTCTTTCTCTCTGCCTCAAAGTAAACTTTCTAATTTTAACTACACAACTGCTTTCTCGAGAATGTGGCCAAGGCCATTATGCATTATTCAGAATGTATCTTTTTATCTTCTTAAACTATATCCAAATAGAAATAGAAACATTTAAAAACCAACATGTCCTGGCACCTTAAAGACTCTTATATTTTAGTGTGAACTTTCATGGATAAATTCACTTCTTCAGACATATTAGAGAGTGAAGCAGAACTTCAGGTGGGAAGGCACAAACCAGATGGCAATAGCACAGTTGTTACAAAGATTTACCACTAACAGTGCTAATATTAATGTTTTATTGTAATACCTTGAGCGCTGCCTGATGGCTATACTGGACTGAATGGGGACTGAAAGATTGAGGTTGAACCCGGGCAAGATGGAGATCGTCTGAGTGGGGCACCTGATGTCTGCTGTTTGGGGAACTCTCTCTCATTTGGGGGAGTGACTCTCTCCATGAAGGATGAGGTCCACAATCTGGGCGCCCTGTTGGACCTGGCAACACTTACCATAGAATCCCAGGTGGGAACTTTATAAGGTTATGGATGACACATTCTTTATTAATTTAAAAGAAATTATAAACAATATTTTAGAAACAGGTAAAATCCCGAGTTCATGGCAAGAGGCACACATAGTATTAATCCCCAAACAAAAGAAAGGAATTCCAACTTCGGCCGATTTTCGACCAATTTCTTTACTAAATACAGATTACAAAATTTTTTCCAATATACTGGCAAAAAGGATGAAATTAATATTAGATGAAATTATACATAAAAACCAATCAGGCTTTTTAAAGGGCAGGCAGATAAAAGACAATATAAGGAATATCATAGACATTATGGAATGCTTAGAATTCAACAGGGGTAAGACGGCAGCGTTGTTAGCAGTGGACGCCGAAAAGGCATTCGATCGGGTCTCATGGAAATTTTTAAAAAAAACAACAGAAACTTTACAAATGGGCCCCAAATTTCAGAATGCAATCACAGCAATATATTCGGTGCAAAAGGCAAATATTATAATTAATGGAAGAGTCACTGAACCAATAAAGATAGGGAGAGGCACACGCCAGGGGTGCCCTTTATCCCCATTACTTTTTATTTTGACTCTGGAACCACTCCTGCAAAGAATAAGAATAAACCACGAAATTAAAGGGATAACGATTGGTAAACATCAGTATAAATTGAGGGCTTACGCTGATGATATAATTTTCACACTGGAAGACCCACAAGTAAGTGTACCCAAAGTATTAGAAGAAATTAGACAATTTGGGAGAATCGTGGGGTTAAAGATCAACTACCAAAAGTCAAACTTAATAGTTAAGAATATGGAAATTAAGGATAGAGCAGAGCTGGAAGAAAAGACGGGAATTAAAATTGTTAAAAAAATGAAATACCTAGGAGTTATTATCGCGGATAAAAATATAAATCTAGTTCAAGAAAACTATCAACAAGTGTGGAAAGAGATAAAAAGAAACCTGGACTTTTGGGGGAAGATGAATTTCTCCCTATTGGGGAGGATATCTATAATAAAAATGACGGTTCTTCCCAAATTAATTTTTTTGTTTCAAAATTTACCCATTTTAGGGGGTGCCAGTTGCTTTAACGACTGGAGGAGGGAAATTTCGAAGTTTGTGTGGAGGGGGAAAAGACCAAGGATAAAGTATAAAATACTAATTGACCACAAGGATAGAGGAGGTTTGGGACTTCCAGATATGGAACTATATCATAATGCAGCGGCCCTCTGGTGGTTGAGAGATTGGGTAAAGTTGGAGGATACAGAAGTGTTAGATCTGGAAGGATATGGGCTACATTCTGGTTGGCACTATTATATGCTTTGTGAAAAAATGAAGTACAACAAGGAGTTTAATAAGCATTTAATTCGCCGTTCTTTATTAAAAGTATGGTATAAATACAAAGGCATTCTAGAACCAAAAACTCCATGGTGGTGCTCACCTTTGGAATACCTTACTTTAAGAAAAATTAATATGGAGATAGGATGGCCCACCTACAAACAACTCCTTGAAGAAAAAAAAGGGGAATTAAAACTCCAAAACTATGAAAAGATAAAGAGACATTTAAACACCTGGTTGGAGTACCATCAAATTAATCATAAATTTCAAGAAGACTTAAAAGTTGGATTCGAAAAACAAATCACGAAATTTGAAGGGACACTGCAGGGAAAAGAAAAATATATTAAAAAATTTTATAATCTGTTGCTGGAGTGGGATACTAAGGAGGAACAGATAAAAGAAACTATGGTAAAGTGGGCTCAAGTATTTGGAAGAAATATTAATTTAAATAAATGGGAAAGATTATGGAAAACTGATTTGAAACTAACATCAAATATGGATATTAAGGAAAACGTTTATAAAATGTTATACAAATGGTACCTTACCCCCCAGAAACTGGCAAAAATATACAAAAATCAAAGTAGCATATGTTGGAGGTGTAAGAAAGATACAGGAACATTTATACATATGTGGTGGTCCTGTAGTTTGATTAAAATATTTTGGGACAACATTTATTCGGAATTAAAGAAAATTTTAAAATACCAATTTAAGAAAGAACCAGAATGCCTCCTATTAAGTATTATGGGGGATGAAATAAAAACCATAGATAGGAAACTCATGTTACATGCTACTGTGGCAGCGAGAGTGGAGATAGCCAATACGTGGAAAGATTGTAAAATACCGGATATTAATGACTGGAGAGTTAGATTAAAAAGATATTATGATCTAGGGGACAGAAGCCGGAGATGGTGTAAGAAATTTGATGCTAATCTGGAATCAGGATGGAAAAAATTTCAAGAATATTTAAATAATTGATTCACTGAGCCTCGTCTGTGTGATTTACAGCGCTGGGCAACAGGATTTTGGACATAGTGGTCTAAGCAACCCTGTTCAATACTTAATCCTTTTGATATGTCATGGAACATGAATATGGATCTTAGTTATCTCCCTTTCTAGTCTCATTTTGGAATCTCTACCACAGTCACTTGCAGGTCACTTACAAACTGTCTAGTAAGGCTGAAATGTTCTGAAAGAGATGTGTTGCCATTTCTCATGCCAGATTTATGTTGGTTCATCCTCTTGTATGGAGATTGTCTGTCCAATATACAGTGTCGACAGGCATTGTTGGCAAAGGGTAGTGTTGTAGATCATATTAGCAGGTAAGCAAGCACATACACTTTTTGTAGATCCCTGAACAGATGGAATTATATCCCAGGTTTGACTCTAGGCCAGTGTTTGGCTAACCTATGGCACGGGTACCAAAGGTGACACTCAGAGCCCTTTCTGTGGGCACCCGACATCGCCCCTTCACAGCCACCTGTATGCAGGTTAAATTGCTGTATTGGCACTTTGTGAATAATTAGTGGGCTTTGAATAGCAGCTTGGGCACTCAGTCTCTAAAAGGTTCACCATCACTGCTCTAGGCAATAGATTTAGTGATGTGTTCAGGGTGGAATCTGGAGGCCTGCAATTAGGTGTAATGGTCCGTGGATTTTTTATACAGTGCTGTGCTATGGCATCCATCTTGCTGTCTGGAAAGTTCACCTTCTGAGCAGATTGGTCCAAGCAAAGTTGATCATACGGGTAAAAGTTCTGGCATATTTCGCCATTATTTCTTTTCCACAGGTCAGCATTTTTAAAAAACAGTGTCTTCAGTTTAGCTCAGATAGTATGATTTTTGGAATACCCACTATGAAAGCTTTGTTCCAGGTTCACCTTGAATATATATATATGGATACTGTGCTGCCATACGAGTACCCATGGCTGTCCTGTTAATTTGGAGATGGATGTTGTTGTCAAAGACAAAGTAGTTGTGTCTGATCACAAAGTCACAGCACATGTTGGCTAGGTTGACTGTGCCTTCATTCAAAATATACTCCTGATAACCTGTAGTCCATCTTTGTGTTTAATTTTGGTGTAGAGGGCTTCTTTACTGTGTCCCTGACTGACTCTAGTAAGATTTTGACAATCAAGACACAGAGCGTTTATACACGACCCCTAAACTCCGGGGCAAATGGCTCCCAGCTCCGAAGATTAAAAATGTTTACCCACAAGCTCCGGAGTTAACAGGAAATTAAGTGCGACCCCACCCACTTTAGCGCATCCCAGCGCAGCTTTCAGGTACCTGCTTTTTGGATGTGAAAAATATTTGATCCGGTGTAAGGATAGTGAGTGCGGGGCTCTCCTGGCTTCCGTTTGTTCTTTTTTTGCGCCCCGCCCCTTTAAGAGATCTGAATGCTGCCGGGAACAAAACGGAGGTAAACCGGCATTCTTTTCTTTCTTTTTTCTCCCTCCCTCAGGCAGCCAGCAACCAGGAAGTGCGGAGGGGGGTGGGGACAGAGGAAGAGCGAGGAACCCCTAAGATCTCTGGTCCGAATTTAAGTGGCCAGCGGAGCTTAGGGGTCGTGTAAAAAGGCCCACAGATGCATGAAAATAAATGCCCATCTACAAGCAGTATTCCTAATTTTAAAAGAGGATATCCATTGTAGTCTGTTCCAGTATGCATCACAAACAAATAAACAAGGAAACAAACTCTTCTAACAGCCTTAAGACCAACATGTTTGTGCTTTCATGGATAATGATCTCCAATTTGAGATGCATGGAGTGCAGTGTTTAATCCACATTTTATACACAAATGGTCATGGTTTAAGGCAATAGTTCCTGACCTTGGATAGCCCAGGTGCTCTTGGACCACAGCTCCCAGAAGCAATCAGTACTAATGGTGCTGGCTGCAGTTTCTGGGAGTTGCAGTCCACGAATACTTGGGTTAACCAAGGTTGGGAACCACTTGTATAAGGGGTGAGGCAGAACAAGTGACAAGTGGGGGGTTTTAGGGTTTGTTTGTTTGTTTGTTTGTTTGTTATACTGTAAGTAAGTATGCTGCCATAACTGTTTAAAAGCTTGGAAATCTGGCATTCCATCAAGGAGTTGGTGACCAATTTGGCATGGGATGTTTGCCAGCAGTGGTAATTCCTGTCCAGGTGTTTTTCACAGATCTTTTCTTCTCTTTCTACTTTGTGCACCTGTAGGTGATATACACTATTTTTATTCTACCCATGGCAATTTTTCTAGTCAGATATTGCTTCAACAGTGAAATCCATGTCTAACTGAGAAAAAGAAAAAGTGATTCCATGATTCCATACCTGTTTCCAAGAGTGACCACCTTTCCCTCCATCTCTTGGGCTGGTCCTTACTTTGTTGATCTACATATATGGCAAGAGGAGACCATCTTTGTAAGTTCAGAAGTGTTCTCTTCCCCAAACAAAAAGGCTGGTTCCTGAAACATATCTCATGGTCTAACATAAACAAGTCACTATACGGATGGGAGACAGAGTCTCAGGATGTATAAAAGTAGAAAACAATCTTTATTATCTGTTAAATTGTTTTTAAAACTCTGGCTCAACGCATTTCAGCGGGGCCTTCTTCAAGAGTGAGCTTCTTTTCTTCTTTGGTCTGTAACAGACTGATTATATATTGACTGTATATTGACTTCTGTGGATGTACCAGTTCCTTTTGCTTTGCTAACATAAGCAAGCCCTACCTCAAAACTAAATACTAAGCAAATATTTCACTAGGTGTTTGCCTACAGGACACACAAGTCTTTGAACCATGTGTTGTGTTTGGAACTTGTGTTTACAATGGATGAACAAAAACTACAGATATAAACATACTGGAGGTTTTGAACCTTTCACTTTTTTTTCTTTTCTTTGCAAGCCAATCTTTAAAATAAATAAACTGGGACTTTTTTAAAAAAAAAGGAGAGAGAGAGAGAGAGAGAATGTGAACAAATCGAGTCACACCTTTAGCTTTGCAGTCATTTTGAAAATATTTTTTGGGAGAAAAAAATCTTCTCCCCCTTTGACCCCCTGCCACTAACAATATCCAGAGAAAAACCATTCACGAAGCAGAAATTGTTTATAGCCAGCTTTCTGGAATATCCTACTGTGGTACATATTAACCTTTATCATATGATTGATAGAGACTGCCAAGGAAACTTAACAGAACAGATGTGTGTGTATGGGTGCTGTCAAAGGAATTTTAATGCTCTCCTCCCTCCCTTGAACCCCTTACTTACAAAGCTATTTCTAAAAAAGATGTGTGAATCTAAAAGCTGTGGGAAGGGGAGTTTGGGGATTAGGGCACATCTGAGGAAAGCAGTATAAAAATTGCACTGAGGGACAAGCTGGGAGGGGGGGGAGAAAACCCATAACCCTTTCCCCACTTACTCCAGTGTCAACAAATATGCAACCAATTAATGTAATTGCTGTGTTATTTATGGTACCTAGAAAAGTTTAGCCAAGGACCCCGAGAAAATAATACTGGAGAGATGGAGAACATTCCCCCCTTCTCCTTTTGCAGATGTTGGTTGGTGGTGCCCATGTGTCACATCAACAGAGGAGCATGTGCACTTTTGTCTGCAGGTGTTACTCTTTGTCTGAAGGTCAGGCGAGGCAAGAACAGCAGGGAGGAGGAGAGGCAGGAGCAAAAAGGCCTCCCAGCTTTAGGCAGTGGCCGAACAATGTGGTTTATATTTGGTAGATGCTGCCCCTCCACAGCTCATGGCAACCTCGCCTAACACTCCGTCAATGGCCCTTTTAGGCATAAGCAACAGAAAGAGGCAATAAAATAAAGCCCCGATCACAATGCCATAATTTAACGGTTCAGAATGACAATCTATTTGTTTAACTTTTCAATGCCCTTCCTGAGCGAAGCATTGTGATCATTAGAACTCCTAAGTGGACTGAATTGGTGCAATTCGGGTCTGCCTCGGCTCTTCCTCCTACATATAGTTCCCCCCCCTTTTTTTTTTTAACAGCGAGGCATTTTCTCTTATTGTTCTTATCGCTGTAACAGAGAAGAAGGCCAGAAAAAAGGTACCAGCTAACAAAATAGGAAAGGGCAAATTATCTGGGAGGACAAGTCCTGTATGGCACACACTGAAGGCACACTGACAGTAAGAATTGTTTTTGAATCCGGCTTGGATTAATTAAAATTGATTTGAAAACTCCCAACTTCACAATGCATGTTGAACCCGGGTGAAGTATTTATTTGTGTTTTGTTTTATTTTTGGTCATTATATTTTATGGTTTTAAAAAAAAAACAAGATTTTTTTTTGAAGAGGCCTGTGGAGGCTTTTTAAAATCAATTATTTATGAATTGCTTTGGGCAATATGAATACCCCTGTTATATTAAATACTGCTTTTGTGGGTTTCTGAAGTAATATCAATATGTCACTTAAATAATTTAAAAAGAAAGAAAGGCTTGCATTCCAAGGGATGCTTGCAAAGCAAAGAAATACTGCACAGCATTGGCAACAAATGGGAAAGAGAAGATTGCCCTCACTGGAGATGCATCAGGATCAGCAACTATGGGGGGGAAACCTGTCGTCAAACATGCTGGTTAATGAAAGGACTTAAAACTGCACACGTCTTTTCCTGAAGCAGTTTTATGCTTCTACTTTATCATTTTCAAAGTAATAATTTTCAAAGGGAGCATGGCTAGTGATACAAAACCCATGATGGCCAATTTGAAATACATCGGAGCTGAAACTGATGCAAATCAGCAGTGGAACCGCACCCTGAGAGAAGTAAAGGATTGAAAAATAGCAGAGTCATGGGCAGGATCCAGAAGAAGCATTGCTTTCTTTTAACACTCTCAGCCCCTTTAGTTAAAGCAAACTTATCCCCCAGTGCACCATCTGTGACGCAAATGCAGTACATCAGTAATACAGTGTATCCCATCCAACCTACCTCTCTTGAGAAGTTTTGGCAGTAAGAAGGCATTAGAATTAGCACATATTTGACAAGCCACAGAACATGGATGGGGGTGGGAGTAACAGCCCACTTATTAGGACACAGGCTGCCTATAAAGGGGTGGGGATGAATAAAAGGAGAAAATATTTGTCCCTTCATATTCCTCAGGGTCTCTGGACCTGATGAATATGAAGGGATGAATAGCAAACGAATCATTGATATGTGTTGAATATTGTAATTCTTTTTTTAATATATTCTTCCCAGTCTAATTGCCACTTAAAAACACATTGATGGTATTATTTTAGAGATTTTTACTGGATTATAATATTTCATAAAATGGCTTGGAATTGTTCCCGATATCCCAATGACTATAGAGAGCACTGAAATATGTTTCTTCCAGTAGTGGGTTTTTCCAACTGCCAGGTCACTGTGTTTTATTAATGTTTCCAATATTTTATCTTCACCGCTGACATCCCCTGGAATTGCAGTTTCAATTATCTGAATGTTTCCTCATTCTATGATCATTGTTGTCGTCATTATCATCATCATTACATGAAATACGTTGATATCCTTTAGTTTGGAATGGGTTCATTAATGCACTGGATTAGTGTGGAAAAGCTGATATTAAATCCAAATGAGACACGCATGCTGGGTTTTGGTTTTGGTGTGTGTGTTTGTTTGTTTGTTTAAAGTCCTGACTCAAGGATTAGGATGCAGCTCTCCTCCGGAAAGATCAGACTGATAGTTGGCTATACTGTATTCATTATAACCAGGAGCCCCGTGGCACAGTGGCTAAATGCCTGTAGTGCAGGTAAAACTGTGCTCACGACCTGAGGTTCAATCCCAGGTAATAGGCTCATGGTTGACTCAGCCTTCCATCTTTCCGAGGTCAGTAAAATTAGTACCCAGCTTGCTGGTGGGGGGCATAAACCACCCAGAGACTACTTGAAGTGCTATGGGGCGGTATAAAAGCAGAACACTTTGCTTTTTGATGCTGTTTGTGGATTTTCAGATGACACCAACGTCAAGGAAAGTTTTTGCACAACTGTGCTTGATGTTCCACTGTGGTCATCCTTGATTCCATTTGATCCAGCAACAGTTAACTCTGTTTTGGTTACATCACAGCAAGACTGTTGCTGGTAAGGCTATCAGATCAATAAGATCCAATCCCCTAAGATTTTAAATCCAAAGCAATTAATACCTAAGAGCTAAAAGCAAAACAAAGTGTACTGGTTATAGACCACACCATAAGGCTTAAAGCACTCTCTGGCCAGTTTATGAAGGCTACACATTGTTCCCTTCCCCAGTGACCTAGATACGTAGTTTACCAAACTCAGAAAGATGGAAGGATGAGTCAACTTTGAGCCGGCTACCTGAATCTGTTAGGATCAAATTCAAATTCAAGTCATGAACACAGTTTTGGCTGCAGTACTGCAGTTGAACCATTGCACCATGAGTCCCTTGTGATGGCATATCATTGGGGGGGGGAGGCTCAATTCAAAGTATTGATTGAAGTGAACACTTAGGGCCTTTTTACACGACCCCTAAGATCCACTGGTCCCTTAAATTCGGACCAGAGACCTTGAGGGTTTGTCGCTCTCCCTGCGTTCCCACCCCCTCCACACTTCCTTGTTCTGTTTCCGTGAGGGGAGGGAGAAAAAAAGGGAGAAAAGAATGCACTCTTACCTCCGGAGTGCCGGTGGAAGTTGCTCCGACCCCCCCGTCACTTCCTGGTTCCTCTTAAAGGGGCGGGAGGCAAAAAAACAAAACAAAAAAAAAGAAGCGAGCAGAGCCCGGCACTCTCCGCATCAAAATTTTTCACTCTCCCAGAGCAGGTACTTGAAAGGTGCGCTGGGTCGCACTTAGGTGGGCTGGGTCGCACTTAATTTTCTGTTAGCTCCGGAGCTGGTGGGGAAACATTTTTTAAGCTCCGGAGCTGGGAGCCATTTGCAGCGGAGCTTAGGGGTCGTGTATAAACGCCCTTAGGAAAAAAGTGAAGTGAATTTAAGTGTGACAGGCAAGTGCAGAGTGAATAGAAAGATTAGTCAAAATTCAGCCCAGGGGACTTTGTAGATCCTAGACCACTCTTGGACTCACAACAGCAACAACACATCTGCGTTCCAACAAAACTAAAGTGAGCTACCATTTCTGGATGACTTTTTAAATAACTAGAATTCTTCCCATACAATTCCAGACAAAAGTTACTCGTTTCCACATCCCTCCAAAAATGCTACTTTGAGGGGGGTATTTAAGTTTTAGCAGTTTAACAGGTTTTGATGGTATAAGGTGTTTTTTTTGTGAGTTTTAGCCTGCATACCGAAAATGGTGTTGCGCCTTTGGTGAGCTCCATTTGATCCTGCCGTTTCATCGCAGGGATTCCCAATCCCCATCAGAAGTTGTTAAATTACTGCTCCCAGAATCGTTTATCACTGGCCATGCTGGCTGGCATTTCTAAGGACTGACTGATGTCCAACGGCATATGGGGACCCAAGTTTAGAAATTACTGGTAGACAGTTATGGTTATTTAAATATGAAAAATCTTCTCTCCGTTGGTTCTCTGGGCAAAACATGCCATTGTAACTAAGTACTGCACAATAAATGTACATTTTCCCCACAGGAAGTCCTATAGAATTCCCCCCCCCCCCCGCAGACTAAACCCAAGAGACTTGAGTGAGCTCTCGGATGCAGCTGCGTTGAGGGTCAAAGTGTTCACGAAGGTGGAAAAAAGGCAGCCCAATGGCAGCTCCAGAAGAAATAACAAAAGAAGAACCATGAAGAATTCTCTGCCTTTTGAACTACTCATCTGTTTTCCATTTTTAAACAGCCTTCTGATTCTTTTTATTCCTCTCAGTTTCTTTTATGCTAATGAATGCCTGCCAGATTCACATCTATTCTCTCACTCCTACGTGTATGTGTAGTATATACGACTCCTGAATATTACATGTTAGGACTCAATTGTCCATATGGGCAACTGTGTTAATACTTTTGGTTTGTGTACTCCACTTTAATAATCACAGCTTATTAAAATGTTCGGTTCTATTCGCTTAGGTCTGAACAAGGACAACAGCTTTTTCATTGGGGCAGATTTACTTTACAATGCTAGGATGACTCTGCTCTCACTGACTATTGCTAATGAGATGCTTTATTTTCAATATACTGGGGCTCTGATTACATTGTCCTAGACTGCACCATGTGCATTCCATTGCTATTTAAGTCAACGTTTTCTTTTACTTTTCCCTTTATTATAATTATGTGTCATCAAGTTGATTACAACTTAGGGTGAAGCTGTCTCTTCTTCCAGGAGGTACAACAGGGAATAAAATTCCCCGTCTTGTGCATATGTGTGTGCATGAGTGTACGGCCCTGATCCTGGTCTGAGCCTAGGGTGTGCTTGTTTGACTCAACCAAAATCTGGGGTTGAAATTCCTCTTTGCTGAGACCAAAGGCCATATACAGGTTATGTCATAATAAAACAGCTTTGCATTTGAGATGCTCCAAGGTGCTCCAGTCCTAATATGTAATGGACATTTATATTTTTTTCCCAGTGTTCTAAAGTAAATCTCCCCAACAAAATTATTTAGTACCGTGAGACGGATAACTAGAGCATATTTTCCTGGAGGGTTCCCCTATTAAAATTACCTCTTAAAAGGGCTCTGATATGAGGATGCCATGGTGTAAGCCAGTAATCCCCAACCTTGGCTTCCTCAGAGGCTGTTGGGTTAAAACTCCCCGTCAGCCACTTCAAAGTGAACCAATATCATCCAGTGTCATGCGGACACCAAGCATTAAGACCCGACTAAGAGCTGTGGCAGGAGCAAGAGTCATAGGGCGCTTTTACACGACCCCTAAGATCCGCTGGCCGCTTAAATTCGGACCAGAGATCTTAGGGGGTTCGTCGCTCTTCCTGCTTCCACACCCCTCCACACTTCCTGGCTGCTGGCTGCGTGAGGGGAGGGAGAAAAAAAGGAAGAAAAGATCCTGCCTCACCTCCCTTCTGGCTCTCCTTCTGGCTCTCGGCTCTTGCCAGCAAGATTCCTGTCTCTGTAAAAGTAGCTCTTAAAGGGGCGGGAGCCAAGAAAACAACAAACAGAAGGGAGGAGAGCCCCGCACTCACTATCTTTACACCGCATCAAGGAATTTTCAGGATGGAAGAGCAGGTACTTGAAAGGTGTGCTGGGACGCGCTAAAGTGGGCGTGGTCGCACCTAATTTCCTGTAAACTCTGTAGCTGGTGGGTAAACATTTTTAAGCTCCGGAGCTGGGAGCCATTTGCCCCGGAGTTTAGGGGCCGTGTATAAACGTCCATAGAATCATAGAATCATAGAGTTGGAAGAGACCTCAAGGACCATCTAGTCCAGGGGTCCTCAAAGTTTTCAAACAGTGGGCCGGTCCACCACCACCCAGACACCACTGGGGGCCAGATCACAGTCCAAAAGCAGCTGCGGAGGCTTGCTTGCTCACAAAAAGGGGGTAGGTGGGGGGTTTGCAATTGGTCCCAGGGGCCGGATTCAGGACCTTGGGGGGCCGCATCCGGCCCCGGGGCCTTAGGTTGAGGACCCCTGATCTAGTCCAACCCTTGATCAAAACAAAATCCATCTCACTCCTATTTACATTGGCTCCTTGAAGGCTCATAACTACTTGAACTCTTTCCCATAAACCCAGTTCCACCTTGTAGAGTCTTGGGGGTGGGGAGATTTCAAACTGGTCACGTGGATATGTCTACTCCATCCTTTGCCCAGCAGGAAGATGTTCCCATCTATTTAAGGAAGCCTGGATGCCTAATAATGGAGCTTAGGACTTGCAGCCATAGACTCATTTCTGGAGCCTCACCCATTCTCAGCATATTCAAGACATGTAGTCTCTTCTTCAGTGTTCAGAATAGGCACGATTCCTTGCAGCGAGGCCACCCTCCACCAGATGCTTCTGCCATATTTTGCTTGGGCTCTTTCCCTTTAACAAGACTTGCTCTTTCCATGGTCATCTCCCACCCAGCCCCTGGTCCCCCCCCCCCGCCCCCGCCGCCACCACCTTGCTATTAATATGTGCAAACTCCTGACACCCCTGATAGCTCCCAAGTGCCGACATTCATCACATTTTAGGGAGCAGGTCAGCAGTGAAGGAACTGAAATTCATGTGAAAAACTCTCTGGGATGGCTCCGGTGGCTCACACCTGCACGTCCTATTCATCCGCACTGTTTACATATTGTCATCCACAATTAATTCTTTCCCCAGACGCTCCGCTGATTGCCCTCCCATTGCACAGGGACCCCATTCTGAGCTGTTGTGGCTGTTAAATTGAGCATGGGGCACCGTGATTAAATTAAGTTTTGTGGTGCTCTCCCTCCCTCTCTTCTTTTCTCCTTCCTCTCCCCTTTTTCTCCCCCTTCTGTTCAGTAATGATGCTGGTATGAAGTTGACTGGCACTGGAGGACAAAGGTAATTACAGACACTCCATGTGTGGAGAAGGAAGGTTTGCATTTTGAAGTTTGAACCACAACAACCACTGGTGTGGCAGTGGGATGGGTGGGTGGGTGGGAGGGGGAAGTGCATGGGAACAAAGATAGCATCCCTGGATGGATGGCTGTGAATTCAAGGACAAAACCAAAATTCAGTGACAGAATAAATGGGAAAAGTAGAAGAAAGGTCAGACTCAGAACAGAAGAGGGAGAAGAGCAGTTCTAAAAAAGATAATGCCACGCGTTGCATGTGTTTATGTGCTAAGTGAATTCTTCGCTACCCCATCCTCCACACACCTCTGCTTTCCTGGTAGTGAAACATTGCAACCAGATACTTTTAGAGAGCTGAGCATTTCAACATCTCTTAATTGACCTCTGATTAGAACTGGGAACCACTGCAGCTAGCCAGCTAGAAAATGGTTCAGTTCATTTGCTCCCAGAGCCATTCATCCAGCAGGTAGCTTTTCCAGCCTCTGGGCCTTATTGTGCCAGAGGCCTCTGGAAACTGAAGCATTCATCATCAGAAAGCTCAGGTGTCTCCAGATGAGGCTATTACAAAAGCAAGAAATTCTGTTATTGCCAGGATCCTTGATTGGCACAACAATCTGTCCTATTTCTCAAGGAGGCTGTTGATATTGCATCCACAGTCTGATCTCTTCATTTTACTTTATTTATCAGCCATTGTTTATACCAAACCTTTCCAGAGTATCAGCAATGAAGTACACAGTTCAAATGAAAACTATTAGGGTCACCCTAATTTTGAAATGGCTTGACAGGACGGAGCAACAATAACAGACAGATACACAGTTATGTTCTGTCTTTTCTTTAACCCAAAGGGGTCCTCAGACCAGCCAGTTGTTCATGTGGAAGACATCTGATCTTCAGTGACCAAGTACTGTATAGAAAGAGAAGAACAGATGTTAAAACCAGATGTTAAAACCAGGGAAAGCTTGGGTTAGTTAAGTGGTGAAACATGCAGCATGGATACCTGAGTTAGAAAAGATAATCAGTGGCAGCTTGATTTCTCAGAGGATAAATTTCCAAAGAAGGAGCACCTCCTGTCTTGGATCACTACCTGCCATGCTCCTAGAGGGCAAAGTGACCCCCAAAAGGGGTCTTCAGAGGTTATCTAAGGGCTACACATGGAAGCAAGTAATCATAGAAGTCCTTTAAGATTTTTAAAGTCAAACCAGCACTTTGAAATGTGCCCAGCAATGGACCCTAAAGGCAGTGTACTTCACTGAGAAATGACAAGATATTATGAATGTGACTTCATACTTGAACTATATATTTACTTGTCAAATGTCCATCAGTATGACTGAGCAAGGGAGTGTCGGTAAAGAAGAGTCCTTGTCTCTTTAAGTCATCAAAGAGATGCTGTTTCAGATGCATCTCTTCTATTTAACCCACTTGGGAAACTGCATATTCACGCCATCCACTCATACAAGCACTTCTATGGACAAATGGTGGGCCAGGCCTCTATCAGTATCTGCCTTGCACAAACATCATGGGTCTGGGACCTGTACAGTAAGAAAATTCATATTGACTCTCATCTATACTGTTTCAACCCATCATCTGGTTGCAGAAGAGCTGGGAAAGATACTAGTGTATGTAGAAAAATTCAAGGAACTAAGGGCACATCCAGATGGGGAGGTTAAAGTGATCTTACTGTAGAAGCAACATAGGCAAAGAATTACTTGAACTATGACTGATTCCAAGGGGTACAAATCTCAGTGAAGGAAAGCCAGAAGTTACAGCACCAAGGATAGTTCCAAAAAAGAGAGCAATGTAGACCATCTGTTAGACCAGTGGTTCCCAACTTTCCTAATGCCGCGACCCTTTAATACTGTTCCTCATGTTGTGGTGACCCCTTGCCCTCCTTGGAGGAGGCCACAAGCCCCCTTTGGCAGGCCACTGCCACAGGTGCCATAGAGAACTTCCCTCTACAGGCACCCTCAGCCAACCACAGCCTCCAGTGCCATTGACTGACATCCCCTCCAACCTATCAAGCTGTAAATTACTCTTTCCCCCCTTCCTCCCCCCCAGACCCAAACCATTTGTGCCTTTTTTTTACTGGCTAATGGCGACCCCTATGAAATGGTTGTTCGACTCCCAAAGTGGTCTCAACCCCCGGGCTGGGAACCACTGTGTTAGACCATCCTTGTGGCCTGCTACTCTTACCCACAGAGTTTCTAATGGTGACTACGAATCACCTAGATATTCCAATTTGTAAAATTTTATCACTTCTTTGTCATACAAGGCTACACCACCTCCTGTTTGCCCCTCCCTGTCCTCCCTGTACAGCTTATAGTCTGGGATAACTGTATCCTATTAGTTATTATCTGTCCACCAGATTTCAGTGATGCCAGTAATATTAATATTTTTTAGAGATGGACACGAAACAATTTTTTGTTTCATTTTTCATTTTGCTCCCTATCAAAATAAAAAATGAAGTGACCCATCAAAGAAAAACGAAATGAAAGGAAATGGAAATTTTTCATTTCGTTCCATTTCATTTTCCATTTTCCCATAGGAATGCATTGAGGTAATGCATTTGTATGGGAAACTGATTGGGCACGTGAAATGGTGGGCTTTTTACACCAGCACTACACACACACACACACAAAAAGTTGCACAAGCAACACACACACACACATACACACACACACACACACACACACACACACACACACACACACACTAGAAAAACAATAAATGAAAGAAAATGAAAAACAAAATGATCTTTTAAAAATTTGTTTAAAACAAAACAAAACGGAAGGGAACGGAAACGAAAAATGAAACAAAACACTATTGTAGTGTTTCATGCCCATCTCTAATATTTTTATCTATTGCTAAGTATTCTAGTTCCCTATTTTGTTCCGGAGGCTTCTGGCACTTGCGTACAAGCATACAAGCATTTATATATGCTTTTCTGATGCAGCCTTTTGAGCCCAGTTGCATCATTAGACTGCCTCTTGCATCCTTCTGCTGGAGTGCTGGTGACTATCTCCTCGCTCTGCTCAGTAACTTTTGCATCCTCCTCACTACTCACTACTCAATGTCAAATAATTACAGTTTATTCCATCTTGTAACTAACCAAAGACATTTGATGAATTCCATTCTGAACCTGGATTTGCTTTCCTGAGCAAGATGATAGCAGTCAGAAAGTGGAGGATTTTTTGCTGTCTTGTTGTGGTTAGAAGACTTCCTGGCAACATCGCATCATCTCACTAAATGATGTTAAAAACCAACTGGACTTGATGGTATGTAGCTATTATTTATGAAAATAAACATAACTTTCCAAAAAAATTAAACCTTTGTACTGAAATGAAACTCACACCCCAGTACATGCCAAATTTCAAAATTTTACAACAGTAAGATGTAAACTCAGGCTTGCATGATACATCATTAGTAAAAGGAAACAGAAGAGACTCTTTGGTTTGTGTTGCCTTCACCTCCCTTAGAGCAACAGCAAAAGTGGGGTGAATGGCAGCCTTGTCTTATCTACAAGGGGCAAGGGGCAGGGTGATGTTAGATACCCCCAAGTGCTTCCACATGTCCCAGGTACCACAGGTCAAACCGCCTGGTGCAGGAGGATAAGAGAACTCACAAAGACACTGCCCCCCCCCCCGAATAATGGAAAGAACAATGATTTGCTCCAGCTTTAATAACAGGAAACTAAATCCAGGTTGCCATAATTTGGGCCACCACTCAAATAACTACAAATATGGAGGAAGCCCCAGGTGTGTGAATTGTTCTGCATCAAACATTGACAGCATTCCACCATCCAAGACCTTCCAGGGGACAAGATTAACAGTGGCAGAGGCATGAAGTGGGCTACCAGTGCAGTAGTTAACTGACAACTGAGTATGTTTGTGAACTCCACCCAAAAGCTTTGCGTTTGGGGCAAGGTGAAATAGTACAAAGGCTCTGTCTGGGGTGTCAGATCTGTGCTGACCCAAGAGTCTACGCCTTGATATTTCATTCATTTAAAAAATCAGCCTTTGCATTTAGCTAGTCCAAAGCTAATACGTGAAACATTGCATAGCATGGAGAACTGGTTTCTTACAATCCATCTGAGACTTTCTTCTATGAATTTATTGTCCCGCAAAGATGTCTGAAGGAAGTGAAAGTGATAGAGACCCAGCTGGATCCCTTTCCTATGCCTTCCTTCTTATACTAATGCTTCCATGTAGATTTTCCTAGTGCATTTCAATCCCTGCTCTCTATATAGAGGCGATAAGAGATGACTCAGTGGGAGGTTGCAACAAGAAGGTGTGTGTGTGTGTATGTTTTGCCAGAAGATCATGAGATTATTTTCTCTAATAAGGAAGGAGAGACTTTTAAACTCAGTTCTGTCTCCAATCCATGGCCTGCTTTGCGCACCCTTTAAAATATTCTGCAAGTGAAAGAATGACTCAATCAATTTTCCTTTGAACAGCTCTCCACTAATTAAATTGGTATCCCATTGTGTCTGGATGTTAAAAGATACCTATCAAATTCCATCCTCAACAGCTGGCATGGCACCTGCAACACCAGGGGACAGCAACTGCATGACCCCCTTTGTTGATTACTGTGTTTTAGAATAGAATGTGGTCAGACTTAATGCTTCTATCTTTGTATGCTTTAAACTTCATATGAAATAACTGGTACGACAGCACGCTTAATGTCACATTTTATATTGTTCTCTCTGTTGTTTTTAACATTTGCTTTGTTGCATTTTTTCATCAGCTACTGTAGATGAATAGATGGACAGAGAAAAAGAAGAATACATTGCTAGGCATTCACAGTTCTATTGTGTGTCATGGTGTTGTGTAATTTAACACAGTCCACTAAGACTGAAACATTTGAAATGGGGATTCATCACAAAATGCTAACAAGTTTTTGGACTGAAAGGTGACACATAAATAAGTACAGTGGACCATCGTATAACAAAGGGTTTGTATAATATAAAATCTGTACAACATAAAACATTCCGGAGACAGGGGAAATTTACTTAACAGAATCACCTATGGGGCAAATCCATACAACATGAAAATGGTTGTGATTAGGGATTACTCTGTTTTCCATGCAATCCTATGGGAAATGTGTATAAAGAAAAATTTGCTTAACATAATTGCATTTGGAATGAATTAATTCCTTTATACAAGGTACCACTGTAGTTTAAATAAATGACTAAAAACCAATCACTTATAAGACCTAAAATGCAGAAAGTTGGACTTCTTTTGTAACCTAATAAGAAATTAAAAGTACAGGTTCTTTCAGATGAACAAAGTAAAATTACTGGGAAAAGAAGTGCAGGAAGGATTGCTGGAGAATCTGGGGGAACAGATTCCCAAAACTGGCCTTTTGCCCTCAAGTGCAATGGAGGATACTTGGCATAAAGGTAGACTCCAGCCTCCGGTCCAGTTTGTCGATCTGTACAGAAAGGGAAGTGTCACTATTCTGTCCTTTGCCTCCAGCAGCAAAGCTTCTTGAATGAGCCCTGCCCTCCCTAGAGTATTCTGAATAGTTATACCCCAGAGCTCATCAAGATACAACAGGGAGAGGAAAAGGAAGCTCTCAGATCTCATATCATGGGGCGGGTGAAAACAGGAGAGGTGAACATGCAAGAGGAAAATATTAGGAGTCCCGCAGCGCAGTGATTAAATGCCTGTACTGCAGGTAAAGCTGTGCTCACCACCTGGGGTTCAATCCCAGGTAGCCGCCTCATGGTTGACTCAGCCTTCCATCCTTCCAAGGTCGGTAAAATGAGTACCCGGCTTGCTGGGGGAGGGGGCAATGCGTAGCCTGCATACTGTAATTAAAACTGTAAACTGCCCAGAGACTACTTGCCAAGTGGTATGAGGCGGTATATAAGCAAAACACTTTATTGAAAGGGGAGGATGGGTGGCAATGGGAAAAGTGGGAGGCTGATGGTGGAAACCAACAAGTTTCTTGTTTGTTTGTTTGTTTGTTGATTTTTTTAAGAATGAGTCAGAAAAAGCCAGGATGCCCCAGTAAAACTAATGCAAGAGGGCACCGTGTGTGTGAGAGAGAGAGGGGAGGAGGGAGAGAGAGAGAGAGAGAGAGAGAGAGAGAGAGAGAAGAAAAAGAGGAATTTTGACATTCTAGTGAGGGAAACAGAGTTGGGTTCTTATTAAACAGATATGTCAAAGTATCATGTGGACTAGCTAAATCATAATAGAGGTTTCTAAGTAAGTGGGCTAGATAAGGAGCAATTTTACCAGCTCCACTCCCCCCAAATGAGTTTCCATGACTGAGCAGGGATTCAAATCCAGGTCTCCTGAGTCACAGTCCACTGTTTTATCTGTTACACCACACTTGGTATGTATCTAGGTATGTTTATAGTCAACTGTTGTGTATTACCTTTCAACACACACCCCATGCAGAATGTATTGCAGTAGTCAAATCTGGCTGAGTAAGAACATGAATTGGGATGCTTTAAAAAAGCCTCTGTATGAGTGTATGAATGACCTGGCTTCCATATTCAGAACGGCCAAAACCTACATGCTTCATTCTACCAATAGCAACTGGTTAGGAATCCATTATAAGAGATAGGTCTAATAGCATCTTAAAACAGTATTTGGAAAGTAGAGTAATCCCATCCAATACAGACTGCTTCCTTATTCCTTGATCTTCCTTTTGGCTGACTAAAAACACCTCTGTCTTGTTTGGACTAAAGTTTCAACATGTTCACCTTCATCCAGTCCATTACTGATATCAAACATTGATCTGAAGCTGAAGGAGCTTCCTTGGATTCAAGTGGCAAGGAGAGTAGAGTTGGGTGTTATCCTCATTCTGGTGACACCAACCCCTAAAACTCTGGATAATATCTCCCAATGGATTCATGTAGATGTTAATTAACATAGGAAACAAAACAGAATCCTAGGGGATGCACCAGTCAGGATTGGGGTGCCGGACAGAAATCGCCTAGCAACACATTCTGCATCCTCTCCTCCAGGAAGGATTTGGCCCACCATAATAAACGAGAAGGGACGCAAAATGCAAGGGAGAAAGGGAAAGATACAGAAAATTGAATGCAGACTTCCAAAGAATAGCAAGGAGAGACAGGGCGGCCTTCTTGAATGAACAGTGCAAAGAAATAGAGGAAAACAACAGAAAAGGAAAAACCAGAGATCTGTTCAAGAAAATTGGAGATATTAAAGGGGTATTTCGTGCAAAGATGGATATGATAAAGGACAAAAATGGTAGGGACCTAACTGAAGCAGAAGAGATCAAGAAGAGATGGCAAGAATATACAGAAGAATTATATCAGAAAGATCTGGCTGTCCCTGATAACCAAGATAGCGTAATTGCTGACCTGGAGCCAGACATCCTGGAAAGTGAAGTCAAGTGGGCCTTAGAAAGCATTGCAAACAACAAGGCCAGTGGAGGTGATGGCATTCCAATTGAACTCTTTAAAATATTAAAAGAGGATGCTGTAAAGGTGCTGCATAAGATATGGATATGCCAGCAAATTTGGAAAACCCAGCAGTGGCCAGAGGACTGGAAAAGATCGGTCTACATCCCAATCCCAAAGAAAGGAAATGCCAAAGAATGCTCCAACTATCGCACAATTGCACTCATTTCACATGCTAGCAAGGTTATGCTCAAAATTCTACAAGGCAGGCTTCAGCAGTATGTGGAAAGAGAACTTCCAGAACTACAAGCTGGATTTCGAAGGGGCAGAGGAACTAGAGATCAAATCGCCAACATGCGCTGGATTATGGAGAAAGCCAGAGAGTTCCAGAAAAACATCTACTTCTGCTTCATTGACTATGCCAAAGCCTTCGACTGTGTAGACCACAACAAACTATGGCAAGTCCTTAAAGGAATGGGAGTGCCTGACCACCTTATCTGTCTCCTAAGAAATCTATATGTGGGACAAGCAGCAACCGTCAGAACTGGATATGGAACAACTGACTGGTTTGGAATTGGGAAAGGAGTACGACAAGGCTGTATACTGTAACCTTGCCTATTTAACTTATATGCAGAGTACATCATGAGAAAGGCCGGTCTGGATGAATCACAAGCCGGAATTAAGATTGCCGGAAGAAATATCAACAACCTCAGATACGCAGATGATACTACTCTAATAGCAGAGAGTGAGGAAGAATTAAAGAACCTCTTAATGAGGGTGAAAGAGGAGAGTGAAAAAAATGGGCTGAAGCTCAACATCAAAAAAACTAAGATCATGGCCACTGGTCCCATCACCTCCTGGCAAATAGAAGGGAAAGAAATGGAGGCAATGACAGAGTTTATTTTCTTGGGCTCCTTGATCACTGCAGATGGTGACTGCAGCAACAAAATAAAAAGACGCCTGCTTCTTGGGAGGAGAGCAATGGCAAACCTAGATAGCATCCTAAAGAGCAGAGACATCACTTTGCCAACTAAGGTCAGGATGGTTAAAGCTATGGTTTTTCCAGTAGTGATGTATGGAAGTGAGAGCTGGACTATAAAGAAGGCTGATCGCCGCAGAATTGATGCTTTTGAGCTGTGGTGCTGGAGGAGAGTCTTGAAAGTCCCCTGGACTGCAAGGAGATCAAACCTATCCATTCTGAAAGAAATCAACCCCGAATGTTCACTGGAAGGACAGATTTTGAAGCTGAGGCTCCAGTACTTTGGCCACCTCATGAGAAGAGAGGACTCCCTAGAAAAGTCCATGATGCTGGGAAAAATCGAAGGCAAAAGGAAAAGAGGACGACAGAGAATGAGATGGTTGGACGGTGTCATCGATGCAACCAAAATGAATTTGACAAAACTCCAGGAGGCAGTGGAGGATAGGAAGGCCTGGCGAGCTCTGGTCCATGGGGTCACGAAGAGTCGGACACGACTGAACGACTGAACAACAACAACAACAACAACAACAACAATAACAAACGTATCCCCAAGTCCCATTCCAGAGAGGTGGTTCAGGAGGATACTATCTATGGCCAATAGTATCTAAAGGTGCTAAGAGATCCAGTAAAAGCATAGGTAAATGAGAAAGAACAAGAAGTCAGAGAAATTCTATCATGACCCCACTCCCCGTCAAGATCACAAAAGGACTCTATCCCACGGTCTTTAAAATCTGGATCTAATTTACAGATAAACCGGCTCAAAAATTGTGCCCCCACGATCAACAGGGTTTTAAAAAAACAGTAACGCCCACTTAACCGGGTTCCAGTGAGTTTTCCAAGACCCAAGGCGGAGGGTGGGTATTTTTGATCTGGTTCAAAACGTTAGTGGGGGTGCAGAAAACCTGTTCCCCCCTTTTTGTTGTCAGTTTACCGGTTATGTGGATCAGCAACATTTTATCTTGCTTCCCCCCACACCTGACTGCTATCTCTTCGATATTCTGCTCGGGAGACAGCCAGCGAAGTCAGGGCAAGAAGGAGGAGGAGGCTCACTTGTGGGACAAGGATGAAAAGGACAAGTCACCTCTTCGGAGGCCAACTGAAAGCAGCCAGGGGCTCCCAGCAACGGTGTGGGTCAGCCCCTGTGTGGGCCTCCCTTCCCTAAGGTACCCAGGAGAAATTCTCACTAGGCAGGGCCTCTGTCACCATGCCAGGAGAGGGGGGGCACGTGCACGTTGGGGGGGGGATCCGGCCGTGACGAAAGAAGAGGGAACTTCCTTCTCGGCAAAGGAGCGAAAGGGAATCCTGAGGCTGGCCAGCAACTGATTGATAGGCAGCCTGGAGCAGCAAAAGCCCGGCATTGGTGGACTTTCCCTTGAGGGCTGTCAACAAGGAAGCCCCTCATTGGTGCCTGCCTCAGGTGAGGCTGAGGAGGGCTCAGCGGCAATGCCACCAGGTTGAGTGCTGGCACGGAAGCGAAGGGTAGGGCAACTTGCACTGGCTCTCTCTCTCTCTCTCTCTCTCTCTCACACACACACACACACACACACACACACACACACACACACACATTCTCGCCTGCCTGCCTGCCTGCCTTGTTTCTGAGGCAGCCTTGCTCCCACCCCCCACCCCATCCCCGATCTCTCACTGGGAAAGCCTACGGCCTCTCTGCCTTCTCCCTAGTGGCAATTAGCATCTGCTGCTGCCACCACATCATGCCACCTCCTTCCCCTCCTCGGGCGCTCCTCTAAACCCACGCCATGCTGCTGCCACTCCCCCTCAGAACTTCTAGATGCAGATTAAGGACACAGGGACATTAAAAATGTGGCTACTTAAACCACATCCATGGGAATGCAGCAACTGCATTTTCAGTCACGTGACGACTTCAGAAAGAAACACAGCTTTTATTATTAACCGCCTCTTTTCCTCCGTGTGATAGGGCCCCAAAACACAGAAAGGAATTCAGTACAGGGCAGGCAAAGCTAGTCCCATGCAAATCAAATCTGGACAGGAAATTGCTGGCCGTATCTCCAGGCTGCCTCTGTCTTGATGTTCTGTGGTCTTGATGTTCTGCTGCACTAAATGTCAGCGTCAAAAACAGTGGGTTTTAAACAATACCCTTGCAGTTACGTGCATACCTTCTCTTCCTTCCAGCCATCCTTTTTATGGTTCTAAAATCCTCTCACAACAGCAGCGTTCTCTTCTGATGATTCCTCTAACAGCCATGAGATCTATATGGGGGTCATTTCTCTCTCATGCTGAGAAACAGATGAGGGGTGATGACTGGAGAGGGTGTGTTTTAAGAGGGTGGATCTTCCTTAGGAAATCCAGTTGTGCTTTGGGCTCCTTTAATATGTGGCGTGGTAAGGTGCTCCATGTCCTTTGTTGCTGGTTGGCAAATCCCATGAGGCAAATGGAGAGGTAAAGCGAAGAGGAAGTAACTTACCTTTTTAGAATTTAGCAGGCCGCTCTTGTTCAAAACAGGGAGGAGACACTGTTTTAGTTACGTTTTTGCCTAACATTTTAAATCTAAGATTGTTAATTCTTCTGTCAGACTTGAATAACTGATTATTTGTCTGTTTTAATATTGTGTTTTGTATGATGTAATCTGCCATGGGTCCATTTTTCGAAGAAAGCTAGGGCAAAAATATTTTAAATAAATAAAACTGAGGGTGGAATGTTTGAAGGAACAGAAATTATTAGCCATGAATATGCCAGCCTGTTTTTAAGATCCAAACCTCATCCTTAGCATTTTGCCAAGAGATGACTTCCAATGCCTCTCTCTTACATGTTGTTGAAGAGGCCTCCTTTAGTAAACCATCAGAGCAGCCTCACAGCCCTCCACACATTGTTACTACCGTCCCCTCTAATTTTCAGCCTTAGTGGACAGGGTTCTGTCCCTTGCGCGCATGACTTCACTCCCTCCATGTGTGTGTGTGGCTGCCTTGTCGTGAGGGATCTGTCACAACCGGAACAAGAACTTTTGCTGTGGATGTGCGATGGAGGAAAATCTCTGCATGGAAGGGGCAGAACTGAGTGCATGCACACACGCACATGCACGCACATGCACGCACACGCACATACACACACACACATGCACGCACACGCACATACACACATACACCTTAGAAAGAACCTTGGTTATTACATAATAGTATATGTGCGTGGTGCAGAGCTTGCTAGGCATTGGCGACTTATCATTAATTCCCTTTTTAAATAACTAAGTTTTAACTGCATTATAATAACTACATTGCAGTCACATTACATTATGACTGTGACTTCATCAGGAATTTCACTCCTTTTGCAATGAAAAGTACAGTATCTCTATAGTTACCAGCTGTAGCCTCTTTCAGTGGTGAAAAAGGAATACCACATGGTTCCAGTGCTAGCTCATGTGTGTGTGTGTGTTGTGTCGTTACAGTCGTGACCGACTCTTCGTGACCCCATATCCATGGAGTTTTCTTGGCAGAAATACTGGAGTGGTTTGCCAGTTCCTACTCCAGGCACCTACAGCACCTGGTATTCAATGATGGTCTCCCATCCAAGTACTAACCAGGGCCGACCCTGCTTAGCTTCCAAAATCAGGCAAGATCGGATGTGCTTAGGGCATCTAGGCAGCAGTGCTAGCTCATACTGTTGAATAAACAATATTTAACTGTCAAAATAACTAAAGACAACTAGTTACTTTTCAGAAGTCAGGTTAAAAGTTGCTTTAAGAATTGCAATGGCAACTGTAACAGCATCTATTTAGGGATTTGAAATCTTAACTATAATTGAATGGTAACTTTCCATGTTTGGATATGAGAGAAGGAGACTATTAAAGTGGCAACACAGTGCATTTTTCATGGAGCTAAGAGTCAGTACAATCATGAGTGCCTGTTTTTAGTAAGTAGAACAGAAGTATTTCATGTACTGCTCATACTTGCTTGATATAGAGATGGCTGGATGGCCGTGCCATTTAAAGGGGTCAGAGTATGCTGCCATCTTTCAAAAGACGGAAGATTATGAAATTATTTCCCCTATATTAGTTGTTGAATCATGTACTTAAAAAAACTTGAAGAAGTGTGCTTCAAACAACCTTCTTGTAGTGTAAATTTGAAAACACTAAGCGGAACACGTTTGAACCCAATTTTACTGAAATCTGAAATTTCATCCTGGACTGAAATGCTTTGGAAAAGCTCCATGTAGCCAAATCCTAGCTATTGTTACCGGAGACTAAAGTACTCCATATACATAAAACTTGCTGTCTTTGTATGCATTTAAATATATATACAGTATATTAAAAGATAAAAGCTCTTTATAAATGTAATCTTGCTATAATTGCACTCTGAAGGCCTTAATTGATTTACATTTCCTATTGATCCTTGCAACTGACAGAATGCACCACTCCCCTCCCCCCTTTTGCACTAATCTCGTTAGTTCTGTTTACAGTAAAACTTCCAAAGTACCCCCTTCAACAGATAATGACTTCCTTTGTTCCAGGCTGTCCCTTGTTTGCTGTCAGAATGAACAGATGGGAATTAAAACATGTTCCTAACAATGATGGTCTTCCAGTGTAATTAAAACAAGACATTTTTGTTTTTTTAAAAATACACCCTCTTTCCTTTATGTGTGGTCAGGAGTGAAATCTGCAGAGACTGAGTACCTCTGCAGTTCCCATTTCAGGGCATGCCTCTTCGATGGTGCTGATTTTGCTGAACAACGTTTAAACCAGAATTTCTCCTTTCTTTCCACCCTCACATCTTATAGGCCACTTTCATATACTGCACTAGGCTACCTGTTAGCTGCCTAGATGCCCTAAGCACATCCGATCTCGCCTGATTTCGGAAGCTAAGCAGGGTCAGCCCTGGTTAGTACTTGGATGGGCGATCACCAGGGATTACCAGGTGCTTTAGGTGTCTGGAGTAGGAACTGGCAAACCATTCCAGTATTCCTGCCAGGAAAACTCCATGGACATGGGGTCACAAAGAGTCGGTCATGACTGTAATGACACAACACACACAGGCTACCTGTTAGTCATGCTAGCTGTTAATTTGGAGCTAGTATCTCACTATATACCCATATTGTACTTCACCTGACTGAGGAAGTGGATTGTAATTCACAAAAAGTTAACTCCAAACTGCTATAGCAGTTCTCTTTTGTTTTCAGTTTTTCTTCATGCATGGTGACATTGACAAAACCAGTTTCCTCATAAGAGCCTTTTGGCACAGTGCTTAAACTGCATTACTGCAGCCAAGACTCTGCTCCTGAGTTCGAACTTGATGGATTCAGGTAGCCAGCTCTAGGCTGGCTCAGCCTTCCATCCTTCCAAGTTTGATCTATTGAGTACCTGCTCGTGACATAGGGGGGAATGTGTGGCCTGCATAATTGTAAACCACACAGAAAATGCTTTAAGTTCTGTGAAGCTGTATACAAGCCACATAATTTACTTTCCTCTTTGAAAACTGTGGCCAGTTTTGTATCTGGACATACAAAGTTAATAGGTATAAATATAAAAAAGTATAAATAAATAAATAATATGGATTGCATGCGCAGATCACAAAGATTCCATTAGCTTTATTAGGGATGGGATAATTTAGTTTTTGTAAACTACGACTTCCAGATTGCTGACTGAAGTAGCGTGGGAACTGCAGTTTCCAAAACGTAACTTCCTATTTCTGGCAGTCTTAATATAGTCTAAATGTAAAGTTACATTGAAGGCAAATGATTGAATGAAAGTAACATATGACTGGGGGGGATGCAATGTCCCCCAAACTGGGAGAAGGAGCTACCGCTGAGTGTAAACAACCAGCTGAAGCCATAATAACGACACAGAGATAAGATAATATGATGGGTCCCAGAACATCATTGTGCTACTGCTGAGTTACGGATGGCTTCAGCATACTGTATTGTGATGTGTTGATTAATCTTCACCCTTTTCATTGGAGGCATTGCTTTGGATGAATATTAATCGATGAGTTAGCAATTTTGACAAATTTTGCAAAAAAAAATTATTTACGCCCATCTCTAACCACTATGGCAGCCTTTCCGTGACTGCATAACAGAAGAGGAGTCTGGTTGGAGTGGAAAAAAATGTACCTCCTGCTGGGCCACATAGGGTATTTGTACACAACCCCTAAACTCCACCGCAAATGGCTGCCAGCTCCGGAGCTTACAATTGTTTCCCAACCAGCTCCGGAGTTTGCAGGAAATTAAGTGTGACCACGCCCACCTAAGCGCGTTCCAGCGCACTTTTCATGTACCTGCTCTCAGAGGGTGAAAATCCCCAGATCCGGATGTAATCTGGTGAGTGCCGGGCTCTCCTCGCTTCTGTTTGGTTTTTTTGCCTCCCGCCCCTTTAAGAGAAGGAATCAGGACGACGACGGGCGGCTTCGGAGGTGAGCCTGCATTTTTTCTTCTCTTTTTTTCTCTCTCCCCTCACGCAGACAGGAGCAAGTAAGTGCGGAGGGGTGGGGATGCAGGAAGAGCAACGAACCCCCAAGATCTCTGGTCTGAATTTAAGTGGCCAGCGGATCTTAGGGGTCGTGTGAAAAGGCCCTTAGTAAAGTGAAATCTCTGCCACCATGTTGGCATCAGTGAGCCAAACGCACACACAAAATGAAACGGGACCGACATACATGGCACCTCCCAATATATATGGCCTCCATGTTTTCTCTCGGGCTCCTGAGACTTTGTTACAGCTGCATGAAGGCAGACATAAGCAAGGCAACCCTTCCCTGCCTCTGAATCATTAAGGCACAGTGTGGGGCAGAGTTATTCCTTAGGAGGGACCTCTAGCACCCATCAGCAAGGAGACGGCAGGGCAGTTGCGAGAGGGTCGGCTTCACAAGAGAAAACTCTTCGCTCATTCAGAGATGAACGTGGGTGGCCTGGAAGAGCAGAATTCAGCACCCACCTTTGGATTGTGAGAATATTTGCATTTGGGATGCAGCGAAAGTTCCCTCTCACAGATACTGAAAAGTCTGCTTTCTTGGACTACAACTTCTAACATTCCCCCCAGCTAGCATGGCCTCTGGCTAAGGAGCCTGGGGACTGAACTCCAAAAACAACTTTTGCCCATCTCTGCTTCGCCATCGCCTTGTTGCACATCAGCTGTATGCTGCTCCCAAGCAACAGTCTCAGCACAACCCAGGGGGAAAAGACAGCCACCTCCCTGTCTAGTAGGGAGAGTCTCAGCAGTGGTCCTCTGCCAGGGATGATGCAAGGGCTGAGGACACAGGAGGAGGAAGTCTAGCAAGGGAAGGCGAACAAGCAAAGCTGGAAGGGAACGCTGACCAATTGGGGAAAAGAAATCCCATGGTGCCATCTAGTGGTTCCCGTGTGTCATTCACTTGGAATCAAGGGTTCAGCATATTTTGGCAATCCCAGAGATAAACCCGAAGAAACAATGTATTACAATCTTCTCTGTGAAGATTCTCAGTCATCCAGGGGAGTTTATCTGAAAGTTGAGTTGCCATGATTCAACTTCCAGAGAGTTACAACCCTGAACCTGGGACCTTAATTTTTTAATTGAGCCTTGCCAAGTTTCCATGATCTCTGTGCAAACAAAAGCTGAAAGAAAGAAAGAAAGAAAGAAAGAAAGAAAGTGGATGGGTTTCATGAAAAAGGGGGTATGATCACAAGGGTTCTCATTTCCCCATATCAATCCTTCATTCATAACCCCCCCCCCTCAAACTTTGTCGTTACAAATAGAGATTTCCCAAGAGCCAAGATACACATGATATTCGTTTGCTTTGGATCCATTTTTCCTGATTGTTTATTGTTCTTTTTTTAAGTAAACAGCCAGCTTGGAGGTCAAGATCAAGGCTGTGGTGTGTTTGTGTGGTGGGGGTGGTTCTATTTTTGCTTTTTGTCCCTGCCAGAAAGTGAAGGTTCTCCAATCACAACAATTCTGGAGAAATCTAGAAATATAGGCTCAGACCACCAAGCACTGCAGAACAATGAGGCAGCTGACATCGAGGTGCCAGGATAGCACAGTTGGCATGGAATGGTTTTTAAGCCTTATGAGGCTTTTTAAAAAAAACTTTTAAGTTTTCTCAAGAGAAGGAAAGTGAGGGAGACTAGCCACCATTGGGAGCAGAAGTGCAAGGGCATGCCAGGAGAGGGATTCAGAAGTGGTGGGGTTGACTTTTCAAACTAAACCTTGGGCTTTTTGTACACGACCCCTAAACTCCGGGGCAAATGGCTCCCAGCTCCGGAGATTAAAAATGTTTACCCACCAGCTCCGGAGTTAACAGGAAATTAAGTGCGACCCCGCCCACTTTAGCGCGTCCCAGCGCAGCTTTCAGGTACCTGCTTTTTGGATGTGAAAAATATTTGATCCGGTGTAAGGATAGTGAGTGCGGGGCTCTCCTGGCTTCTGTTTGTTGTTTTTCTGCCCCCCCCCCCGCCCCTTTAAGAGATCTGAATGCTGCCAGGAACAGAACGGAGGTAAACCGGCATTCTTTTCTTTCTTTTTTCTTCCTCCCTCAGGCAGCCAGCAACCAGGAAGTGCGGAGGGGGGTGGGGACAGAGGAAGAGCTACGAACCCCTAAGATCTCTGGTCCAAATTTAAGTGGCCAGCGGATCTTAGGGGTCGTGTAAAAAGGCCCCTTGTGTGGTCTAAACTGGAAAGAACTGTATTTTGCTTGATCGTGGCTTGTTTTTGATAAACAAATTTCAGGCAGACCATGGCTCCCTGAGTTCAGAAGTCACAGGGAAATGTGATTTGCTTAAAACTGGACATGAAATATTCTTATCTTCTCCAAGAGTAAAGCAGGAGATGGAGTGGTGCACATGAGTCAAAAAGCAGAAAGGTTCTCAAGCTGCTTTCTGTGGAGGTGTGTGAGGAGAGAAGAGGGAAAGAGTCCCCTTTTCCTCCCATGCTGCTGAGTCTTTCCGTCCCTTTTCTCAGACAAGAGAGAAATCAAGATCATCCTTGAGAGAGAATGAGAAAGGATGAAAGACCCCTTATCCAAAAGAGAATGGGAGGAGTCTGCCCAAATCACCACCTAAAGAACCACTTCAAGGCCTGGATTTACATACTCTGCTCTGAGGTAGATAAGGTGAAGGAACAGCCATTGAGGAAATGGGTAAGGAAGAAAAGGCGAAAGAAGAGAGGGAAGCAGAAGGGAAATTAGGCAGGAAAGGAGGAGTCTTGAAGTCATCTAGGCTAGGGGATGAGGGATTTCAAGAGGCCATCCACATTGGCTGAGACAAAAGGGGAGAGAAAAATCCATTCCCACAAGGTGAGAATGGATTAACCCTTGGCCAAACATGTGGGAATAATGATGGTCCCTAGAAAAAAGGCAGAAGAAAGACACACACACACACACACACACACACACACACACACACACACACACACACACACACACACACACGGGGGGGGGTTCTGAAAAACCCTCATACTGGGGCAAGAAGGAAATGAGTGTATATGGCAGGAGACTGAGGGAGGAAAAATGCCAAAAGAAAAAGAGAGAGCCAGGAACATGGAGAAATCCAACTCAAAGAGAGATTTTGGCCCCCTTGAAAACCCAGAATGTACCCTTGTGAGAGGGAAGACCCAGTCCAGAGACCCAGGTGGAAGGACTATGCCCGTGTTGTCGATTTCATCTGGAGAAGCGTGACAAGATACTTTTACTATGGATTGGCAAGAACCTTGGGGCTTTCTTGTGGGAACACGCACAAAAGAATTCTTTCCTCATTCTGTTGTGTGGGGAAAAGAAGTTATCTGTTAAAGTTGGAGTTGATGGTTTCTTGAATTTACCAGAAATAAATGTTGAGATGCTACACTTGAATCTGGATCTTTATTGTACTGAGTTTCAAGGGACAAAAAGGGAGGGATGGGGGTACCCTCAAGGGTGAACCTTCACAAGGTGCAAAACCCATCAAGATCATGTCAAATAAATATCTTTTCCAGTTATTCCAAGTGGAGAAATGTACCGCCATGTTTGTATAAATGATGGGGTACCTACAGTTGGAAACAGACTTAATTAGGGCCTGGTAGCAATCATTCTTTGGTGTGTTTTCTGCTTCTCTTGTTGTCCCTTGCATCTTAAAAAGCGTGCTTGGACACACAAAGGTGTATGAAAAATAACAACTAGTTAGTCTTAAAAGTGCTACCAGATTTCTTTCTGGTTTCTCTCTTGCTGAAAAAGATTGAAAGTGTGACTATGTTGACCAGCAATTTAGGAAATGCTCTGGGACGACAATGGTCAGCTTCTCAATATTTTTCATTAACAACATGATGTGAAACCAATGCAAAATAGCCTGCCATTTTCTCCCAGTTTTTCCCCCCTCCACCATTGGAACTTCCACTGGGTAACCTTGACCGCATCATTATCTCCCAGCCTTACCCATCATACATGGTTGCCATGAGGACAAAAAGCAGAAAAGAGAAGACCATGACATACTGCTAGGAAAGCAGGAGATGACTAGAATAATCAAATAAAGGTTAAAAAAAATCCCACCAGCCTATGCATTTTAATAAGATTCTACCTCTGGTTTTCCTACAAGAAGGCTCAAAGCAGATTTTTTAGTATTTAACAATCTGTATTCTTTTTTTAATGGCATAAGACTATAGGAGTGTGTGCCCTTTGAGACCCAGGGATTTCTCTCTTTGTGTGTGTGTGTGTGCGAGAGAGAGAGAGACCTCCAAGCCTCTGGAGATTAGAATAATAGAATAACTGAGTTGGAAGGGACCTGTAGGACAATTGGGTCCAACCTTCTGCTCATTGCAGGAATCAGAACCAAAGCATATTTGGCAAATGACTGTCCAATTTTCCCTTGAATGTCTCCAGTGTTGGGTTGCTCTCTTTCTCACAAACTGAGGTAATTGGTTCCATTGTTGGACTGCTCTAACAGTTGAGAAGTTTTTCTTGAGATTTAGCCTAAATCTGGCTTCCTGTAGCTTGAGCCCATTTAATGTGTCCTGTACTCTGGGATGATGAAGAACAGATCCTGACCCTCCTCTGTATGACTACATTTCAAGTACAGTATTTGAAAAGTGCTGTGCTATCATATCTCCTTTCAGTCTTTTCTCAAGGCTTAACATGCCTATTTTTCCCCCAGTTCTTTCACTCTTTCCTCCCAGGGCTTGATTTCCATTCCCATCAGAACTGACTTGACAGTATGGTGGTGGTGGTGGTGGTGAGTGTTTTGGGCTGCTTGGCCATATTCTGAAAGTTTTTCTTCCTGATGTTTCGCCAGACTCTGTGGCTGACATCTCCAGAGGGCAAGGAGATCAGGGAACTTTTCTTATTACAGTAACCCCCCCACACACCTATCATGGGGATTAGGGACCCACCTGACCCACAATGACTGAAAATCCGCGATATACGGATGCCGATTGAGTGGGGCCTGGGGGAGCAGCAGCCCATGTAAGCAGCAGTGGTGGAACTGACCTGCCACCACCGCTTGCCTGGGCTGCTGGAAGACTTTTAAAAAAGACTTGGAGCAGCCCTGGCAAGTGATGCTGGGGGATCAGATTATTATTATTATTATTATTATTATTATTATTATTATTATTATTATTATTATTATTATTTCAGCAATACCTTCATTCTTCTTGTTCCTCTCCTACTAATGTTGGATGTCATCATGGCTACTTTGTCTTTGAACAATCAGTTTATGTTGCCCATGAAAAGTATCCCTCGACACGTTTTTTTCAATTTTATTCATGAATAACACTGCTTCTTTTAAAAATGAAAGTAACGAGCAAGAGAATACGTTTTATTGGGGAATCATAGAATCATAGAGTTGGAAGAGACCTCAAGGGCCATCTAGTCCAACCCCCTGCCATGCAGGAACCCCCATCACAGGACACCCGACAGACAGCCATCCAGCCTCTGCTTAAAAACCTCCAAAGAAGGAGACTCCACCACCCTCCATGGCTATATGGATATACTGTATCATTAAAAGCATGAATGTTCAGGTTCTTCTAAACTCTTATTAGGATGGGAGCTTTGTTAGACCTTCTGTATGACCACCTTCCTCTCCACATAGGCTATAGTTATCTATGGAGATGATACAGAAATGAGATTCTACATGTCTCTAGGCCTAACCTGATATAAACACACCCTCAAGCTGACTCCACACACTTACAGTCTCCCTTTTGAAAGGTTGATAACTACAGGTCCTATGAATATATCATGTGTGTAAACAGTATGATATTTGAACTTTTCTGCTTTTCCTCCATCCAAGTTTTAAATTGCTCACTCAGAAAGGGAGTTCTGAATGAGTGATATTTTAGGGACCTAATAAAGGTATTCTCCGGTGCTGCTTTAAAAAAAAAAACCCAATTATTTGTGGATCACCTGGCTACTTTTCTTTTAAACACAGTTAATGAACACGGTGATAAATAATTTGTCAACACCTAAATTCACAATGAGATTCAACCTTAACTTTGCCCAGTGTAGCCCTCCCATGTCCACAAGCTCTCCCCCAGCATAAAATTGTGTTATTAGCATAAGAGAACAGAACTACAAAACATTTGCATCAAGCATTCTCTTCCTTGGACCACCTCCTCCTCTCCCCTGTCATCATTGTTCCACCAGAAGTAGAGCAGTTTGCCACTGAATCTGCCTAGGGTGGAGCCTATTGTGCTTCCCATGTTTCTCACAACTTATTTATTTATTTATTTATTTATTTATTTATTTATTTGACACATTTATATACCACTGCCATTTTCCAAACCGGAACTCAGGGCGGTTCATAAAGCATAGCTTAACTAGCTAAAATGCTAAAAACACAGCAAACAATTAAAACAAGCACAGTAGAAAAGGCAAAATAACAATAAAATGTTTAGCAATGAGGGCGACCCTCAGTGGGGGGGCAGCAAGTGAAGAAAAGGGGAGGAAGAAAGAAAAAGAAAGAAAATTAAACAAAAAAAGAGATGAGGTCACCATATGCCTCCTTAAAAAGCAACGTTTTCAGTGCCTTTTTGAAGGCGGGCAGGGACTCTGCAAGGCGCAGCTCACTCGGGAGTTGATTCCATAGAGAGGGGCCTACAACCGAGAAGGCGCGGTTACGAGTTGCCGACTTCCGCGCCTCTCTCGGAGTGGCCACCCTGAGTGAGCGTGCCCGCAATGATCGAATGGGTCTGGCTTCAGTTGGTCTCTGGGGGATCCGCTCCGCCAGGTATTCAGGTCCGAAGCCGTGGAAGGTTTTAAAAACCAAAACCAAGACCTTGAACTTGTAAATCTTCTGCCAGCAGAACCTGAGAGCAAGACAAAACCTTGTTGGGATTGTGCTCCATTGAACAGGGTGAGGTAACCCATTCTTACTGCAGTATCTGTTGTCATACCTGGCCACCTAACGATGATATTCAAAGTGTGGTATCCATCCAGATGGCATACTTTCTTTTATTGTTTTATGTTGTGTGTCGTTGTCCAGACTACTACAGATAGCTCCCTCAAATTGGAGGGAGGCTGAGTGCCTCCCTCCAATTTGTTGCCCTCCATCCTAACCTAGTCTGCTGGCGCACGCACGTGCGCGCGCGCGCGCGCGCACACACACACACACACACACACACACACACACACACACACACACAATCTCTTGATGTGTCTTCCTGTTTCTGCTCAGAGTGTTCTTCGTATAAAGCCCCCCCCAAGCAGCCCCCTTTTCCTCCCAGTCTTGTCTTCCCCATGCATAGTTTTTTTAATGGCTTGTGATCAAGTCATTTTTTCCTTCCACTGAAGTGGAAGTCTAACTGTAATCACAATTATGATTCAATGATTGATACCAGTAGCAAAGCTTCCCACCACTTTACTGATGGACTCTAGTTGTGACTTGTGGGGGAGGTTCCTTCACACTACTATCATCTCTGTTGTCCTTCTGGAAGCAGGCAAGGACCTTTCTCTTCAGGCAAGCTTTCCCTGAATAATGGTGTACAATTATGTGTCTTTTACATGAATCTATTCTATAGGTTCACATAGACTATGTGTTTATAACTATTCATGACCTTGTAGCTTTAAGATGTCCCTCAATTCCTTTGTATTTGGACAAGAGTTTCCAGGCTATCCCAGCCAGCTGAAGTGTTTTGGAAGTTCTGTTCAAGAAGCCTACATTTCTCCACCTCTGGCCAGAGATGCCTGTGTGATGCCTGTGTTTCTGTTTTTAAATGGCTCTCAGCAATCTCACTGCAAGGGGGAGCAGGAGAATCATTTGGAGGAAATGGTGCAATGGGGAAAAAGAGCATTTTTCCTTATTTGATGTTTCTAGGCTTAATTCCACCTGGCAGTCCAACTAAAGTAGGCCTATCATATCAATAATACTTACAGTGGTGTTGATCCATCATTCAGAAGATGGTGCAGTGATCAGAGGATAATTGGAACTACCAACTGTATTCAGGGCCTGAGAACCAGAGCACGTCTATTCATCACTCAGAAAAATAAATCTTCTGAAATAAATTCCACAGAATGGAAATTTTACCCCGAAAGTGAACGAGTTGCACCGTTTCTGTTCGCAAAACTAAACAGAATTTCCTGTGATGAATCTCCCAATGGCTGTAAAACCTCACCTGACTATTTCAAAACATTTACTGTGCAGGAGTACTGTTAAGAATCTAGCTTCTACTCCTGAAATACTGCAACCTCAAGTCCCAATGAAATGAGCTGGTATAGCTCAGTCAAGTTGTGGCACCTGGCTGTCCCTCCAAGGATTAAACTATGCCATCTAAGAGAGGAGTAAAAGGAAGCAGCATCCCAACAGACAACTGGACCAAAGAGAGAGGGAATGTTGGTCTGGAGGAATCACCTTGTTATCCTATAAAATGAAGGGAGCCAGTCATACCCTTTGGTAGCCAAGGAGGTATGATCAGGCTGAGGCAGTGGTTCTCAACCTGGGGGTCAGGACCCCTTTGGGGGTGGAACAACCATTTCACAGAGGTCGCCATGAGCCAGTGAAGAAAAAGGCAGAAATGGCTTGGGTCTGGGGGAAGAGGGGAAGAAGAGTGAGTTACAGCTTGATAGGTGGGAGGGGATGTCAATCAATGGTATTGGAGGCTGCAATTGGGTGAGGGTGCCTGTAGAGGGAAGTTCTCTATGGCAGTGCTCCCCAACCTTTTTATCACCGCGGACCGGTAAATGATTGATAATTTTTCCCTGGCCCGCTTGCGGGGGGGGGGGGCGGCGCCGGCCGCGATGGCGGGGGGGGGGTCGCGGCGGCGGCGGCGGCGATGGCAGGGCGGGCGCGATTGCGGGGGGGTCGCGGTGGCGGCGGCGGCGAGGGCGGGGCGGGGGCGATTGCAGGGGGGTTGCGGCGGCGGCGGCGATGGCAGAGTGAGGGTGATTGCGGGGGGGGTCGCGGTGGCGGCGATGGCGGGGCGGGGGCGATTGCGGGGGGGTTGCGGCGGCAGCAATGGCGGAGTGAGGGTGATTGCGGGGGGGTCGCGCGGCGGCAGCGATGGCGGAGTGAGGGTGATTGCGGGGGGGTCGCGGCGGCGATGGCGGGGCGGGGGCGATTGCGGGGGGTCGCGGCGGCGGCGGCAGCAATGGCGGGCAGGGGCGATTGCGGGGTGGTCGCGGCGGCGGCGGCGATTGCGGGGGGGTTGCGGTGGCGGTGGCGAAAACACCCGGGCCGGCCTGCGCCGCCCCCTGCCCCCCAAAACACCAGGCCCGGCCTGGCCTGAGCTGCTCCACCTCCCCCCCTCCCCTCACCTCAAAACAGGTGCAGCGCTGGCCAAAGCCCGGCCCGGCCTGAGACGCCCCCCCTCCCCCCTCCTCCCAAAACACCAGGCCCGGCCTGGCCTGAGCCGCTCCGCCTCCCCTCACCTCAAAAGTGGCGCGGCCTGCCTGTCTCGCCGCTGCCAGCCAAGACCGCGCCTCCTGCCTCGGCACCAGTTGTCCTGCTCGGCGGCGCCTCCAGGAACACTCAAACTTCGCGCGCCTCTCTCTCTCTCTCCGGCGCTCTCTCCCCGCCACTCCCCTCTCTCTCCTCAGCCCGAGGGGTTCGGGAGTCGCCGGGAGAAAGCGGCCCTTCCGAGCAGGGCTCCTCTCTCTCTCTCTCTCTCTCTCTCTCTCTCTCTCTCTCTCTCTCTCTCTCTCTCTCTCTCTCTCTCGGCCCCGGGGCCCCCCTTACCTCGTCCGAGGGTCCCGGAGAAGGCACGCGGGGTCCCTGCTCGTGGCCGGCCCAAGCACGTCCGCGCCCCCGCTTGGCGCTCGCGCCCGGAGACGCGCTCTCCTGGGTCTGCTTTTGGGCGCGCGGGGCAGCTTCGCCAAGGAGGAGGTAAGCACCAACCTTGGGACCAAAGCAGCGTGCCTCAGCTACCTCCCGCCCGTCCTCACAGCGCATGTGCTCAGCTTTGCCCTGAACAACCATCTGAGCAAGCAGGTGAAGAAGGGGGCGGCGGCATGTGTGTGCCTCTCTCTCTCTCTCTCTCTCTCTCTCTCTCTCTCTCTCTCTCTCTCTCTCTCTCTCTCTCTCTCTCTCTCTCATTTCCGGGAGCCGGGCCGCCGCCACAGGGGAATGATTTGAAGTTCCTCGGGCGGCGGCCCGGCATAGATTGCTCCACGGACCGGCACCGGTCCGCGGCCCGGGGGTTGAGGACCACTGCTCTATGGTACCTGCGGCAGTGGCCTGCCAAAGGGGGCTTGTGGCCTCTTCCAAGCAGGGCAAGGGGTCCCCACAACATCAGGAACTGCATTAAAGTGTTGTGGCATTAGCAAGGTTGAGAACCACTAGGCTAATGGATTACAATACAGTACTATTTATCTCCCAAATGTCTTGGCTTGTATCATGCAATGACTCCGTCCCTTGTTATTCTATCCCACCCACCCCATCCCTCCGGCAGGTGTGATTTTATTGCTGCTCTCATCTATCCTGATCATTGCTCTGACTGTGATCACCTTTGGAAACAGTACCTTACCAATCATCTTCTCTCCACAGCTGCAGGGGACGTATACTCTCATGTCTTTCATTGGCTTCTCTCTGGGCTGCATCCTTTCAGCATTCTTCCACTGCAGCAGTCGGTAAGTCTAAACAAGACCCATCCCTTCCCCGCCCCCCTTACTGGCAGGGTTCTCTTGTGCATTTTTGTTCTTACATGTTTGCTACTGGTAACAATCTTGTAGGTAGCCCTGAAGAGTGACATCTGTAATGGTGCTTTTTTGTGAGAATTTCAACCATTCCCTTCTTAAGAAGAAGAAGATGATGATGATGATTCTGGATTTTATTTATTTGTTTGCTTTGTTTATCTGAGGCTGTTAAATATGAATGCAGAAGGCCTACGTTTCATTGGCAGCCACCTCAGATTCCCATCACAAAAAACCATGTTCCTTCCACAGGACTTCATCAGATCCAGAAGGGTGCGCCACTAACCCCGCTGCAGTGTGCTTAGCAGATAATACAAAGAAGAAAGAAATGCTGGACTCATAGCAATCCTGTATAGTTATGATAAGCTCAATAATATATCCAGAAGAAATGGTAAGCGGCCCAAAAAACGAGGCAGAATAACTGGAGCATTTCCCCCGCCCCCCGGGGAAATAATAGTTTTAGGAAACTGAAAAATAAATTTGGCACAGCAACAATGTCACTTATTTCCTGCAGCAGGACAGAATGCTCCTTTGTGCCTACTCTGAGATTTATAATTCAGGAAGGAGTTGTATTGTAAGCAACGTCTGCAGTAGAAACATCTACGTTAAGTGCCTTGAACTGTAACTTGCAGAAGGCCTGAGGGGGGAACCACTGAACTCTGATTAACCAAAAGCTAGTGCCAAGCTCAAATTGATCAGATATTTTGCTCTTTGAGACTTTTTGCTAATCTCCAAAACATGGAAAAGCCACTTAGCAGATTTTAACCTCCACCCATCCCACATTTCTCTACTCTTTTCTGTGGCTGCCTGAAACCACCGCAATGCACCTGACACATGGGCGGTGCAGATAAAGAAGCCAAACGGTGACCACGTAAGTCGTCTTTCTTGCCTATTCTTCACTATGCCTGTGTAAAAAGCCCTGGTGTTGTGGGGGAAGGGAGGGGAATTGAAAAATTGAAGGGATAATATTAGCTTCCTTTGGAGATATGTACCGAAATTGTCCCAATATCGATTCCCATGAATAGTGTAGAAAAGCCATTTAGTCACAGCTATAGTCTGCAATTCAGATGAACTTCATGGGCTTCAGTAGTGGAAGCCTGGAGAAACCTAGAGGCCTGCCTTGGTGACTTGCAACCTATGAGAGTTGAGGAAGTTCTTCTTGAAGAAGGGCGGTATAGCAATGTATAAATAAATATATAATCATATTTATTTAAATATTACAATAAACATTTTATTTATTTAAATACAACGGGCACACAAGTGGATTAAGGAGATGTTTGGGGGTATTTTGCATTAATAGGTGCAGGCAGGCAGGCAGTCTGCTTTGAGACTGTGTGCCAAAACATGCAGCTGTGTACCACCACCATCCAGATGGCCTTTGACCCTGAGGTTATGGGGGCTTTTTCTCTCTTCCCACTTCTGTACCTACCTGATTTTCCATTTGGGTGAAGGGCTTCTCCTGGTTCTGCTCTTCAGGATACGTGAAAAGATAAAAGGCAAGAAACAGTCTCCAGAACATCATCTCTTCCTTCCTTGTGTTGTATTGACTCCCATGGAAACCTTCAGACCTTTATATGCAGTAGGCACCATTTAGGCCTCTGTGTTGTTGTTGGCGTGGGGTGGGGGAATTCAGCCTGTGTGAACTTCAGTTCAAATACTGTACAACTACAGCTAAGCATGGTTCAGAACGGAAACTAAAATTGCCAGCAACAGATGAACAAAGTACACCCAGAGGACTGGCTGCTCCCACATCCTGAATAACCACTTCTGAAGTTTTCATGCTATGAAAATATTACCCTTTTCTTAAATTTGCATGTAAAGCTATAAACAGAGGCAAAAGTGGCTAATAAGACAAGCCAGCAATCCAATTGATAGAGCTGAAAACCTATTTTCCTACCTTGTATTAAGCCCTCTTCGAGCCACAATTTTTAGGGAGAATCTTTTACAGATGTGAAACGGTGGAATAAAAGTGGATTTTTATCCACGAAGCATTATGGCACTTAATTGTTAAGTCTTGAAAGTACTTCAAGACTGATTTTTGCTCCAATAGAACTACAGAAGTCTTTTGTATTTTGCACTAAGTGTGGGGTAACAGACTGGTCCAGAGGTTGAATCATGGCAACTGAACTTTTGCAAGATCGAAATGTTCCACTACTTATCCAATGAGCTTCATCAGTCTGAAAAAGCTCATGTGAAGCCTCCAATTTCTACTTCACCTTGGGTTTCACACAGCTGTGGTAAGACGATGTGGATGATGGCCTGAATAGGCTCTTTAGATGTACAATGGTCTGAGGTGTGTGAACGTCACTCACTTACGAATCCAGATTAGCATTGGCCTTCCTGGTAGAGGTGTGAAGTGGTTCCGATTTGTTTGGGGACTGATGAAAGGGCAGCATGATAAATGGGAAACATAGTGTGCCTAAGTCCCCTGCCCTTGTTGAGGGATACACACATGGCTTCCCCCCCCCCCCCCCCCCCCAAGCCATCAATCTTCTGTGTACATCCATGTCTTTGAAGGAGTGTCCATTGTCCTTCAAATAGAGGTGCACTGCTGAGTCTGGTCTTGAGCTGCTGCACTTCCTGTAATTCAGTGTTTCAAGCTACTCCAGTATTACTGACCACCAATGTAGTTACACATTATGATGGCCACCACTGAAGGGAAATTTCTCCTGCAATAGGCCTTGCCATCTACAAACCACGAGATTAGTGGCTTTACACTAACTTGAGATTTTTGTAACAATTCCAAGTCCTCTTTTGGGAGAACCTAGACATTCCTAGCAGGCATTCCATTAACAGCTAATTGTCAAAAAACTGGATCCACTCCTGTACTCATCCCACTTCCATATCCATGGCCCAACCCTTGTTCTTCAAAATACTAGTTTGCACTTTTAACCATTCCTGATCCAACATGTGACTTGCCTATATGATTAATGTTGTTACAATTCTTGGTATTCAAACTGGGGTTACTTGACTTTCTTCCATTTCCTCTGTTGGAAATAAATAAGTGATGGTGAAGCCTGGTTTCCAGATTTGGATTACTGGAACTAGGCCTAAATGCTGGTCTGTAATGGTTTCCCTAACAAATTCAATTGGCTGTTCTGAGTTTTTTGGGGCTGTTTGGCCGTGTTCTGGAACTTTTTCTTCCTGACGTTTCACCAGGCTCCGTGCCCACTGAAGATGCCAGCCAGTCTGGCAAAACATCAGGAAGAAAAACTTCCAAAACATGGCCAAACAGCCCGAGAAACTCACAACAGCTATCAAATCCTGGCTGTGAAAGCCTTTGAGAATACATGAAATTCAATTGTTCATATGCAATTTGAACTTTGAATGCACACGTTTTATTTCATTTATAATCTAATGAAGTGTTAAAATGTGCCCCCCCCACACAAAGTGCCTCACTATTTCAACAAGTATGAGTGAAGCATATGAACACATCTCCATCTATTTATTTACATGGAATGGTTAGTATTCTTTGTTATGGTGTGGTTCCAATTGACCTAAATCCAATCTAGGTTCAACTTCACCAGCCCAATAGAAAAAGTGTAGCTAGGCTCCTTTCATTTTATAGGATGAAAAAATGTTTGGTGTTTGCTAGAAAAACTAAACGAAATGCTTGACTTCAAGTGCTTGACTTCACTTTGTTGAGAGACTTAAGGATTAGCTGTTTTTTTCTGTTGCACATCAAAGACTGCTTAGGCAATGTTGGAAAAGGCCAAATATATATGAGCACCTTTCACTCGAATACACAAAGCAGGAAAGCCCTTCAATTGACCTTATAAGATTATTTGGTCACAAACTTGACCATAGCAGGTAACTAACCAGTGGCTGGCTGGATAAGCTGTTTAGGTACTAGACCAGGGGAAAAGCCAGCCAGTATAGCCATGGGCAAGCTGCAGTCCCAGGATCTACTAAGACTTGATTGGTATACTACTTCTGTATATTCTTTAACTATAAAACCCTGAAGACAGTTATTCCAAGTCAGAATTGACTTTATGGCATGCAATTATCAACACTATGGCAAATGTTAAAATTGACACACACTTTTAGTCACTCTAATCCCTTGCACAAGATGAGTCCTCAAAAGAACTTGAAGAAAGACACACCATTTTTTCAACAGTTTTATTACCTATTTAACCTGTATAATTAAGACATCCTGGCCAAGCACACAAATAATTACTTCAGAGCACTAAAAATCTGAAATAAAGCTTTATTTACAGCTGGTACAGAGCTCCATAGCCAATTTGTTTGACACCACGAAATGCCAATTATGAGAGTAGACTGAGAACAGGTGCTCAAAAGTAGATCTTTTAAATACAAAAAGTTTTTTTTTCAAAGAGCTCTAGCAATATACATAAAGCTATGCACTTCTTGCAGAAGTGAGCAGGAAAAGGATTATCAAAAAGACAAATACAATTAGTTCAATAACTCCTTGGTGGTCCACGTGTAGGAAGCTGTTCAACCCCTCCCTCCCGGTTCAGTCCCTTCCCTAGAAGTCACATACTTACCAGAACTAGCAAGTATGGTTTTAAAAGTCCCCAAAGGCAAACTGTTTACTCAGTTGCCACTGTCAACAGAGCGCGACCTTGATCGTGACCTCTGGCGATCAACAGAAGCTGGAGACTTGGATCTACTTGAAGAAGCGCGTTTTTGACTCTTTTCAGGGGCAGGAGACCTGCTAACTGAACGTGACTTGCTACGGCTCCTGCTCCGACTCCTGGTGTAAGACTTGCGGCTCCTGGAGCGAGAACGACTGCGAGACCTTGAGGAGCTCCTGCTCCTGGAGCGAGACCTGCTCCTGGACCTACTAATAAAGTGAAATGACCAATTTAGATTGCCACCACACAAAACATAACATGCAACTTACATAACACCACATGCAAACAAATCTAGTTCCACTACTTTTAGCTGGATATCTTACCTATGTCTTTTGCTGCCCTCGATTAGTTTGATTTTCCGTCCATTTATTTCTTTGCCAGAAAGCTTTTCAATTGCATTTTTAAGGTCACTGTAAGAGGCAAACTCAACCACCCTAATAAAAAGAGAGTGTACAACTGGAATCAAATTTGGTAATTCTATACCTTTTTAAACATTTCCATTCCTTCCATGGTACATTACATTCACACACCTTAATATGTGGGGGTTAGGGACCCGACCTGACCCACAATAACTGAAAACCCGCAATACGCAGATGCTGGATTGGGTCGAGACTGGGGGGGGGGCTCTCTGGGGGCTCTTGTACATACCCCCGGTCTGGCACTGCTCCAAATACACCTGCAAGGGGCTTCCAGGGCCCTCAGAGGCCCCAAAAGTGCTTTCTAGTGATCCGGAGATCACTTCTGGTTTACCAAAAGTCATTTCTGATTTGTGGGGAAGCACTTTTTGAGCCTCTGACGGGCCTGGGAAGGTCTTTCCTCCTTAACTCAGGAGGCCTTTTTTCATATACTACAGACCGGGACTGCAGTATATGAACCGCGAAAGGGTGGGGGACAACTGTACTTCAATATACTTACCCTTCATTTAGTTTGGGCCTGTGAGCATCTGCAAAAGTTACTTCCCCAGCTTGTCTCATGAAGTCTTTGAGATCCTAACACAAGATTGAATATATTAGAGAAGGAAGCAGACAACATTTATGAATATAAAAAAATACTACTGCAAGGAAAGATGTTAAGAAAAATGTGGCAGATGCCACACATATAAATAATTATTTTTCACAGTATATACCAGGGCACGAAATAAATGAAAACAGCATACTGCTTTAGAAGCAAAATGCTACATTTTAAATTACTTTTATTGTCTATAAACTTTAACTTTCTTGCATTCATGTTAATTGTATGAAAACATTCTGAAATCTTTTATAATTAAAAACAATACATATATTTAAAAACACCAGTTATTTTGTGCCCCATAGTTCATTAAAAATATAGTTTACTTTACCTTTATTAAAATTTCCCTAGGCTAGCCAAGCAGCAACCTGCATTAAGCGATCGAAGATACCGTCATGGTACATGCCCGACTGGCTCTTCGCCAACCATTTGAAGACTACCCAGTCGGTGGAAGCCTTTAATCGCACAGCCCTCCCTATTAGCAGACTACTGGCGGATCCAGACCTTCTCTACTCTTGTGAAGTTACACCAAGGACCACTTTACTGCGATCAGGATTCCAACGACCACCTAATGCGTATCTTTCAATTCTCGATCACGATCTCTTATTTCGAAGCTTTAGAGGAGGTACAGTTCTCAACTTAGGAATCAGATCTCGTTAATTGTCGGGGATCGCTGCAACCCAGCACTCTAAGGAAGTGCATCGATTACGTCTAGACCGGCAAACACAGATCTAGAGGTGGCCAAGTGATACACTGGAGGAGCTGACTGGATAAGTCAACCAGGCCCAACCAAGAGTGACCAAGACAGAACGATTAGGATAACCCACAGGCACTCCTCGTCATAAGGCCAACGACACAGATAGGCTGGCAAATAAAATGGATTTTTAAAGTGGTTAAAATGGATTTTGAAAACAAGATAAAATTACATTAAAATATTATTAATCTACTTTTGAAAAGCATATTTAAACATTATTAATAATTAATAATAAATAACATTTTAAGTGTAAGATAAATTAATTTTAGTTACAAAATATTTAACATTAATTACATACCCATTAAATGAAGTCTAAACAGATAATCATGTTTTAACAAACCTGCCAGCTGACACGGGATGATAGATTTTCTACAATGAGACGATTTTCTGTTCTGACAGGTGGAGCATTTCTAATGGAGACAAAGTATTTAATCACACAACTATGCCTCAACTAAGTACCACCCAATTCAGTTATAACTATTTCAGCAAGATACAGACCTTCTGTCATTTCGCGGGCGGCGGCTGCTAAATCGGTCAGAGTAACGTCCTCTGCCTCTTCCACCTCTTGAACGAGCCCTAGCATGTTCAATTGTAACTCTGCACAGAAAAAGAAACCGATGCTATGTTGTCTCCAGTTAAAAGATGTGCAAGCTTACACTTCATAAATGCTTTTACAATACTTAGAATACAATTGAAGTTCATAAAGACTTACCGCTCACTGCAAAGCTCTTTTCCATCCAACTCATAGACTGCATCATCAGCATCCCTTGGGTCCTCAAATTCCTGCAGAAAGAAGAAACTGATGCATTAGAAGTAACAAAACTTATACCCATACCCACAAGACAGGTAAGAATGTTACTTCTACACTGTAATGCTATGTGCTTATTCCAAGACAACTGCCTGAACAGAATAGAGAGACCTTCTACTATTTATTTACATATTAGGGGGAAAAACCTTTTTACCATATTTGGTGGAGAACTGGTTCCAATAATACTGTACAAAGCAGGTTCCCGATATTTACAAGTGACTTTAACCCTTTTACATAGTGCTTGAGTGTTAACAGTTCAGGTCCACTTACCACAAATCCAAAACCTCTTTTTAAGTCAATATCTCTGATGCGTCCATATCCCTTGAAAAACCTCTCCACATCTTTTTCTCGGGCTGCTGGATTCAGCCTTCCTATGAAAACCCGACAACCACTCATGATGCCTTTCAAGATAGACCAGCTGTCGAGAGAGAGAAAAGAGGATGTTTACACAGGACGCCCTTCAACCCCTTCCCCGGAGTCCTTGGGAAGGGAAGATGGCGGCCGCGAAACTAGGTCAGGAGCCGCCCCGCCTCCCGCCTGTGCCGCAGTCCCAGCCCCGCCCTCTCCCTCTTGCCGCAGTCTGACATCAGCCACGGCCCCGCGCCAAGCAAACCCCGCCCCTGGGCGCCCAGCTCATTGGCAGAGGGCATGGAGCGGCAGCTCACGGTCGCCCAATCAGAACACGCCACCTCTCGTGTTTTCTCTCTCTCTCTCTCTCTCTCTCTTCCCCCCCCCCCACCTTTAGGGCTCCGAGAAGGGAAGGGTACCGCCGACACAAGACGCATGCGCATTAGAAGAGCTCGGCCCTCGGCGAAATTAAACCGACGCCATCATTTCCACAAAATGGCGGCAGCACCGCACCCGCCGATTCACCACCATTACTCACAGCCGCCCAATTCCATACAATAAAGCCGTGCCCCTCTTTTCCTGTGACAAGCAGCCAACAACCAACTTGAACTCACACCTCTCGCCAAAACAACAACAAAACCTTTTAAACGTTGCCGCCCCGGACCTTAATGTCTCACATCTCTACCGTCTCGTCTCGTCTCCCCTCCCGCTCTCCGTCATTTAACAAATCGCAAGCGTGGCTAATAAACTTCTTAAACTTCCACAAACCTGCTCTTGCGATCGTCCGTTTTGACTGTCGCCGGCGGCACACAAACCAACTGAGGGGAAAAAAAGGTGGTCAAGTGACCCCGAACTTTCCTCGTCGACGTCCGACTCGCGACTGGCGAAATCCGGCTCTTACAGCGCCACAAAATGGAATCTGTCACCATGTGACCCAGAAGGCACGTGATGCCGATGCCGCTCAACGATTGGTGAAAGGGGCTAGAAAAAAAATAAGTCAGGTGTGGGGGGGAAGGGCGCTCGGCTCGCTGAGTCATGGAGGGGAGGAAAATAAAGTGGTTAAACCAGTCTACGCGCGTGCGCAGTTCAAACCGGCCTCCCCTCCCCCCCGTTGCAACTTTGATATTTTTTATTTCAGTATTTCCCAACATACCCAAAGAGGGTCGTGAGAAATTTTGATATCCTACATGTTTTAAGTCACCCTTTAAGCGACATTGGCAGCGGCCTAGGGCTAGTAAGGGAGTAAAGGGAGGGCGACGCTGCTAAAGTGGCGAACGGAGGGGGTGCCACGTTTTTGTCTTTTTTTCTTTTCTTTTGTTTCGTTTCTTTGGATTTTCTTGCAGAAACTAAGGCGGCTACCTCGCCTAACACTACAGTCTATAGTTCCGTTCTGATGAAAGGCCTGCATTTCCATTTTAGGCTTTTCTTGTTCTGGAAAATCTGCACCGCGCAATTCCCTAAGGCTTTATAAAGAGTTTATGGTAATTAATCGAAAGAATATTAAGTGAGTTTCTGAATCTCGAGCTGAAAACAGTAAATTATGATATATAAATATTATACATTATATATGGTCAGTAGTTGTAGGTTGCAACAAGGCTCTTGCTAATATCCACCGCGTTTCCGGGTAACAATCTTTGTACTGTATAGTTAAAGGATAAATGAAAAGGTAGAGATGTTACACAAGTCAGGGTTACACAGTTCCAAATAGCAAAGTACACTTAGTAGTGAGTTCCTTCTTTGCAGTTAAACGAAAAGGCATATGCAGTATATTCTAATTGCTGTTAGAACACTCCGAGGTCTCATGAGTTGCCAATTTTTATGTTTTATAAAAAGGAGATTTGGCGATTAGTTTGCACGCGGTATGCACTCCTATTTCTGACACAAGCAATCTCAACCGGCTCTTCAGCTTCCATCTTTGATCGGAGTTTAATGGCAAATTTCATGACAACACCGAACCTATCATCTCTTTTTTACCCAGGTACCTTGATAAGCTCAGGCAACTTGAAACCTTGTTGTTACCTTTTTTGTTTTAAATTATTCAGTCACAAATGTCAATCTCAGAAATGCTCTGTGAGATTGGTTTTTACTGAGGAAGATCTCTTTCCTTCCTTACACATGCATCACCAAACAACAGATTTTTCAGGACTATGTATTTTCAAGGTCCTCCTTTAGGGTGAGAAAAATCTGATGTCTAGGTGCAATAAATAGCACTACTGTATTCTATGGCTAGGCAAATAAGGCTTCACACCAGCAAGCATCTTATAGAGTTTAATTAATTAATACTAAACGAAAAGGGTTTCACACTGGCAAGCATCTCATAGTCCAATTAATATTAAAACCCAAATGTGAACAAGGCATAACCCTCTGGATATTGCTGAACGGCAGGTCTTAAGATTCCCATTAATGGTTAAGCTATAACAGCTCATGTTGCTTGCAGGCCAGCAGCACCTGGAGTCGTGCAATTTGCCCATCCTTGTTATCAAAGGGAAGAAAGTAAAAGGCGGAACTTGACGGAACTCCCTGATTTCATATGATTTTTACATGGGATCTTTCCCAAATCACCATCAAATCACAAATCCCATTCATGGCCAACTATTGCACAAGAATAATCACGTTTCCTCCAGCGCATGGCTCGGCAGTGGCGCAAAAACATGGTTCCATCGCACGGAACCATCTGATTTCATATGATTTTTACATTGGATCATGATGAATCCACTATCATATACAGAGCCCATTTCAGCCCACAGATTGCACAACAAAAATCATGGGTCCATCAGCGCATGGCTCCACAGTGGCGCAAAAACATGGTTCCAAGGCACGGAACCACATGGAACTCCCTGATTTTTACCCAGGATCAACTACAAAACACTATCACGTCCTAGGCCCCATCCATACACATAGACTGCACATCCAAAATCTGACGTCCGTCAGCGCATGCCTCCACAGTGGCGCAAAAACATGGTTCCAAGGCACGGAACCACACGGAACTCCCTGATTTTTACCTAGGATCAACTCCAAAACACTATCACGTCCTAGGCCCCATCCATACACACAGACTGCACACCCGAAATCAGGCGTCCGTCGGCGCATGGCTCCACAGCGGCGCAAAAACGGGTCTGGGTAAAAGGCGGAACTTGACGGAACTCCCTGATTTTTACCCAGGACCAACTCCAAAACACTATCACATCCTAGGCCCCATCCATACACACAGACTGCACATCCGAAATCAGGCGTCCATCAGCGCATGGCTCTGCAGTGGCGCAAAAATATGGTTCCAAGGCACGGAACCACACGGAACTACCTGATTTTTACCCGGGATCAACTCCAAACCACTATCACATCCTAGGCCCCATCCATACACAAAGACTGCACACCCGAAATCAGGGATCCGTCAGCGCATGGCCCTGTAGTGGTTCAAAAACATGGTTCCAAGGCACGGAACCACACGGAACTACCTGATTTTTACCCAGGATCAACTCCAAAACAGTATCACATCCTAGGCCCCATCCATACACACAGACTGCACACCCGAAATCAAGCGTCCGTCAGCGCATGGCTCTGCAGTGGCGCAAAAATATGGTTCCAAGACACGGAACCACACGGAACGTCCTGATTTTTACCCAGGATCAACTCCAAACCACTATCACATCCTAGGCCCCATCCATACACACAGACTGCACATCCGAAATCAGGCGTCCATCAGCGCATGGCTCTGCAGTGGCGCAAAAATATGGTTCCAAGGCACGGAACCACACGGAACAACCTGATTTTTACCCGGGATCAACTCCAAACCACTATCACATCCTAGGCCCCATCCATACACAAAGACTGCACACCCGAAATCAGGGATCCGTCAGCGCATGGCCCTGTAGTGGTTCAAAAACATGGTTCCAAGGCACGGAACCACACGGAACTACCTGATTTTTACCCAGGATCAACTCCAAAACACTATCACATCCTAGGCCCCATCCATACACACAGACTGCACACCCGAAATCAGGCGTCCGTCAGCGCATGGCTCTGCAGTGGCGCAAAAATATGATTCCAAGACACGGAACCACACGGAACTACCTGATTTTTACCCAGGACCAACTCCAAAACACTATCACATCCTAGGCCCCATCCATACACACAGACTGCACATCCGAAATCAGGCGTCCATCAGCGCATGGCTCTGCAGTGGCGCAAAAATATGGTTCCAAGGCACGGAACCACACGGAACTACCTGATTTTTACCCGGGATCAACTCCAAACCACTATCACATCCTAGGCCCCATCCATACACAAAGACTGCACACCCGAAATCAGGGATCCGTCAGCGCATGGCCCTGTAGTGGTTCAAAAACATGGTTCCAAGGCACGGAACCACACGGAACTACCTGATTTTTACCCAGGATCAACTCCAAAACAGTATCACATCCTAGGCCCCATCCATACACACAGACTGCACACCCGAAATCAAGCGTCCGTCAGCGCATGGCTCTGCAGTGGCGCAAAAATATGGTTCCAAGACACGGAACCACACGGAACGTCCTGATTTTTACCCAGGATCAACTCCAAACCACTATCACATCCTAGGCCCCATCCATACACACAGACTGCACATCCGAAATCAGGCGTCCATCAGCGCATGGCTCTGCAGTGGCGCAAAAATATGGTTCCAAGGCACGGAACCACACGGAACAACCTGATTTTTACCCGGGATCAACTCCAAACCACTATCACATCCTAGGCCCCATCCATACACAAAGACTGCACACCCGAAATCAGGGATCCGTCAGCGCATGGCCCTGTAGTGGTTCAAAAACATGGTTCCAAGGCACGGAACCACACGGAACTACCTGATTTTTACCCAGGATCAACTCCAAAACACTATCACATCCTAGGCCCCATCCATACACACAGACTGCACACCCGAAATCAGGCGTCCGTCAGCGCATGGCTCTGCAGTGGCGCAAAAATATGATTCCAAGACACGGAACCACACGGAACTACCTGATTTTTACCCAGGATCAACTCCAAACCACTATCACATCCTAGGCCCCATCCATACACACAGACGGCACATCCGAAATCAGGCGTCCGTCAGCGCATGGCGCTGCAGTGGCGCAAAAACATGGTTCCAAGGCACGGAACCACACGGAACTCCCTGATTTTTACCCAGGATCAACTACAAAACACTATCACGTCCTAGGCCCCATCCATACACAAAGACTGCACACCCGAAAGCAGGGATCCGTCGGCGCACGGCTCCACAGCGGTGCAAAAACGGGTCTGGGTAAAAGGCGGAACTTGACGGAACTCCCTGATTTTTACCCAGGACCAACTCCAAAACACTATCACATCCTAGGCCCCATCCATACACACAGACTGCACATCCGAAATCAGGCGTCCGTCAGCGCATGGCTCTGCAGTGGCGCAAAAACATGGTTCCAAGGCACGGAACCACACGGAACGCCCTGATTTTTACCCAGGATCAACTACAAAACACTATCACGTCCTAGGCCCCATCCATACACATAGACTGCACATCCAAAATCTGGCGTCCTTCAGCGCATGCCTCCACAGTGGCGCAAAAACATGGTTCCAAGGCACGGAACCACATGGAACTCCCTGATTTTTACCCAGGATCAACTCCAAAACACTATCACATCCTAGGCCCCATCCATACACACAGACTGCACACCCGAAATCAGGCGTCCGTCAGCGCATGCCTCCACAGTGGCGCAAAAACATGGTTCCAAGGCACGGAACCACATGGAACTCCCTGATTTTTACCCAGGATCAACTCCAAAACACTATCACATCCTAGGCCCCATCCATACACACAGACTGCACACCCGAAATCAGGGGTCCGTCGGCGCATGGCTCCACAGCGGCGCAAAAACGGGTCTGGGTAAAAGGTGGAACTTGACGGAACTCCCTGATTTTTACCCAGGACCAACTCCAAAACACTATCACATCCGAGGCCCCATCCATACACACAGACTGCACATCCGAAATCAGGCGTCCATCAGCGCATGGCTCTGCAGTGGCGCAAAAATATGGTTCCAAGGCACGGAACCACACGGAACTACCTGATTTTTACCCGGGATCAACTCCAAACCACTATCACATCCTAGGCCCCATCCATACACAAAGACTGCACACCCGAAATCAGGGATCCGTCAGCGCATGGCCCTGTAGTGGTTCAAAAACATGGTTCCAAGGCACGGAACCACACGGAACTACCTGATTTTTACCCAGGATCAACTCCAAAATACTATCACATCCTAGGCCTCATCCATACACACAGACTGCACATCTGAAATCAGGCGTCCGTCAGCGCATGGCTCTGCAGTGGTGCAAAAACGGGTCTGGGTAAAAGGCGGAACTTGACGGAACTCCCTGATTTTTATGCAGGATCAACTCCAAACCACTATCACATCCTAGGAGCCACACTTACACACAGACTGCACACCCAAAATCAGGGGTCTGTCAGCGCATGGCTCCGCAGTGGCGCATAAACATTGTTCCAAGGCACGGAACCACACGGAAATGCAGGTTACTTACCTGTAAGTTAAGTTCTTCGAGTGGACCTCTGTGAATACACACAATGGGTCTTCGCGCCTGCGCGCTTGAGTTCCCATTCGTTCCAAGCTTAAGGCTTACAAGCCCCTCCCCTCCATGCGCATGCTCACCGATCTCCCGCCTTGCTGACTCAGTTCCCCACTGGTCCGTTGCTGACCCTTTGAGAGTACAACGAGCCATGACGGAGAGAAGTGAAGCGGGTAGGTGGTGTGTATTCACAGAGGTCCACTTGAAGAACTTAAATTACAAGTAAGTAACCTGCATTTCTTCTTCGTGGATTCTGTGAATCCACACATAGCGTGACTGGCAAGCTGACTTACCGGTGGAGGGTAGTCATGGTAGCACAGTTGTCAAAACTGCTTTGCCAAATGCGGCTGATCTCTGCATCCTGACATCTAGCTTGTAGTGCCTCAGGAACGTAGATGGTCGAGGCCAGGTAGCCACTTTGCATATGTCTTCCAGGGGCACTCCTTTTAGGAAAGCCGTGGAGGAGGCTACTACTCTTGTAGAGCGTGCCTGCGGCATGACAGGTAGGGAGACATGCGCAGTGGTGTAAGCCATTTTGATAGTTGTAACAATCCATCTGGAGATGGATTGAAGGGATACCTGATGACCTCGAGATGGTGCCGAGGTCCTGATAAAGAGCTTGTGTGTCTTTCTAACAGAAGCTGTTCTGGAAGTATAAAAGAGGAGAGCTCTTTTGACGTCGAGGGAGTGAAGCTCTTGGGTTTGGGAAGAAGGTCGGTAGAATAAGTGGCTGAGACACGTGGAAGGATGACACTGTCTTCGGTAAGAAAGAGATGTCCGGCCGAAGTTCCACTCTGTCATGATGGAATTTGAGGAACTGTGGGTCCGCTCTGAGCGCAGCAAGTTCTGAAGCTCATCTGGCTGATGTGATTGCCACTAGAAAAGCTGTTTTTAAGGTAAGTAAGTACAGAGACGTGGTCGCCATAGGTTCAGGTAGTTAGACAGTTCAGTACCAGGAAGAGAGACCATTGTGGTGTCAGGGCTCTATGTTGTGGACTTAGGTTAGCGATGCCTCGTAGGAACCTCTTAAGTTTAGGATGAATAAACAAGGCTGCCGCCTCCGAATCAGGTGGTTGATGTGCCACTACGGCTGCAGTGTAGACTCTTAAGGTAGATAAGGATAGTCCTCTGTTGAAGAGCAAGAGGAGGAATTCTAGGAGGACCTGAACGTTAGTTGGACTCGAGGGTTGAGAGTTGGCTCGAGTGAAATGTAGGAAGGATGCGCACTTATGTGCATATAGTGTATTTGTAGACTTCTTCCTGGAGCTTGTGTGTGCATCTGTAATTGTTAGCAGATGTACCATGCCGTCAGGTGGAGAGTCAGGACGTCTGGGTGTCTCACTTGGCCCTGGTGTTGTGTCAGGAGATCAGGCGTTGATGTCAGCCTGATAGAGTCGATCGCCATTGTTTATAAGACTTGAAACCATGGCTGTCTTGGCCACCACGGGGCCAGCAGTATGACATGGGCTCCGTGGTGCCTGATCTTCATCAGCATTCTCTGGATGAGTGGTATTGGTGGGAACACGTAGAGAAGACCCGGGGGCCAGCTGGTGGCAAAGGCATTTCCCTGTGGGTGTTTGCCTATTCCTGCTCTGGAGCAGTACAAGCTGCATTTGGTGTTGGCTTGAGATGCAAATAGATCCATGGTTGGGGTGGCCCACCTGGTGCAGAGGATCTGAAACGCTGTCTCTGAGAGGCTCCACTCGTGGTTGTCGTGGGTGAGGCGGCTCAGTTCATCTGCCGCCACATTGTTGCATGACGCAATATGTATGGCTATTGGGTGAATGCCCTTGGCTATGCACCATCTCCAAAGTTTGAGGGTGAGGTGCAGTAGAGATTTCGAGTGAGTTCCTCCTTGCTTGTTCAAGTAACAAAGTGCTGTAGTATTGTCTGTTATTACTTGGACCGTCTTGTGTGCAAGGAGGAGTTCGAATGCCTTGAGGGCTTTGAAAATGGCAAGGAGTTCTAGGTAGTTGATATGATGGGCTTGCTCCTTGAGTGTCCACCTGAGATGGATCGAGAGGTGGTTGCAGGTGGCACCCCATCCCGTCGTACTGGCATCTGTGGTTACCTGGATGGACGGGTAACGCTGTTTGAAGGGCCTTCCCGTTCTTAGATCACGGGAGGACTTCCACCACCTTAGGCTGGTGAGGAGGGCGGAGGTGACTCTGAGCCGTTTGGACGGGTTGTCGCGGTGAGGTCAAAACTGGGCTAGAAGCCATGAGGTCTCATGCGGAGTCTGGCGTGTGGGATGATAGCTGTAGTTGAGGCCATCAGGCCTAGTAAGCGTTGGGCCTGATGTGCAGATACCTTTGTGGAGTCCAGAAAGGGGCCTAGGATGTGATACTGGTTTGGAACTACTCCTGGGTAAACATCAGGTAGTTCCATGTGGTTCTGTGCCTTGGAACCACGTTTTTGCGCCACTGGGGAGACATGCGCTGACGGACCACTGATTGGGTGTGCAGTCTGTGTGTAAAGGTGGGGCCTAGGATGTGATGCAGGTTTGGAGTTGATCCTGGGTAAAAATCAGGTAGTGCCGTGTGGTTCCGTGCCTTGGAACCATGTTTTTGCGCCACTGCAGAGCCATGCGCTGACGGACACCTGATTTCGGATGTGTAGTCTGTGTGCATGGATGGGGCCTAGGATGTGATTTTGGTTTGGAGTTGATCCCGGGTAAAAATCATGTAGTTTCGTGTGGTTCCGTGCCTTGGAACCATATTTTTGCGCCACTGCAGAGCCATGCGCTGACGGATACCTGATTTCAGGTGTGCAGTCTTTGTGTATGGATGGGGCCTAGGATGTGATAGTGGTTTGGAGTTGATCCTGGGTAAAAATCAGGGAGTTCCGTGTGGTTCCGTGCCTTGGAACCATGTTTCTGCAGCACTGCAGAGCCATGCTCTGACGGACGCCTGATTTCGGGTGTGCAGTCTTTGTGTATGGATGGGGCCTAGGACATGATAGTGTTTTGTGGTTGATCCTGGGTAAAAATCAGGGAGTTCCGTGTGGTTCCGTGCCTTGGAACCATGTTTTTGTGCCACTGCAGGGCCATGCGCCGACGGACGCCTGATTTCGGGTGTGCAGTCTGTGTGTATGGATGGGGCCTAGGACGTGATAGTGTTTTGTAGTTGATCCTGGGTACAAAACAGGTAGTTCCATGTGGTTCCGTGCCTTGGAACCATATTTTTGCGCCACTGCAGAGCCATGCGCTGACGGATGCCTGATTTCGGGTGTGCAGTCTTTGTGTATGGATGGGGCCTAGGACATGATAGTGTTTTGTAGTTGATCCTGGGTAAAAATCAGGTAGTTCCGTGTGGTTCCGTGCCTTGGAACCATGTTTTTGCACCACTGCAGAGCCATGCGCTGACGGACGCCTGATTTCGGGTGTGCAGTCTGTGTGTATGGATGGGGCCTAGGATGTGCTGGTGTTTTGGAGTTGATCCTGGGTAAAAATCAGGTAGTTCCGTGTGGTTCCGTGTCTTGGAACCATATTTTTGCGCCACTGCAGAGCCATGCGCTGACGGACGCCTGATTTTGGGTGTGCAGTCTGTGTGTATGGATGGGGCCTAGGACGTGATAGTGTTTTGTAGTTGATCCTGGGTAAAAATCAGGTAGTTCCATGTGGTTCCGTGCCTTGGAACCATATTTTTGCGCCACTGCAGAGCCATGCGCTGACGGACGCCTGATTTCGGGTGTGCAGTCTTTGTGTATGGATGGGGCCTAGGACGTGATAGTGTTTTGGAGTTGATCCTGGGTAAAAATCAGGGAGTTCCGTGTGGTTCCGTGCCTTGGAACCATGTTTCTGCAGCACTGCAGAGCCATGCGCTGACGGACGCCTGATTTCGGGTGTGCAGTCTTCGTGTATGGATGGGGCCTAGGACATGATAGTGTTTTGTAGTTGATCCTGGGTAAAAATCAGGGAGTTCCGTCAAGTTCCGCCTTTTACCCAGACCCGTTTTTGCGCCGCTGTGGAGCCATGGGCTGACGGACGCCTGATTTCGGATGTGCAGTCTGTGTGTATGGATGGGGCCTAGGATGTGATAGTGTTTTGGAGTTGATCCTGGGTAAAAATCAGGTAGTTCCGTGTGGTTCCGTGCCTTGGAACCATATTTTTGTGCCACTGCAGAGCCATGCGCTGACGGACGCCTGATTTTGGGTGTGCAGTCTGTGTATATGGATGGGGCCTAGGATGTGATAGTGGTTTGGAGTTGATCCCGGGTAAAAATCATGTAGTTTCGTGTGGTTCCGTGCCTTGGAACCATATTTTTGCGCCGCTGCAGGGCCATGCGCTGACGGATGCCTGATTTCAGGTGTGCAGTCTGTGTGTATGGATGGGGCCTAGGATGTGATAGTGTTTTGGAGTTGATCCTGGGTAAAAATCAGGTAGTTCCGTGTGGTTCCGTGCCTTGGAACCATATTTTTGTGCCACTGCAGAGCCATGCGCTGACGGACGCCTGATTTCGGGTGTGCAGTCTGTGTGTATGGATGGGGCCTAGGATGTGATAGTGGTTTGGAGTTGATCCCGGGTAAAAATCATGTAGTTTCGTGTGGTTCCGTGCCTTGGAACCATATTTTTGCGCCACTGCAGAGCCATGCGCTGACGGATCCCTGATTTCGGGTGTGCAGTTTTTGTGTATGGATGGGGCCTAGGACGTGATAGTGTTTTGGAGTTGATCCTGGGTAAAAATCTGGGAGTTCCGTGTGGTTCCGTGCCTTGGAACCATATTTTTGTGCCACTGCAGAGCCATGCGCTGACGGACGCCTGATTTCGGGTGTGCAGTCTTTGTGTATGTATGGGGCCTAGGATGTGCTGGTGTTTTGGAGTTGATCCTGGGTAAAAATCAGGTAGTTCCGTGTGGTTCCGTGTCTTGGAACCATATTTTTGCGCCACTGCAGAGCCATGCACTGACGGACGCCTGATTTTGGGTGTGCAGTCTGTGTGTATGGATGGGGCCTAGGACGTGATAGTGGTTTGGACTTGATCCCGGGTAAAAATCAGGTAGTTCCGTGTGGTTCCGTGCCTTGGAACCATGTTTTTGCAGCACTGCAGAGCCATGCGCTGACGGACCCCTGATTTCGGGTGTGCAGTCTGTGTGTATGGATTGGGCCTAGGACGTGATATTGTTTTGGAGTTGATCCTGGGTAAAAATCAGGGAGTTCTGTGTGGTTCCGTGCCTTGGAACCATGTTTTTGCACCACTGCAGGGCCATGCGCTGACGCACGCCTGATTTCGGGTGTGCAGTCTGTGTGTATGGATGGGGCCTAGGTTGTGATAGTGTTTTGGAGTTGATCCTGGGTAAAAATCAGGTAGTTCCGTGTGGTTCCGTGCCTTGGAACCATATTTTTGCGCCACTGCAGAGCCATGCGCTGACGGATCCCTGATTTCGGGTGTGCAGTCTTTGTGTATGGATGGGGCCTAGGACATGATAGTGTTTTGGAGTTGATCCCGGGTAAAAATCAGGGAGTTCTGTGTGGTTCCATGCCTTGGAACCATGTTTTTGCGCCACTGTGGAGCCATGCGCTGATGGACCCGTGATTTTTGTTGTGCAATCTGTGGATTGAAATGGGCTCTATAGATGATAGTGGATTCATCATGATCCAATGTAAAAATCATATGAAATCAGATGGTTCCGTGCGATGGAACCATGTTTTTGCGCCACTGCCGAGCCATGCGCTGGAGGAAACGTGATTATTCTTGTGTAATAGTTGACCATGAATGGGATGTGTGATTTGATGGTGATTTGGGAAGGATCCCATGTAAAAATCATATGAAATCAGGGAGTTCCGTCAAGTTCCGCCTTTTACCCAGACCCTTATCAAAGTTGATAAATTACATTAGCAAGAAAGCAGCCTCCTGGATTTTTCTATGCCTGCCTTATGGAAGCATAGAACAGGCAAATTGCACCACTCCAGATGGTGTAGGACTGTAATAACCATGAGCCCATATTAGAATAGCTGCTAGTGAGAAAATCTGAGGTTTGCAGTGCACCACTATTTGCGCTTCTGAAGTTTTGATTTCCTGCTTTCTTTCCCCCAAATCATTTCCCATCTTGTAGTCAACATACTTGCCTGCAGCAAGACTAACACATTAGAAAATCCAAAAGAGAACAATGTTAGAGAAAAGAAGAAAAGAAATACAAGATTTGGATATTACAGTAGGACCCCCATATCCACTGATTCATTATCCACTGATTCAGTTATCCACGGTTGACAGAGGAAAAAATAAATAAATAATTATGCAGTCGCAAAGCAAGCTACTGTCACAAACAGCAGCTGTATAGCAAGTTACTATCACAAAACAGCAGTTGTATAGCAAGTTACTATCACATAACAGCAGTTTTGGGGACATTTTGGCATTCTCTCTTATCCACGGTTTTCATTATCCACGGGAAGGCTTGGAACCAATCCCCAGCAGATGCTGGGGTCCTACTGTATTTTTAATCTGTATCTATGCCAATTGGAATGAAGTATGCATATTCAAAACTGTTTTAAATCCCCACGAGCTATAAATGAATAGCTTGTAATGAACCCTCGAGGAGCAGTCATATAGTGATGTCCCAAGCATGACTGGTAAGGTCTATATACTAAAATACTCTTGGCATGATTGATGGCTGTCTCTGGATTACTGTATATAGTCACATCCACGTGCTGTCCAGAATATCTCATTGCTGGGTAGTGGGGAGAACATCCTGGGTTTCTTTCCTTATATGTGAGTATTTTGTTCATAGTGTGCCACAGGCAGCTCTTAATTTATTAATTTGTATGAAACATTTTGATCATATCAGATTTAGGTCAATGAACTATTGATACTGTACTCTTCCAAGAAAAAGATTAAATCCATCCTGAATTGCAAAAATACTATGTGTATTGGAAATATTTAAATAAATTCCATAGTCAGTATGTTTAATGTACATTTGATGATGTAGTTCATACTGTTAGAAGCTGTATTTTTGCATTGTCTCTCTAAATAAGGCCTCAGCACCTGTGCAGCTTATTTAAAACTTAGAAATTTTATATGGGTTTAGGTTAGGTTTACAATTTGAACGTTTCATGTGGGCTTAGGTTAGGTACAAATTAACTCAGATATTTCCTGAATGTTTTCTGCCAGGTAACAATAGTGGAGCAAATGTTCAGGGGGCAATGAATAGGAGATAAAGAACGTAACCCTTATTCCATTCCTGAACCTTTGCTGATTCTTCTTTACAATTCTCCCTGCCACTGCCTACCTCATTTCTTTTTAGTATCTCATGAGTGAGCTACAAGGAAAATGGGGAGAGGGGTATTTGTGGGGTAAAATTAATGCACAGTGGGCAGAGTGGCAGCCCAGAGACCTCTTGGTAGTGGGGCGGCTAAAAAATCTGGTAAATAAATAAATAAATAAATAAATAAATAAATAAATAAATAAATAAATAAAAGATTAAGTATCAACCTACACCTCTTTTCTGTCCCTTTCATGTATTGGAGATTTATTTACAATCTTGAATGCTATTTGTAGTTTATCTGATTTTTCAGGACCGAGGTGATTGTATCCAGCACTAACCAATTGTTTCTTCAAACCCTTCCTCTCTGCTGAGTATATCTTTTACTCTTTTTCCTGTGTTAGAAGTAGGTGTTTGTTTTCTGTTGATCTGTTCATTTGCTTGCTCAGTATGTGTGCAGTGAAGAAAGCAGCAAACAAAAGCCTGCAAGTTCAAGCAACTGTAAGTAAAGATTTTTTTAAATTCTCCTACAAATGTCTCATAGTGTGTTATTTATCCTTTAAGTACCAGTTAATGAGAAAAGCATGGACTTGGGGGGACTTTTTTTCCACTTTGGTAAAATTTATTATTTATACATTTAATTAACACACATTACACAAGTAAAACACTTTTTAAAAACTTTGGGGAACTTGTAGTTATTCTCCTCTGTGGACCTCTATGCTTCTCCTGCATAGCATAAGGAATTTTACCAGAAATCCAAAACTCTGCATGCAGCACCATATTCCCCTATGGCTTATGGGTTAATATTGAGAAGCAATCCAGGGAAACAAACTCTTGTACTCTATTTGCCTTGAGATATATGTCTATATTTAAACATCTCAGATTTCTAGTTCTTTTATAAGAAACTATTATAGTTGTTAACTGAAAGCATTGGTGCCTCAGGGATCTATCCTGGGACTGGTGCTTTTAAACTTATTTATAAATGACCTGGAGACCAGCATAAGCAGTGAGGTGACCAAGTTTGCAGATAACATGAAATGCTTCTGCAAGCCCAGAAGGGATTGTGAAGAGCTCCAGAAGGATCTCGCCAGATTTAGAGAATAGCCAGCAAAATGGGCAGTGTGTTTCAATGTAAGAAAATATAAACTTATGCATGTAAACTAATATAAAACTTGACTTATCAGATAATGGGTTCTGGGCTGTCCATGATGGATCAGGAAATAGATCTTGATGTGCTGGCCGGCAGTTCAGTGAAAGTTTCAAACGAGTCAGTGGTGGCTGTGAAGAAGGCCAATTCCATGCTAAGAATCATCAAAAAGGGGATTGAATATAAAACAGCTAATATTATAACGGCATTGTAAAAAAAAAAAAATGGTCAGGACCCACCTGGAGTATTGTGTAAAAAAGACACAGTAGAATTGGAAGAGGTGCAAAAGAGAGTATAACTAAAATTATTACTTGGCTTGGACACCTCCATTATGAGGAAAGACTACATACTGTATTTGGGTCTCTTTAGTCTAGAAAAAAGGCACTTGATGTACAAAATTATGCAGGGAATGGATAAAGTGGGTTGAGGGAAGCTCTTTTCCCTCTCATGCAATAACAGAACCAGGGCTCATCCACTCAAATTGAGAATTGGGAGAGTGAGAACAGAAAAAAGAAAATATTTCTTTACTCAGCATGTTGGTAGGCTAAATAAAATCTTGATACCAGCTTTGGCAATGGCATCTGGCCTGGATGCCTTTAAAAGGGGGTTGGAGAAATTTCTGGAAGAAAAGTCCATCACATGTTGCAAGCCATGATGGGGATACATGTTATCTCCAGGCTTGAAAGGAAGGTACCTAAAAATGCCTGATGCATGAGAGTGGTATCAGGGGATAGAGATCTACTCGTAGTGGTCTCCTGTGCTTCCAGAAACATCCGGTGGGCCACTATGAGATACAGGAAGTTAGACTGTATAGGCCTTTAGTGTGATCAAACAGGGATCTTCTTTTGTTCTCATTGATGAATAAAGCCTCCACATTGGTTTATTGCCCTTAAATATACACAGTGTTTCCTCCTCAGATTGGGCAAATCCTTGGGAAATCTTCAGCAGCAACTATTATGCTGTTAGAATAGAATAGAATAGAGTTTTATTGTCATTATGCATACACAAGATATGAACAACGAAATTAGAGTGCTGTTCCACTACACACTCTAAACATACAAAACACATAAAACACATAAAACACCAGACAAAATATTAAAAACTCTTAAAATTACTTACAAAATTTAAAACACCACTTAAAAACTGATTAAGATGGTGCTAAAACTGTCGCATTTAACTTGGATACCGCTCTGTGATGAAAACTGTTCTATAGTCTATTTGTCCTTGACCTAAGAGTCCTGTATCTCCTGCCAGACGGCAACAGTTCAAGAAATTGGTGGCCAGGATGCGAAGGGTCTCTCAAAATTCTAGATGTCTTCCTTGAGCATCTGGAGTTGTATAATTCTTTCAAAGGAGGAAGAGGACAGCCCACTATCCTCTGGGCAGTGTTTATAACCCTCTGGAGCACCCTTCTATCTGCCACTGTGCAACTGGTGAACCAGACACAGAGGCAGTAAGTGATAGTGCTTTCTATAAAGCCCCGGTAGAAGGTTACCAACAGTTTCTTAGACAGTTGTTCCCTCCTGAGAAGTCTCAGAAGATATAATCTCTGTTGGGCCTTCTTAACCAGTGCTTCAGTGTTGGCACTCCACGTCAAACCCTCCTGTAGAATACCTCCTAAGAACCTACTGTCCGTCACCCGCTCTACACAAACTCCATCAATAATGAGATGTGCTATATTCCTCTCCTTACCTTCTTCATCCAATCTCTGGCCTGTCCAGCTAAAATCCAATATACTAATCACTATACTATCCTTTGCTAGCTTAATGCTTTATTGCTGTCGTCAAAGTTGATAAATTACATATTATTTTTTGTACTGCTGCTCTTTGGAGGAAGGTCTTTGTGTATCTATAACCTTATGTTGGTATTAGTTCAATACAGCTGCATGCTTTTGAATTTTCCTTGCACAAGTGTGATCAACATGAGGAGTACCTGGACTTCAAAAATATTTCTGTGTGACAGAGTTATAATGCAAATTGAGGATTTTGACCAATATAGGTTTTACATTACAATTTAGGTGCAACAAGTGCAGCTTTGAGCCTCATATGAAACTTTTTATTCAGAAGTACAGTAAGTTCCATTGAGCTCTCTGGGACATACTCCCAGGTAAGTAAGAAAAAGGTTTATACTTGGTTATAAAAACCTGGATAATTTTCCCTCTACTTTGTGGATTAAAGCCTGGCTTCTCTCCATTTGGAAAAGAAATCTGACAGTTTAAATATGCCCTGGCATCATTCACAACTGATCCCAGTCATATGTCTTTTGTACTCAGAACTGTAAGAAGCGCATTCATTGATTTAGGACACTCAGCAGTCTCCGTTGCCAGACTAGGCTGACTTGCTGATGAAGCCAAATATAGATTGACTCGTCATATGATAAGAATACCACATGCCAGCTTCTTCTGATCTGTTAGTAATGTAAGGGTGGGGAAGGGAAGTGGGGCAAAATTTCTCCCACCTCCTGCCCCAAATATGAAAGAGCAGAGCAGGGACTCAAGAATGTGTACTGTTGTGCAAATTAGCCATCCATTAGCGCAATATAGTCCCACGTGTGTCTTTGTGATCTCGCATATGTGCTATAGCATGAAGTGCACTGTTGTCTGGCACAAGAGGTCTATTCAGATTGGCTTCCTAGAACTCTTCAAGAGAGAAGCAGAACACCAAAGGGGGGGGGGTAGCTCCAAGCTGGCATCATTGATGCCTTAAATTCACAGGCATCCAGTTCAAGGCTGGAAAATAATGTCTCCCTTTAAACACAGGACAGTGTTTATATATATATATTTATCCCTTGTTTAGATATTTTTTATCCCTAGTTTCAATAGAAAGGCCTGTTCATTAATAGTAGTATGTTATCTGAATAATACAGTGGTACCTTGTATAAAGGAATTAATTCGTTCCAAATGAAATTATGTTAAACAAATTTTCCTTTATACAAATTCCCATAGGAATTCATTGAAAATGGAGTGATCCCATTTTTATGTTGTACGGATTTGCCTCATAGGCAATTGTGTTAAGCAAATTTCCCCTATCTCTGGACTTTTTATGTTGTACAGATTTTATGTTATACAAGCTGTCTGTTATACAAGGGTCCACTGTACTAATGCTTATACTAGTGGGGTAGAAGGACCATTGTTCTTCTTTATTCTCACTAAGCAGACTTTAATCAGAAATCAGCTGTTAATAGGCCATAAACCCAGTAGGGCTCTCAGATAATGTTCAACTTTGCTGCTTGCTGTTTCGAGTGCGTTGCTTTGATACCGGCCCATAATTATTGATATGCTGGATATGATAAAGGACAAAAATGGTAGGGACTGTGAGACGGAGCAGGCAATAGTAGTCCAAAGAGAAGGTGGGCCGTCTGCCTTAACAGATGAGGAGAGAGAAATTGACAAAGAAGAGGATGCTGCACAGAAGCCAAAAAGAGTCATACAGGGAATTCAAGACATAACATTAGAGGAGGTCGGGGGGGGGGGCGTGTGGCCGTACTGATCAAATGGTACTGTGGGCAGTAGACGATCGGAATGTTGAAGGGGAGGAGTCTGAGGAGGTAGGCGCGCGCGGGGGTGCAGGGAGAACTGTCAGTTATGAAGAGCCGGTAAGGACAGTTGGAACCCGGACCTGGGGGAGCCGCATCGGTGGGAAGACGGGTGAAGTTGTCTCTAGAAGGAGGGAAGAGATAACTTGGGCTGTGATGGTAAAACCATTGCGTTGGCCAGAAATTTCGGAGAAATTTCGACACGGATGGAGGCGAGACAGGAGCCCAGCCCAAACCCCACAGTGGGCGAGATCTCCCTGCTGTGGGACTCCGTGCCCGGGTCGGGGAAAAGATACCCCTCCCTTCCATTAGACGATCATGACTTGATAGTCAACCCATTAGAGCCCGGTTATACGAATTCTTTGTTAATGGAAGATGTTTGTAAACCTTATTCAATGTTATCTGTTAATCAAGAAGAACCAGCCTACAGAGAGTTCCGTTCTGTAAGAAATAAAAATCCCTTCAATGTTGAACCTATGATCGGCTCCAACTCTTTCGATGAACTCGGGTTAAAAAACCCTCTGGGTGAACCCTCACAAACTGGCGCCCAACGCGGTCCCTCTTCTAATAAACCGACGGGAGCTGACAATCACTACAGCAAACTTGTGGAACTTATGGCTGAACAAAACCGTCTACTTTTGGCTCACCTGACTCGACAACAAGACCAACCATATACAACTGCTAACACACCCGATCCTGCCGCAAAAAACACCTGGGTATCAAGTCCTGCCCCGGTTCGCGTACAAAAAATGTCTAAATAAGATGACCCAGAAGCTTACATAAATACCTTCAAAAGAGTAGCCCGGGCGGCGCAATGGCCACAAAACCAATGGGCATTGATCCTGACACCCTGCCTAACTGGAACTTTGCAAGAAATTGTGGACGCCTTGGGTCCAGAGGATGCATCTGTTTACATGAAAGTCAAAAATGCAATCCTCCTCACTTTGATTTTAACACCGGAAGCATACCGGAAGAAATTTTGCGCTCTCAACTACAAACCGGGAACACAACCACCCACATGGATATAAATACTGAAAGCAAATGCGATAAAATGGCTTCGTCCAAGCGAAAATACCAAGGATCACATTATTGAAGCAATCATAATTGAACATGTCCTGAATTGCATACCTGATAACGCGGCTGCTTGGGTAAAGAGGAACAGACCTACGTCACTGGACGACGTCATCCTCATCCTGGAAGGTCTTGAGATGGCGGAATTGAAGCTATCTTCACGCAAAAATACGCTGGGGAGAATCCCGTATCGCGAGACTACAACTCCGGAGAGATCGTCGGATATCGCGAGAGTTGCTGCAAAAATGGCGTCTGGAGGTTCAAGTGGAGCCCGCAACTTCTCCGCGATGGACGAAAAGATGTGGACACGCGGCAGGAGAGGACTTTCAAGAGCCGATTTTCAAGCAAGGATCAGGGACAATAAACCTGTATGTTTTGGCTGTGGTTCGCCTCAGCACTTTATCCGAGACTGCAAGAAATCAGACTGCTCGTGGGGGGGAGTTGGTTTTGACAAATCGCAACCCTCTGCGAATGCCATCCGCCGTTGGGAAATGGTTGCTTATGTGAATGGGAGATCTGTACATGCTTTTATTGATACAGGATGTGCGAGAACTCTGGTTAAACATCTTCCAGGAGGTACCAGGTCTACCATTGTTAACATCAAATGTATCCACGGAGATTCTAAGCCTTATGGTACTGCTTGGGTGCATGTAACTATTAATAATTACACTCATAAGATGCAAGTAGGGGTTGTTCCTAACTTGGCTTATGATATGCTAATAGGCAGAGATTGGCCAAATATTGATGATTTGTTGCACATGCAGGATGGCCTGTTGGGGGAGGAGCAACGCAATGATGGATCACTGCGGGAGGAGATGGCCACTGCAACTCGAGAGAGGGTGAGATTCTTACAGCAGAATGATGTTACTTTGAATTGTGTAAAGGATAAGATTGATAACCACTATACCTTGGAAAATAACTTACCGGGTTTTACAGAAAACAATGGGTTAATGTATTATGTAAACGCACAGGGTTTAGAGAAATTAATTGTTCCCAGCCCTTGGAGACAAGAGGTTATGAGAATAGCACACGATATTCCTATTTCTGGGCACTTGGCAGTGAACAAAATGTTAAATAGAATAGAACAGCGGTTCTGGTGGCCGGGTATCAGAAAAGATGTTGAAACCTTTTGTCGTACATTTACTCAATGTCAATTAACTCAGCGTAAGCCGGCCCCAGGTGCTGCCCTCGTTGCTATGCCCATTGTAGATCAACCTTTCAATAGGATCGCGTTAGATTTAATAGGACCCCTGCCCAAATCTTCTGGGGGGCATCTTTACGTATTAGTACTAATCGACTACGCCACGCGTTATCCAGAAGCTATCCCCTTAAGAACGACTTCTGCTAAAATGTTGGCACAAGAACTGCTTAAAGTATTTTCGAGATTAGGGTTCCCTCGAGAAGTACTAACGGACCAAGGAGCTAATTTTATGAGCACCACTTTTAAACACATGTGGAGGATGCTAGAAGTAAAACCGCTAAAAACCACCGTTTACCATCCACAAACAAATGGTTTGGTGGAAAGATTTAATAAAACGTTAAAGAGTATGCTTAGGAAGGTTGTCCGGGACAACCCGAGAAAGTGGCACTTACTCCTCGACCCATTAATGTTTGCGATCAGGGAAGTGTCCCAGTCTTCGACTGGGTTCTCTCCATTTGAGCTATTGTATGGAAGAACCCCTCGAGGTGTATTGGATCTTATTAAAGAAAAATGGGAAGCAGGAGATGATAAGGCTAATTCGGTTGTGAAGAATGTCATTGAGATGAGAGATAATTTAGTCAAAATGCAAGATTTAGTGAAAAGGAATTTAAGTCGGACTCAATTGGGCCAACAGCGTAGATATAACCGAAAAGTGAAAAAACGCAGCTTCGAGGTGGGACAAAAAGTTCTTCTCTTATTGCCGATAGAAGGCAGTAAACTGCTTACCAGATGGCAAGGTCCTTATGAGGTCATTAAGAAGCTTAATGATGTTGATTACGAATTATGTATGCCTGATAAACCGAAAGGCACAGGTATTTACCACGTGAACCTCCTGAAAGAATGGCATGACAGGGAAGTCCTGCTAGCTGAGATAGAGGATGACGACTTAGGACCTACATGGGGCAGTGATAATAACACAGAACAGCGAGTACAGATATGCCAGGACCTGACCAAAACTCAAAAGAGCCCAAATTTCCGAGTTAGAGAACGAATACAGAGACACCTTTTCTAATAAACCCGGGGACACCAATTACTGCATACATCAAATTCAAACGGAGAAGAATAAAATAATAAGGGATCATGGTCGTAAGTGGCCCAGACATCTGGTCCCTGTAATCGAAGAAGAGGTAAAGAAAATGTTAGACCTCGGGGTCATAGAGCCGTCTAATAGCTTGTGGAGAAGTTACCCGGTTGTCGTCCCCAAACCCGATGGCTCAGTTAGGTTTTGCATAGATTTTAGGAAATTAAATTCTGTCTCAAAGTTTGATGCGTACCCCATGCCTAGAGTGGACGACTTATTGGACAAGCTGGGAGAAGCCAAATATTTAAGCTCCTTGGACTTAACGAAGGGCTACTGGCAGGTACCCTTAAGATCTCAGGACAAGGAGAAAACCGCCTTCGGAACGCCAATTGGATTATATCATTTCACAAAAATGCCTTTTGGCCTCCATGGCGCATCAGCAACATTTCAAAGGCTCATGGATAAGGTCCTCCAGCCCGTTAGGGACTTTGCGGTAGAGTACATTGATGACGTTATCATTTTTAGCAACACATGGGAGGATCATTTAAAACACCTTAGGGCTGTGTTAGACGAATTAAGAAGGGCTAACCTGAAGGCGAACCCAACAAAATGCAAAATCGCACAGTTAGAGGTTAAGTTCTTAGGTTTCAGAGTTGGGCAAGGTAAAATCTTCCCCATGCAGGATAAAGTTACTAAGGTGTTGGAGTGGCCAAGACCTAAAACCAAGAAAGAAGTCCAAAGATTCCTGGGCTTGGCGGGTTACTACCGCCACTTCATCCCACATTTTGCCGATAAAGCGGCTCCTCTGACTGACCTCACTCGGAAAAAATGGCCTAGGGTAGTTCGATGGTCTCAGAGGGAACAAACCGCTTTTGACACCTTGAAGACAAAATTATGTTCCTCTCCGGTCAGAATAGTCCCGAACTTTAACAAACCGTTCATTTTACAAACTGATGCCTCCGACAGAGGCATTGGCGCGGTATTATCCCAGGAACAAGCAGGACACGAACATCCTGTCTTGTATTTGAGTAGGAAACTATCTAGAAGGGAACAAAATTACTCCACCATAGAAAAAGAGGCGCTGGCGGTTAAATGGGGCATGTTATCCCTTAAATACTACTTACTGGGTGCCCCGTTTACACTGATCACTGACCACGCACCCCTAGTCTGGTTAAATCAGATGAAGGATGTAAGTCCCCGCTTGACCCGATGGTACTTAAGTCTGCAACCTTTCTCCTTCGAAGTTAAATACAAAAAAGGGAAGGACCACCTTAACGCGGATTATTTCTCCCGACAGGGGCCAGGGCTGCTGCATTCCGACGACCAGACGGCCCACTCGACGGGGGGGGTGTATGTGAGACGGAGCAGGCAATAGTAGTCCAAAGAGAAGGTGGGCCGTCTGCCTTAACAGATGAGGAGAGAGAAATTGACAAAGAAGAGGATGCTGCACAGAAGCCAAAAAGAGTCATACAGGGAATTCAAGACATAACATTAGAGGAGGTCAGGGGGGGCGTGTGGCCGTACTGATCAAATGGTACTGTGGGCAGTAGACGATCGGAATGTTGAAGGGGAGGAGTCTGAGGAGGTAGGCACGCGCGGGGGTGCAGGGAGAACTGTCAGTTATGAAGAGCCGGTAAGGACAGTTGGAACCCGGACCTGGGGGAGCCGCATCGGTGGGAAGACGGGTGAAGTTGTCTCTAGAAGGAGGGAAGAGATAACTTGGGCTGTGATGGTAAAACCATTGCGTTGGCCAGAAATTTCGGAGAAATTTCGACACAGATGGAGGCGAGACAGGAGCCCAGCCCAAACCCCACAGTGGGCGAGATCTCCTTGCTGTGGGACTCCGTGCCCGGGTCGGGGAAAAGATACCCCTCCCTTCCATTAGACGATCACGACTTGATAGTCAACCCATTAGAGCCCGGTTATACGAATTCTTTGTTAATGGAAGATGTTTGTAAACCTTATTCAATGTTATCTGTTAATCAAGAAGAACCAGCCTACAGAGAGTTCCGTTCTGTAAGAAATAAAAATCCCTTCAATGTTGAACCTATGATCGGCTCCAACTCTTTCGATGAACTCGGGTTAAAAAACCCTCTGGGTGAACCCTCACAGGGACTTAACACAAGCAGAAGATATCAAGAAGAGATGGCCAGAATACACAGAGGAATTATATCAGAAAGATCTGGATGTCCCTGATAACCAAGATAATGTAGCTGCTGACCTTGAGCCAGACATCATGGAAGGTGAAGTCAAGTGGGCCTTAGAAAGCATTGCAAACAACAAGGCCAGTGGAGGTGATGGCATTCCAGTTGAACTATTTAAAATCTTAAAGGAGGATGCTGTAAAGGTGCTACATGCAATATACCAGCAAATTTGGAAAACTCAGTAGTGGCCAGAGGACCGGAAAAGATTGGTCTACATCCTAATCCCAAAGAAGTGCAATGCCAAAGAATGCTCCAACGATCGCACAATTGCACTCATTTCACACGCTAGCAAGGTTATGCTCAAAATTCTACAAGGGAGGTTTCAGCGGTATGTGGACAGAGAACTCCCAGAAGTGCAAGCTGGATTTTGAAGGGGCAGAGGAACTAGAGATCAAATTGCCAACATGCACTGGATTATGGAGAAAGCTAGAGTTCCAGAAAAACTTCTACGTCTGCTTCATTTACTATACCAAAGCCTTTGACTGTGTGGACCACAACAAACTATTGCCCCGGTCTCACAACGATTTTGCTGTTCTTTTTGCTGCGAAAGACTGTGCAGCAAAAGATCATGCCTTCACTCCGAAGAGCAGTATTTTGGCACCCCGGCCGACCACGGCCCCGGAAGCGCACTTTAACAGCAGCGTTTTGTACCACCGCTAGGGGTTGTGTTAAAATACTTCTGTTATTGATGCTCACTTTTTAACGCCTCAAACGAGGTGTGACCCCAGAAAATTCGCACCAATTACATTCATACCCCTTTTTCTGCCACTTCCTGTAGTTCTGCCTTGGTAATCATTTATGCTACTAAATTGGTGGCATACCGGCATGCCGGCACAATTTTTACTGACTTTCTGCCTGCAATTACAATCGATTTTAAGGGGAAAAAACCTACCTGGTTGCAAAGAGAAAATCTTAAAACACAGAAAAGAACAAACCTTGCTGAGAGAAAATCAGCATGGCTTCTGTAAGGGTAAATCTTGTCTGACAAACCTTTTAGAATTTTTTGAAAAGGTCAACAGGCACATGGATTTGGGTGAACCGGTGGATATAGTCTATCTGGATTTTCAAAAGGCTTTTGACACAGTCCCTCACCAAAGGCTGCTGAGAAAATTGCACAGTCAGGGGATAAGAGGGCAGGTCCTCTTATGGATTGAGAACTGGTTGAGATCCCGGAAACAAAGAGTAGGTGTCAATGGGAAATTTTCACAATGGAGAGAGGTGAAAAGCGGTGTGCCCCAGGGCTCTGTCCTGGGACCGGTGCTTTTCAATCTGTTCATAAATGACCTGGAGACAGGGATAAACAGTGAGGTGGCCAAGTTTGCCGATGACACAAAACTTTTCCATGTGGTAAAAACCAGAGAAGATTGTGAAGAGCTCCAGAAGGATCTCTCCAAACTGGGGGAATGGGCTGAGAAAAGGCAAATGCGTTTTAATGTAACTAAATGTAAAGTAATGCATATTGGGGCAAAAAATCCAAACTTTACCTATCAACTCATGGGCTCTGAGTTATCCATGATGGATCAGGAAAGAGATCTTGGTGTGTTGGTGGACAGCTCCATGAAGGTGTCTCCCCAATGTGTGGCAGCGGTGAAGAAGGCCAATTCCATGCTAGGGATTATCAAAAACGGAATTGAAAATAAAACAGCGAACATTATAATGCCTTTATACAAAACAATAGTAAGGCCCCACCTGGAGTATTGTGTACAATTCTGGTCACCGCATCTCAAGAAAGACATAGTGGAACTGGAAAAGGTACAGAAGAGAGCGACTAAAATGATTACTGGGCTGGGGCACCTCCCTTATGAAGAAAGGCTAAAACATTTGGGCCTCTTTAGTCTGGACAAAAGGCGCTTGAGGGGGGATATGATTGAGACATACAAAATAATGCAGGGTATGAGTAAAGTGGATAGAGGGAAGCTCTTCTCTCTCTCCCAACATGCCAGAACTAGGGGACATACACTCAAATTGAGGGCTGGGAGAGTAAGAACTGACAAAAGAAAATATTTTTTTCACCCAGCGCGTTGTAAGTCTATGGAACTCCCTGCCACAGGATGTGGTGATGGCATCTGGCCTGGATGCCTTCAAAAGGGGATTGGACAGATTCCTGGAGGAAAAGTCCATCACAGGTTACAAACCATGATGGAGATGTGTAATCTCCAGTCTTAAAACTGGGGTACTTCAAGGGCCAGATGCAGGGGAGTGGTATCAGGAGACAGATATCTAGTCTCATGCGCTCCCAAACGCATCTGGTGGAGCCGCTGTGAGATACAGGAACCTGGACTAGATGGGCCTTTGGCCTGATCCAGCATGGCTCTTCTTATGTTCTTATGTTCTTATGTTCTTATTTTCCATGAGGGGAAAAACAGGGAAAAGAAGCACAGTAAGCAAGTCGGGACGGACACAGAAAAGTAAAATACTCCCCTGTCATCAGGGTGCTAACTGTGCATCAAACGTCATGTGACTGCCTGAAAAAATAGTATGCATCATATTAAGATGCACAGATAACGGTAGTGAGACCAGGGCCATGGCAAGTTCTTAAAGAAATGGGAGTGCCTGACCACCTTATCTGTCTCCAAAGAAATCTATATGTGGGACAAGCAGCAACAGTCAGAACTGGATATGGAACAACTGACTGGTTTAAAATTGGGAAAAGAGTATGACAAGGCTGTATACTGTCACCTTGCCTTTTTAACTTATATTCAGAACACATCATGCGAAAGGCAGGACTGCATGAATCACAAGACAGAATTAAAGATTGCAGGAAGAAATTTCAACCTCAGATATGCAGATGATACTATGATAGCAGAAAGTGAGGAGGAATTAAAGAACATCTTAATGATGGTGACAGAGGAGAATGAAAAAAATGGGCTGAAGCTCAACATAAAAAAAACTAAGATCATGGCCACCAGTCCTATCCCCTCCTGGAAAATAGAAGGGAAAGAAATGGAGGCAATGACAGAGTTTATTTTCTTAGGCTCCTTGATTACTGCAGATGGTGACTGCAGCAATGAAATTAAAAGACACCTCCTTCTTGGGAGGAAGGTGATGACAAACCTAGGCTGCATCTTAAAGAGCAGAAACATCACTTTGCTGACAAAGGTTCAAATAGTCAAAGCTATGGTTTTTCCAGTAGTGATGTATGGAAGTGAGAGCTGGACTACAAAGAAGGCTGATCGCCACATAATTGACGCTTTTGAGCTGTGGTGCTGGAGGAGAGTCTTGAGAGTCCCCTGGACTGCAAGGAGATCAAACCTATCCATCCTGAAAGAAATCAACCCTGAATGTTCATTGGAAGGACAGATTTTGAAGCTGAGGTTCCAATTCTTTGGCCACCTCATGAGGAGAGGGGAGTCCTTGGAAAAGTCCCTGATGCTGGGAAAGATTGAGGGCAAAAAGAAAAGGGGACAGCAGAGAATGAGATGGTTGGATGGTGTTATCAATGCAGCCAACATGGATTTGACCAAACTCCGTGAGGCAGTGGAAGACAGAAGGCCTTGGCATGCTCTGGTCCATTGGGTCACAAACAGTTGGACACGACTGAACGACTGAATAACAAAAAAATATTTATTTATTCACTTATTTGATATATATGCAGTACTACACTATCTGGCACCAGTGCCACTCTGGGTGGTTTACAAAAGTTTTGATATAAATAATAACTTATACAATATTGAACATACAACAAACATAATAAACCATAACTGAGTCCAGGGAAAGTGCTTGCATACCTCCCTTGTTCAGATCATTTGATTAAATAGAGGTACAGCCTCTTTACAAGCTGTAAACATTAAGCATGCGATCACCCTGAGAAATCTGCTGGCATGTTGAGGTTATTGGTTCCCATATTTACATTTCCCTGAAGGACACCATCATATTTCGTGTCCATTCCCTTTTGAGAAAATCAGTTATGGTATACAAATATAAAAATAAATAAATAAATATATATTTCCTTCCACTCTTTCTTAGAGAAGTCTTTTATCTAAAAGGCAAAGGGTGACTTTGCACATTCAGATATCCATGGACAGAGTGCTTTTTGGTGGCACAGAATTTCTTCTACAACCTATTCACATGGAAGAAGGAAAGCCCTTAGAAACAAGGTTGGGAACCACTATCCTACAGTTGTTTTCTTTTATCCATTCTGCAATTATTCCTGATGGAATCTCAAGTGACTTGGTAGCTTAAGACGGTGGTCCCCAACCCCCGGGCCGCGGACCGGTGCCGGTCCGTGGACCGGTCGGCACCGGGCCGCCTGGGGAGGCCGGGGAGGCTCCTCCCCTTTTCCTCTGCCGCCCTCCTCCTCTTCCTCTTCTCTCCCGCCGGCGGCCGGTGGAGGAGGAAGGCTGGAGGAGCGCAGGAGGAGCCGCCGCCTTTGCCTTTGCCTTTGCCTCCCTCCTCTGTCCGCCGGCGGCGGCGGCGGCGGCAGCGGCGCATCCTCCTCCTCCGCCGCCCTCCTCCTCCTCGCCCTCCACCAGCAGCAGCAGCAGCAGCAGCCACGGCGGCGGCGGCGCGTCCTCCTCCTCCGCCGCCGCCCTCCTCCTCTTCCTCTTCTCTCCCACGGGCAGCCAATGGAAGAAGAAGGCTGGAGGGTGCGCGGGGGCCGGCGGGGAGGAGGGGGCGCACGCGGGAGGCACGAGGAACGGGGGAGGGACAAGGGAAGCCCCCGCCAGGCCCCGCTGGAGGAGAGGAGAGGAGAGGCCGGGGTGGGGGGCCGGGAGCTGGAACACCGCCGCCGCCACCACCGCTCCGCTGGGAGAGGGAGAAGGAAGGAAGGAGCGGCCGCTCCCGTCCCCCGCCCACGACACACACACGCACACAGAGAGAGAGGACGGGCCCCCTGAGCCCCCCCCAACCGGAGTGTGCATGCGCTGGCCGGCCGGCCGGCCAGCGCAGAGACGCCACCCCCCCACCGGCCTCCCTCCCCTCCACCCTCCCGCTCGCCTGCCCGAAGGCCGCAGCCGGAGGCAAGGCGATGCGGCGGCGGCTCCGGCCCGAGGGCGCCACCGGGACCGCCGAGCTGCCGCTGGCGCCGCTGCTGGCGGCGGCGCAGAGGCGCCCCACCAAGGCGGGCGGCGGCGGGGGCCGAACCCGGGTGGCTGCCGTGGCCACTGCGGCCGCCGACAGGAGGAGGAGGCGGGGGCCCGCCCGCCCAGGAGCCCCGGGCTCCCCCCCACCCCGCCCATGCACGTGCGGGGGGGAGCGGCACGCCCGACGCCCCCAGCCGGCGAGCGCCGCCACCGCCGCCGCCGCTCCCGTGGCCCCCCCGCAAGGCACACACGCCAAGCCCCCCCAGCTCCCCCTCCTCCCTCCCCCCATCCCCCGCCCCCACACACACCCTCCCCTGCCCCCCCCGCACCCCCCATCTCCCCCCCTCCCCACCCCCAGCCCCAGCCCCGGGTCACGGAAAAATCATCAAACATTTACCAGTCCGTGGGGACAAAAAGGTTGGGGAGCACTGGCTTAAGACATTACATTATGATCAAGCTTCCACATGTGTTGGTGGCACTAGACACTCCAAAGCAGCTTGTCTGGAGAAGTCAGCCTGCTCTTTCCATGGGGGCCCTCCACATGAGCCAGAGTGCAGAAGAATCATAGTTCTGGCTCTCATGGAGGGCTTCCAAGGGCCTTTTTACACGACCCCTAAGATCCGCTGGCCACTTAAATTCGGACCAGAGATCTTAGGGGTTCCTCGCTCTTCCTTTGTCCCCACCCCCCTCCGCACTTCCTGGTTGCTGGCTGCCTGAGGGAGGGAGAAAAAAGAAAGAAAAGAATGCCTTCTTACCTCCGTTTTGTTCCGGGCAGCATTCAGATCTCTTAAAGGGGCGGGGCGCAAAAAAAGAACAAACGGAAGCCAGGAGAGCCCCGCACTCACTATCCTTACACCGGATCAACGGCGCGTGCAAACTAAAAAAAAAAAATCTAGGTTTAATTGTGTTCCCAAGCCAAGCAACTCCTCAGGAGGTCCTACACTTCCTGACGTGCTTGCAGTTGGAGTAGAGGTGCTTTAGCGGCCCCTACACTGTTAGATTTTGACTAAACAATAAAAGAAGTAAAGAGTCTTACTAGATTTAAAAAAAAGTGCAAGTTTACATTTTTGAGACCTTGAATACATTTTATTGTAATAGTTAAAATGGAGTTGGAGGGAGCAGCTGTAGTTACCTGCAGTACTTGTGCTATGTTTGTTATCTTGACAGAGCGTGTGCAGAACTACATCTGCTGCAAGTGCAAGCTGGTAGCGCTATTGGAAGAGAAGGTCCAGCAGCTAGAGGCTCGCATAGTGGACCAGCAACATATTAAGGAGCTTGAGCAGTTCCTGGACAGAGCGGAAGAGACTATCCAGGTCCAAGAAGAGACAGGGCACACTTCAGAGGAGGAAGTCACTCCCCCAACTCAGGAGGTGGATGGGTGGAGGAATGTGACTCAAAGGAGTAGAAGGCCAAGGCATCGCTCAGCGAGTCTCATCTTGCACAATCAATTTGAAGCTCTTTCCCTCAGCACACCTCATGAGGCACACATAGAGGAAGAAGTGGTTCCACCGGAGGATCTCTCCCTCATCACTATTGATGAGATACAAGATCAGGTACATGTTGATGACCAGGCTGCAGGAGAGAAGCTCATTGTGCTAGGGGATTCTATCATTAGAAATACGGAGGGATGGATTTGTGAGGAGCATGATAACCGGATGGTCACTTGCCTGCCGGGTGCAAAGGTTGCAGACATCACCAGAAATATAGATAGCTTGTTAGAGAGAACTGGGAAGGAGCCAGTGATCATGGTACACGTCGGTACCAACGATGTCGGGAAGGCCAAGCGGTCAGTCTTGGAAGCCAAATTCAGGTTGCTAGGTAGAAGATTGAAGTCCCGGGCTTCCAAGGTAGCATTTTCAGAAGTGCTACCTGTTCCTCGTGCAGGTCCCGCCAGGCAGGCAGAACTCAGAAGCCTCAATGCATGGATGAGGCGATGGTGTCGAGAGGAGGGCTTTAGATTTGTCAGGAACTGGAGAACATTTTGGGACAAGCCAAACCTGTTCAGGAGGGATGGGTTGCACTTGAATCATGATGGGACCAGATTGCTGGCACTCAACCTCAAAAAGGCAGCAGAGCAGCTTTTAAACTGATAACTGGGGGAAAGCCGACAGGAGCTGTGTGGCATCCGGTTCGGAACACCTCATCCTCGGGGAATGAGGTTGGAGAGGGTAGAGAATCACATAGAGATGACATAGCAAGTATTAACACTGGCAGAATAGCGGAATGTGACAGTTCGTCTACTGAAAATAAAAGCTGTGGGGGGAGAAGAACAAGGCAGCAGCTGTTGCGGGACCCACTGTACAAGTGCTTCTACGCCAATGCTCGAAGCCTCCGAGCAAAGATGGGAGAACTTGAACATCTGGCAGCTAGGGATAACATTGATATAATAGCCATAACAGAAACCTGGTGGAATGTGGAGAACCAGTGGGACACAGCAATCCCAGGCTATAAACTCTATAGAAGGGATAGAGAGGGGCGGGTTGGAGGAGGAGTGGCCATCTATGTCAAAGAAGGCATAAAATCCAGCAGAATGGAGATTGACAGAGGGTCTGACTCCGCCATAGAATCACTGTGGGTTAAACTACCAGGTCCAAAGAGTGATGTGATAGTTGGAGTATTCTATCGTCCACCAGATCAAAAACTTGAGGGGGACCTTGAAATGAGGAGAGAAATCATGGAGGTGGCTAAGAGGGATAGGATAGTAATCATGGGGGACTTTAATTATCCCCACATTGACTGGGCCAATGCGAGCTCTGGGCAAGAAAGAGAAACTGGGTTTCTCGACTTGCTGAATGACTGTGCCTTAGAGCAACTTGTCATGGAGCCCACCCGAGAACAGGCAACTCTAGATCTAATATTGTGTGATACTCAGGACCTCGTCAGGGATGTGAATGTCACTGAGCCTCTGGGGAACAGTGACCATGCTGCAATTACCTTTGCCATGCATGTCGGAGGAAGAGTGTCAACCAAATCAGACATAAAAACCCTTGATTTTCGAAGGGCAAACTTCCCTCAGATGAGGAAACTAGTTAGAGAGAAACTGAAGGGGAGGGTTAGAAGAATCCAATCCCTTCCGTGTGCATGGAGCCTGTTTAAAACAACAATAATAGAGGCCCAGCACAAGTGCATACCACAAAGAAAGAAGACCTCATTTAAGTCCAAGAGGACACCGGCATGGTTAACGAGTGGAGTTAGAGAGGCTCTAAAGCACAAGGAGAGGTCCTTCTGTAAATGGAAATCCTCCCCAAATGAGGAAAATAAAAAGGAACACAAACTCTGGCAAAAGAAATGTAAAAAGATGATAAGGGAGGCAAAGAAAGACTTTGAGGAACGCATGGCTAGCAATATAAAGGGTAATAATAAAAGCTTCTTTAAATATGTTAGAAGTAGAAAACCTGCCAGAGAACCAATTGGGCCTCTGGATGGTGAGGGAGGAAAAGGGGAGGTTAAGGAGGACTTGGACATTGCAGAGAAATTGAACGAGTTCTTTGTGTCTGTCTTCACGACAGAGGACCTTGAGCGGATTCCGCTGCCTGAGCCGCCCCCTCTTGACTAAAGAATTAAATCAAATACAGGTTAAAAGAGAGGAGGTTTTAGGACTAATTGATAAATTGAGGATTAACAAGTCACCGGGCCCAGATGGCATCCACCCAAGGGTTATTAGGGAACTGAGAAATGAAATTGCAGATCTCTTAACGGTTATATGCAACTTGTCTCTTAAAACGGCCACAGTGCCGGAGGACTGGAGGATAGCAGATGTCACACCAATTTTTAAAAAAAGGAAGGAGGGGGGACCCAGGAAACTACAGGCCGGTTAGCCTTACATCTGTCCCAGGGAAGATGGTGGAAGGCCTCATCCAAGAGAAAATCTTAAAACACATAAAAGAACAAACCTTGCTGAGAGAAAATCAGCATGGCTTCTGTAAGGGTAAATCTTGTCTTACAAACCTTTTAGAATTTTTTGAAAAGGTCAACAGGCACGTGGATTTGGGTGAACCGGTGGATATAGTCTATCTGGATTTTCAAAAGGCTTTTGACACAGTCCCTCACCAAAGGCTGCTGAGAAAATTGCATAGTCAGGGGATAAGAGGGCAGGTCCTCTTATGGATTGAGAACTGGTTGAGATCCCGGAAACAAAGAGTAGGTGTCAATGGGAAAATTTTCACAATGGAGAGAAGTGAAAAGCGGTGTGCCCCAGGGCTCGGTCCTGGGACCGGTGCTTTTCAATCTGTTCATAAATGACCTGGAGACAGGGATAAACAGTGAGGTGGCCAAGTTTGCAGATGACACAAAACTTTTCCATGTGGTAAAAACCAGAGAAGATTGTGAAGAGCTCCAGAAGGATCTCTCCAAACTGGGGGAGTGGGCTGAGAAATGGCAAATGCGTTTTAATGTAACCAAATGTAAAGTAATGCATATTGGGGCAAAAAATCCAAACTTCATCTATCAACTCATGGGCTCTGAGTTATCCGTGACGGATCAGGAAAGAGATCTTGGTGTGTTGGTGGACAGCTCCATGAAGGTGTCTCCCCAATGTGTGGCAGCAGTGAAGAAGGCCAATTCCATGCTAGGGATTATCAAAAAGGGGATTGAAAATAAAACAGCCAACATTATAATGCCGTTATATAAAACAATAGTAAGGCCCCACCTGGAGTATTGTGTACAATTCTGGTCACCGCATCTCAAGAAAGACATAGTGGAACTGGAAAAGGTGCAGAAGAGAGCGACTAAAATGATTACTGGGCTGGGGCACCTCCCTTATGAAGAAAGGCTAAAACAATTGGGCCTCTTTAGTCTGGAAAAAAGGCGCTTGAGGGGGGATATGATTGAGACATACAAAATAATGCAGGGTATGAGTAAAGTGGATAGAGGGAAGCTCTTCTCCCTCTCTCAAAATACCAGAACGAGGGGACATACACTCAAATTGAGTGCTGGGAGAGTAAGAACTGACAAAAGAAAATATTTTTTCACCCAGCGTGTTGTAAGTCTATGGAACTCCCTGCCACAGGATGTGGTGATGGCATCTGGCCTGGATGCCTTCAAAAGGGGATTGGACAGATTCCTAGAGGAAAAGTCCATCACGGGTTACAAACCATGATGGAGATGTGTAATCTCTAGGCTTTAAACCAGGGTACTTCAAGGGCCAGATGCAGGGGAGTGGTATCAGGAGACAGATATCTAGTCTCATGCGCTCCCAAACGCATCTGGTGGGGCCGCTGTGAGATACAGGAAGCTGGACTTGATGGGCCTTTGGCCTGATCCAGCATGGCTCTTCTTATGTTCTTATGTTCTTATGTTCTTATTTGTCACCATCAAAGACCAGGTACAAGAAAACTGCTGTTTGGTCGCGCTAAAGTGGGCGGGGTCGCACTTAATTGTCTGCAAAGTCCGGAGCTGGTGGGTAAACATTTTTAAGGTCCGGACCTTGCAGCCATTTGCGGCGGAGCTTAGGGGTCGTGTATAAACGCCCCAAGTATACAACAGGCCCTCTTCTTCCAGTGCATTGCTTTTGTGTGATGAACACACACACACACACACACACACACACACTGGCTGGAGTACAGATGCTGTAGAAACTCCTAGAGAGGGTGACTTACTAAGACTGACAGTTGAATTCACTGGCCTGTTAAAGGCAATGGCCATTAGATGTGGCTTTTGAATAATCTGCAGTTGAGCAGTAGTGTAAACATTCCTCCATTAACTGTTACTGTTTTTACCATTTCTATTCTAGTTTACTCTGATCCCACTAATTACAACCCCCCTCCCATCTTATTCATGGAAGAGTGTCATAGCAAGTTGCAGCACTCCATTCATCTGATAAGTGACTTAAGTCAGAATGAACTGATTAGTCTTCAAGGTACAGCTGATAGAAGGACACCTTAAGGACTTCCCATAAAGTCAATTTATAATACAAGAAATGCTAAATGTTTATAGGATCTTGCTTTTCCTTCTCAAAGCTGGCTTTGGCAACACTTACATGATAGTCTACCCCGCCCCCAGCATTCCTGCTGCAACACTTTGGCACAAAGGGAAATCATCCAAGTTTCATTAAGTGCAGTGAGGGTGTGTACTTTGACCTAGCCCATGGTAGCTGTTTGTTTCTCCAGTAGGATGCTAGGATCTCCACTAGATCAGCAGGGCAGTGCTCCAGCCAGGACAGGGGCAGGCTGTAAAAAAGAACTTGGAAGCTGAGGTGCTAAAACTCTCAGCCCTGTGAACTGTCTCTGTTCTTTTCCCACCTCCTTGGAATCAGAAAACCTGTTCACACCTTTGTGGGTTCTTTTAAAATCTCTTTACTTTGTTGCTCACTCTGACTCATCTTAATCAAAAACGTAGAGGCAGTCTTAAAAAATATAATGATGTTTATTAAAATACAAAAATAAGGAAAAGCAAAAATCTTAAAAGAATGTGGAGAATTTATATGCCAAGAATACTTGCAAAAAATTAACAATGATCTATAACTCTAACAAACTGATGTCTGGAATCCATTTCTAAAATCTAATAAGCTGCATAAAATTACATTGCTAGCTTAATTATGGCTCCTCTCCCTCTTTCCCAGAAAAAGCATTCTTCTTCACTCTCTATCTAGCCTCCTCCTACATTCTGGATCCTTCAATATCACCCAATGCATGCCCATTAATCTGCATATTAAAACATCTCTGTACTTCTTGACACACCTTCCTTTCTCACGGAACTCTTCTGGCTTCCAGCTTGTGGCATCTTTCTGAATTCTCTCTGCCAGCCTCATCTGATAAGTGATAAGTAACAGCAGCTGCAAGATTCCTGAAAAACAACTCTATGCTCTTTGATTACAAGCAGGGCCGGCGCGTCCATTAAGGCGAATTAGGCAGTTGCCTAGGGCGCCAAAATGGACAGAGGGCACTGGGCAGCCTGCTGCCCCCCTGCCCCTCCGCCACCCGTCCCCCCACCCGTTGCCATCCGCCCGCCACCCCCGCGCCACCCCCGTCGCCCACTTGCTGCCCCGCCTCCACCCCTCCCTTCGCCTACACACATGGTATTGGGTATTCTACACCTGATGGCTGGTGGAGGATGGAGGGCCTCCAGAGGTTCAGCGCTGGACATATCCATGAGCCCCAAAGGACTGTCCTCTTTTCTCCTCACCATAAGCAAAAACTCTTTAAAAAATCATCTGTAAGGACCCTGATTCCAGCTGACGTCCTGTTAGCAAGACTGAATATACTGTAGTTTGTGGGAGAATTATTAACACTGCAAAAGCTCTCCGGCGTATATCAATAGAAGATGTACGGTACTTGGAGAATGTGGGCCCCTTTCCTCAATTTCAAATAAAAGAACCATCAGCTATCTAACAAAGTATCTTCTTTATTTTGCCAGCGATTTCTGGGTCTTCCTTGTGGCATTGGATTGATTGACTGAAGAACCTCGGGCTTAACCTTCGGGTATGTATACATCACGCAGGGCAGCTTATTGAAACTAGTAGGAAAATATAGTACAAAGCAAAAGAAGCAACAATAATACAGTGAAGAAAATGTAACTGCCACCTCTAGAAGAAGGCAGAGTAATTTTAAATATAGAGAGGTCAAATGCCAGCAATTCAGTTGTGACTGAACAACTTTCAAAATCTGAGGATATAACATTTTCTTTCTTTCATTGATTATGAGATTTAATTCTGCTAAATTAAGAGTGTCTTATGTAGTTTATGTAAAATGATAAAGGACCTTTGTCATTCTGCCAGTTTGTTTAAAACCCCTGGATAACTGCTTTTTGCAGCATGTATGTCAATATATTATCCAGGTTTCTCTTGGTTTCTGTTGGTGCCCTTGGCTAGGTAAAACTTGGCATCCTTTTTCCTGCTGGCACTGTGGGCACAATATTGTGCAGCAATGTTGGGCCATTTCCTGGTTTTCTGAATCATGGGTACAGAAGGTTTCTTGAAGAACTGAATTATGAATAATAAAGATCAGGTCAAAACCACAAAATGGTAGGCTTAAATATTGTAACATTGAATGAACTAAAAGGGCTATAGAACACAATAATTTCAGTCAGATAACTGCAACAAGTTTGCTCTGGAAAGAATAAATGCAGAAGAAAGCAGTTATGGGCCCTAAAGTGTGGCAAAATAATATTGAGAATACAACTGAAAAATCTATCAACATAAACATCATTAAAGTCTGTGCTCCAGCTACTGGTAGTGATTAAGAAGAAATCAAAAGCTTGTCTGCAGGTACTTAGGAAGAGACTGATCACGTACTTAAACACACCCAAACAGAATGTGCTGGTAACTATGCATGGAAAGGCAAAAATAAGAAATAAACGGAAGCAAACATTGAAGAATTTGATCCAAGAGTCTGAGCTGAAGCAATACCTAAATTCCCACACATCTCATTTGGACTTCCTCGTCTTAAGTTATATGGATATAGGATCCTATGGCTGAAATATTGTTGCTTAGCAGAATAAGTCAAAAGTCGTTTCAGCCCACTGAATCAATGGACCCTACAGAGAAGTTGGCTCATCCAATCTTCACTGATACAATGGACCTACTCTACTATCAACTTAATACTGTATACCATGCAATAGGATTTCAGCCCATACATACTTAGTTAGCAATTCTATCTTCAGTTTCATGGCATGAGCCCCATTGAACTCACTGGGACTCATTTTTGAATCCCAATGCATTACAAATCCTGGAGCCATTGATTTAACTATGTTAATACTACTGGTTTGAACCTAGCAAAACAGGACCGTCCACCCAGCCACAATGGTGCAATGATCTGGATTTTTTTTCACTGTCCCCTTCTTGCCCTTGCCTTGAAAATTCTTGTAATTCTGAACAGGGAAATATTTTAGCCCTTTGAAAAATAATCACCATATTTCCCTATAGCTCTTAATGCAAAATAACTAATTTCATGTGGCATACTCAGCGTGATGGAGTGGATAAGAGTGAGGGACTAGTCTAGGACTCAGGAGGCCTAGGTTTGAATCTCTGTTCAGCTATGAAAACTCACTGGGGGAATAGAATTGGTAAAATTAGTCCTTACATATTTCATTTACCTTGAACGCCTCATTAGGTTTGCTAGAAGTCGATTCTGACTTGATAGCATGGAACACCAACAATAATGATATGTGGTATAGGTTTTCTGAGGTTAGCACTTTATACTGCGTAAACTTTTGCTACAGTAAGTTTACTACAGGGCTCATGGGGTTAAATCAAGTTTTTTGTTCAAAGTGCAATAAGTCTTAACATTTATGGAAAGCCTAGCCTACATTACCCTCATTTAATATTTATTTACCAGTACTATATGATACCTCCCATAGCTGTCATAAAAGAACTATATACTTTTTAAATCAATGTGTGATAAATGTTACAGGATCCAGAAATAATGGCAAACAAAAAGAAAGAACGAGAAATAAAGAAGAAAAGATAGACAAAAGATAGATATATCATTGTTGTGATGAATTATTGACAAACACATTTAAACTATCTTTTCCCCCTCTGCTTTGTCAATTTTTATAGAGTAAAACTATGGGCAATCTGGAATATTTTCTTCCCACTTCTTTAGAATTGAGGCTTTATCTCTTTCCCATAAGCTGAAGAGGGCTTGATCAATACCACTGCACTAACTCTCTGGTTATTTGTGTATAACATGAACCTATGCCATTGTGTGCAAATGTTGAGTATTTTAGCTCTGTTTTTAATGAATGAAAGTGATGTGTGCCTACAATTTCATAAGGTTGTTCCTTATGAAGGGCAGGAAATACCTCATGGCACCACCCATACTTCTGTGCACAGCTTTGCCTTTCTAACTCCGAGTACTCCCATGGGAGTGCGTTCTCCCGAGGAGTTTGTATGCCAGGCTCTGATTTCGTGTGTGTTGCCTTTCTCAAGCAACCATGTCTTCCGCAGATCTTGACCCAGTCCTAGCCTCCTTTTCTCTCACTTTGCCCTCTGTCTACTTGTTCAGCTTTCCCCCCTCTCTGGGGAATCTCAACTGGACCATTTCCTGGGCTGACAAAGCTGTCACCACCTTCCTGGCCAACCAAATCCATCTTTACTTTCTTCTCTCTGCCATAGGTAATATCCATTTGTAACACTAGATGGTGATATTTAACCATACATTAGCCTCAGTGTGTCCCTTGCATGCCTATAGTGTACCAGGCAACATCCAAAGAAACAAAACACACACAAAAAAGACTCCTTATATATTAATGTAAGCTTTTGTGGATCAAGTCCACTTTTTCAGACATTTGGCAACAGAATGAAATGTTGAATGAAATATTGGCTCTTGGGTGTACAGTATTGGTACATTTGCATGTAGTAATCTGAATTTGTTTTAAGGCTGTGCGGTAAATTCCTTAGAAGACACAAAACAGACACCAGAACTGGGCACAGATGAGGAGAGAGGGGAAAGAGAGAGGAGGCCGGTTGAAGACTGGGGAATAACTTAAAACTTAAGAATGAGAGAAAAGAAAAATATTTAACATAGAAATGAAAGAGGATGGCAGAGAAATCCCGTGTGTTCATTTAGGGAATATTGACAGTTTTCACCTTTGAGCCTTGTGGTGAAAGTTGGGCTTGGAAGTGGTGAAGAAAACAACAGTGGCAGTGCAGAAGTAATATATAACCCCTAAGTTATATTCCGTCCATTTTATGGGTGCCCATTATGCATATGAATTTTATTTTAGCTATTTCTCTCTGAATTCTTGATTTGTAATGATTCTATTCTCTCGTGGTGACCTTCAAATCTTTTATGGAGTGTCCCGGGAGACTGAAATGGTTGGACACAGGTTTCTGTGTATTGTGATTTCTGATGTCAGATTTGTGACCATCGTACCTGTCAAGTTTGTCCCAGCGCCTGCCGGGATGGGAGGAGAGAGGTGTAATGTGCACCCACAAACACAAAAACAGATGAGCCACTGGCCACCCACACGCATGCGCAAGCACACTTGTAAGCATGCCCGCCCATACCGCTCATGCGCGCATACTCCCACACCGCTCATTTCCCCCCTCCCACCCTGCCAAGCCGCAGTCGCGCCACCTTGTTCCCCCTCTACTGCTGACAACCGTTGCCACCCCAGGAAAATAAATGTTCTGGGGCGTCGGTGGGCCAAAGCTTGAAAACAGGTAGTGTCCTGGCTAAAACCGGACACTTGACAGCTCTGGTCACCACTGACCCATTTCTATCAAGATTGTCCTGCTTGTCCACTGTAGAATACAGAGGGGCATTGTTGGCAAAAGATGGCATGGAACACATTGGTCGAGGGGCAAGTGAATCTGCCTTTGACATTGTATGTGGCATTGTTAGGTCCTGTGATTGTATTGCCAGAGTAGATGTGTTGCCAGAGTTGGCATTTGGGTCTGTGAGCTTTAGTCCTCCTGCCTGCGTTGCTCTTTTGTATTATTTGCTTGAGGTTGGAGGGAGGGGTATCAGTAGACATGTACTGTATAAGTCTCCCACCCAAGACTTTGGAAAGTGAGATGTTCTTATAAAGGATGATGTGGAGATCACTTAGGATGCGTGTGAGTGGTCTCAGTTATAGACTGTAAGTGACAACTAATGGTGGTGTCACTTAGTCCTCCGGGCCTATCTTTCAGCAAGGATGCTGCTTGGACTACAGACTGGAGAACATCCTGCCCACAGCTGTGACTAGAAACTCACCTGCAATATGCGCACATTACTTCATTATTCAGAGTGGAACAATAGAAATTGTTCATAAGAAAAATAACTGAACTGATGTAGCTAGGAATTTGCAAACAATCACACTCCCACAATTTTTTGTTGAAGAGATAGTGTTAAGGATTCATTTATTATTTTACTGGATTAAACACAGAATCAGAATGTTCTGTGTTGAACAGCCAACTGGCACTGCACTGGATACCCAAGGAGTCCAAAGTAAAGGCTTTTATCTGAAGCCAATATGGATTAAGGTGTAAGAATGAATGAGCTTCTATGAAGCCACTGACACAAGATAGGGAAGGTTCAACACTGCAAACATTAATATTACCTTGCTGGATGTCACCCAAGGCACAGTTTTGCAGCCTCCATTCTACCTTTGAACTGACCAGGGACACTTGTTGCATCAATTTGGCACTGTGCTTGATAGGTCATATGTACAAATCAATACTTGTGTGACTGTGACCTAATTAAGGGCTCCAAATGCTAGGCTGCTCAAAGGGAACCTTTTTGTACTGCTGGCAAAAAGTTATATACAGTAAACATCCAAAGACAGCATGTGTAGTATCACATATGATATCTCTCAAGGGTCTGATGTTACAGTTTTGCTAAACAGAATTTGCTGGACTCATGTGAAAACCTTTCTTTTTGCCATGTGGTGTTTGTATCTCTGTCTTCTAATTTGTTTTGAGCACTGTTATATTTCAAAGTATTTTACATTCCAAAATATTTTACAGTACAGACATGAATTTAACTGTTTTCAAAGGAATCCCTTACTTTAATAAAGTATGTTACTTCAGAATCATACAGATTGAAATAATGCAAATTGGAATGATGTTTACAAAAAAGAGAATCTAAGCGTGGTAAGCTAAATGCCTAGTCTTGAACTTGTAAAGTTCAGATGGCATATTTGAGGCAAAATCCCATGTTTTTTAGGCTGTCTGACTTCTCTTCCTACATTGTCAGACACCTGATGAATTTATATCTGAATTTCCAAATTGTACAATGGTACAATTGTAGTAACCCCTGTGTTTCATAGTCATTATGCAGCTTCTGCTGAGAAATGTGTTATGTCTGGATATCCTCAGCTTCACACGGGTGAATGTTCTTAACATGGGTTAGATTTCCTTGCAACTGAGGAAGTCACTTCATGATTTACAAGTGTTTGTTGTAATGCAGAGAAAACATTCGTGACATTAAGACACACAATAGGTTGCTGAAAGCAAAGGTGAGTCAGTGCTTCTATCCTGTACAAAGCAGTGATTTCAAAATACCTTAAACCTTTGGTCTCAGTGACAACTGACCTTAGTCATCAAGTAATAGTGACCGGTGCCCGATCTGGTCGGTGAAACAGGCTTATTAGGACTACCCTCCCAGCGTTTTCTAAATATAAAGTACTCAAAAGTAGTTTACAAGTCCTTTCTTCTTGTGTCATGTTGGACCATCCAGCTTGCCTTAAGCACCGAAAGATGGCAGGATACAAAGGGCCCCTGCATAATTCTCAGGAGAGGGACCAATGGAGAGCAGCCAAAAACATGTGACATGTCATGCGACTTATGCAGCCTTGGGTATGCCGCACAGCGATCCAAGTTCCATTAGGAGGAGGGACAGGCCCACCATTCTGACTGCTTTGTATGTTGAAAACCCTAGAAGGGTCACCCTATAAGTGGGGCATCACTTTGACATTTTATTGTTATTATTTTAATATGTGACATGTTTAGTTGCTTTACTGCTTATTAGAAGTAAAGAATTCTGGGCCTGGGGTTTTATTCTGTGTGCCACAACTGAACAGAGCTTCGAATCCTTACCAACAGAAACCTATTCCCATTTCCCTAAACCTTGGCTTATATAAACAATATAATATAGTGTGTGAATACGGAGAAAATATATTGTGGCTGTTATTGTTGCACTACTGGGATCCAATCTAATGCAAGTCATCCAGAGGCCTATATTCTGCCCATCCCTGCAATAACCAAATGCATTATTTATGCATCATGTCCCTTTGTTTAGGCAGAATATATGGCTCCTTCATGAATCAGAAAAGGCCTTGTTTGTTTTGTTGTAGCACACAGTGGCGCAGAAACAACCCAGTCATTTTCATACTTGCACGAGGCAGTGGTGAAGTCATGTCTGCTCTCCTCTGTGATGCAGCTGCTGGTTACTTGGCCCCATGACAGGCCCAAATGTCTTATACAGACCTCATGTGTCGGGAATGATCTTGGGGTCCCTGCCTCATTTTCTCTCTGGCACTTTTATTTGTCACATTAAATGTGGCACAGCAGACTGAAGTACCAAGGAGGCAAAAGAACAGCAAATGGAGGCACCAGAAGACACACTAACAGAGCTTGGGAAAGGTATTGTTTTGGACTACAACTCCCTGTTTTCCCTGCCACTTTTGGCTGGTGCTCATTTTGGCTGGAGTATTCTGGGAGTTGTAGTCCAAAAAAGTACGTTTCTCAGGCTCTCCAAATTGGCCAGCATTAGAGATCAACAAGCAGAGTATGAGAATTAGAATCCTCCATCCCACTGATCTGTAAGAGATCCTTCTATGTTTCCTTTAAACCAGGGTACAGCCTTCCAGATGTTATTTGACTGTAAATCACATCATCCTTCACCACTGACTTTGATGGCTAAGGCTGACTGGAGTTGCAGTTCAACATCTAGAGGCCTGCACTATGCCCTTTCCCACTTCCAGCCATTTTGATACGATTTCTGTCAATGAAATAATATCAGCATCAACTCTATCAAAACCGCTGCAGCCCCAGGGCATGTGACAAAAGGCAGGAGTATGATTTGTTCATTATTTATTTATTCCCCACCTACTCCCAATGCAAGGGCTCAAGGCACGTTATAATTTTTTTTTTTAAAAAGAGACACAAGCTACAATACGAAAGGGTAACATGAAATGAAGCATGCAACAAGAAACTGCTAACCTGAAACAACCTTGATGAGGAGAGTCCCTTTCCTAATTGCACTGTATAGAAAAAAAGGAGGCAAAATACAGAGAAAGCCCTCCCCCCCTTGCTCCTTGTTATTTCCCAGCTTTGGATTTTGTTATGCAATTAAAACAAAATCTATTCTTGATTTCCAGTGCCTAGATGCAAGTAGTTTAACAATCAGTCTTTCGCACGTTGAGCCTAAACCTCATGAGATTTTTGAAAAAACTGCGTAACACAGAGTTTCTAAAGAAAGGCAGGCGAAACGGGAGTGTGCACACACGAAGCAAAGGCACCACACATCATCATTAGAGGTTGTTTACAGCAGCCAAGGATGCTGATAATGAGTGCTGACTGGATCATTAATGCAAACCTCGGCATGCTTCAGCGGCCTGGAAGGTAACGGCGTCTGCTTGCTTGTCCAAGTGCCAGGTGATGGACAGGAGGCCTTGTCTTCTCCTTCGCCTCCTTCACTCTCCCAGTGAGTGGGGAGGACAAACAAGTCCTATTTCTGAGCCCCCCCTCCTTTTAAGTTCCACAATGAATGGCTCTGTAACTGCTGATGGCCAAGATAACTGCCCTGCCATATGAGCCAACATGTAACGGGGAACCTTCAACAGAAGACTTGCTGGTTTTCCAGTCACCCAAAATGCTAGGTTGGGGAATACATGAGCTGAGCTTTCTCTATAGCAGGACCTCAAGTGAAAACAATTGTTTCACCCAAACGACGCCAGTGTGGTTCCATCTTTTTCTGAATGTCTGTATTGGACAACAAAACTGGTTCATTCATTTTTAAATAAAACATTTTTATATATTGGAACATTAGTAGGCAGAAACATGTGATTCTTTATTAACTAACCAGCAAGTTCTTGTTACAACTGAGACTCAGATCCTTCATGTGGTGTTTCACCTTCCTGTTACAGGCATGAAACCCAAGTGACAAATTATTTCCAGTACATTATTTGGCAGATATAATGCCTGAGGAAAAACATATTTCTAGTTGCCAGTGAGGCAGGAAAGCATGAACATGGATAAAAGAAAGGGCAATAAAAGACAGCCATTTTTCCAAAGCTGCTATCACAGCCACATACCTGCCATTAAACTAGCTTACATAGGAAAAAGGACCTGAAAGCCTCTGGTGTGCTTTGGCTTTCAAACTTAATTAAAAGACACAAAGTTACAGAAGGGTAAGATTTTTCTGGGGGTGAACTGGAGAAAGCAAGATATCCACCTCGTAAGATTCCATTCTTTAATAGTTGAGCTATAGGCTATGAAGTCACAGGTTTTGAATTACTGGTTTGTTTGACAGCAACATTACTTTCTGAGATTCGGGTGGGATGGCAGCCAATGTGAAAGCCTTCTTCGTGCGGACATCTCTCTCCTCCTGAACATTCCTCTCCAAGGAAGCACCAGAAATTTTTTTTTTGTTATTGCTCAACCTTTTCAAATGTTTTATTATTTATGCATTATATTTGCATACATATACTGTATCTGCTTTTCTTCCAATGAGCTCCAGACAGTGTAGACATCCTGTCTTTCCTCCCACCAACCTGTCGGACTGAGAGACAGTGACTTGGCCCAAGACCGCTCAGTGATTAGCCGCCCAGAGTGGCCTTGCTGCAAGCGGGGTGGTATAAAAAAATCCAATAAATAAAAACATAAATAATTTTGAGTTGAAGGGACCAGAATCTGGGTCTCCTACATCCCACCAGTCCACTGCTCTAACCACTATACGCTACTTTTGGGAAGGCAAAACAAAATGGCATCAAGAAGGTTCTTCTAAAGTGCAGCTGAGCACTGACCTATTGTAACTTCAGCTTTCTAATCCTGCCCATGAGCAACGCAAAGAACAAGCATTTGTCCTCTTCTCTATGATGACATTGCAGGTATTTAAAGCATGTTGTTATATTTCTAACTCTCTGCAAATTTATCGATCTATGATTGAGCACTCTTCTGCAAAAAAGAATAGTGAAGTACAAATCTATGTAAAACAACAAGAAACTTTCTTGACTATGGCAATAACTGTAGACTGAACTACCCTATTAAATAGAGAAATAAAAATATAGGGTTATATTTACTTATGCAATGCTGCTAATTTGTCACTGGAAAAATAACAGTCATGCAATACCTTGAAAACTAGCATGTTTTATTTGGCATAAAGTTTTATGCAGTCCAGCTCACTTTTCCCGATCTCTGCATCCAAAGAAAATGGCTTGGGAGGGTATAAAGGGTATGCCCAATAAACCTAGTTTGGATTCAAAGTACAGTATTAGATTTTTTTCCACACTGTGTTGTATTTATTTGACAATTCAGTTAAGGTTAGTTCTCACAATGACTTACAGTCCAAATCAATAATATGTGATATACGGGTGTGTTTATGCATGAGGGTGGGTGCAAAAAGAACAGAGCAAAAGCAAAGTGTTCTACTTATATACCATCCCACAGTGCTTAAAGCACTTTCTGGGCTGTTTACAATTCAATTATGCAGGCTACAATCCCCTCCCCCGCAAGTGGAGTACTAATTTTACTGGCCTCGGAAGGATGGAAGGCTGTGTGAACCTTGAGCCTGCAACTTGGAATTGAACCCCAGATTGTGAGCACAGATATTGCTACAGTGCAGCAGTTTAACCCCTGTGCCACGTGGCTTCATGAGAACAGAGATTCTGGATTTGCTGTAGTTTCATGTTCTTCTTCCTTGTTTTTCATGCTATTTCTGCAATAATGTCCACTGGGCTAGATTTTCAGTGTCTTGCCTCCTGCTTGAACTTTAAAAACAATCTATCTTTTTAGTATATTAAGGTTTGTTGGTGTATTGTCACCATCTCAACAGTAGAACTAGAAGTTGAACCCAGAAATCTTTCTCCTGTCTTAAGAGTTTCAGTGAGCATTATGGATTATGAATGTGATTACACAACAGAAAATATGCAAATGAATACACTGTGAGGTTGTATCTGGAAAGTCAGGTTTCCCTGGATGAATTCCCTTTTGCCAACCACATGGGAGTCAGCACACAGAGAGAGAGAGAGAGAGAGAGAGAGAGAGAGAGAGAGAGAGAGAAGGAAATTGGCAGTCAGCCTTGTTTGCAGCTTGGTAGCTTTGTTCTGACTGTCCAAATTTACAGAGGTCATGCCTATAGCAGAGCTACCTTAACAAGCTGTAAAGAACTGCTGATGAGCATGTTCCTCCTTGCAATCTACTGACTTCACCCCTCTTCCCTTTAGACTACTAGATATTCAAGCACAACAGCATAAAAAGATTTCAAAGAATGGAATGGGAAGAAAAAAGGAAAACAGACCTAGGCACCCCCAGGTTTTTGAGAGTAGAGGAAAGAAAGAGCAACCAGTGTTCCATTTGAATGAGCCTGCTTCCCTATCTCACTGCTTTTGTGGCTGTGGGAATGGTTATAAACCCTCCAAAGAAGGATCTGAAACATAAGCATCAGCACAAGCAATCACACTACCCCAGTCAAAATTAATGCATCTACTGCAAAAACAAACACACTAACTACCTAAAACGAGAGAGAGAAAGCACCAGCAGTGAAGGAACAAAGGGGGGGGGGTGCGAGGCTCCAGACGGATTAGCATTTACTTGTATATCATGCAGTCCATGGAAAATAATACTAATCTGACTGTCCCAGTCTTTGAGCAATTCTTGTATTATATTTGTCAATAGTCATTCCCCAGAATATATGAACTAACCAGGCATACAAATACACATTTACCAGAAATCTCTAATATGTCTATCTATTGAGTTGTCCTCTTTCTAACCTAGAGGCCTAAGAAGATATTATTTCCTCCCTCCCCCCACCTACATATAATTTACTCAGTAAATTAAGATGATGCCTGATCGGATTATCAAACTTTCTCATTTAAAACACATTTTGAAGCAATTCTGTTATCAGCCTTTGGGTTTTACACCATGATCAACCAGACATGTTTCCAAACTGATCAACCAGACATGTTTCAAAGTGTCTCTACAAAGATGAAGGGATGAAACTGTAACTGCTTCGAAATTCCACAATCTGTTTGGATTAACAATATTTACATCAACCATTTTTTGAGGGTCACTGCGACTGTTCTCCAACCTGTATGTATGCCATGGATTAGAAGATGCATAGATCACTTTGGAGAAGGTCTGTTAAATCAAGGACAGCCGTGAACAGCCAAGATCAACAGTTGCATATGTGCTTTGTGTGGCTAGGCTGACCTTTTAAATTTCCTTGAACATAAACATGCTTGGGGGTTCAGCTCCTAACATATTGTGATTTTCAGTTAAATCCAGTGTCTGCTTGTTTATTTAATTTCTATATTGCCCATCTGTCAGCACGGCCACAATATCACTAGGATGGCTGGAAATGAACTTTCTCTTCCTCATGTAGTGCTTGGTTCCATCCAAATCCAATTCCAGAGAGTGTCCAAGGCATTCACAGCTGGTTTGGGGGGAATTCACTGGGGTACCAAGTCTCATTTCCTCAGTTCCATTGGATTCTGCTCTACCAAGTTCATTATTTGACCCTGTACAGGTGGGTGACAAAGACTGACAGCAGATTATTAACAGCAGGCTCAGAGGATTACTAGGGATGGTATCATTGGCTCTTCCTTGACCTTCCAGATATCTGTAGAAACAAGTGGTTTTTGCTAAGTAGAAGAACAGGACTTCTAGTTTAGGAACTCAATCAAATAGTCACTGTTTAGGAAGGAACCCAACATGATTATCAAAATATAAATTTGTACTCCAGCAACATAAAAGCTCAAATTGATTCACTTCAAAAGATTTTTTTAATTTAGAAATGCAGTTATATACATAGAACAATTGAAATTAAATTAAACTTTGTACAAATATTAAAATACCATCTTCACACCCACTGCAGCGCACAGGATACCAGAATAAAGCAAAATAAAACTGATTGACTTCCTGGACAGCATTAATTATGGTATCTTAAAATTCCACATATATAAGAGTACCGTTCTGCAAATAAATTTCATAGTGGTGCAACTCAGATTACAAACAAATAAAAAGCACTTGAAGGCAACCAAGTTCTCCCCATTTGTCTATATATATCTCTAACTACCTGCAGCCTGCCCAATGGGTAACAGAGGATGTGTCTCCGTGTTACTTTGTCTGCATGTGTTCTGAAAGGACATCTGTCCTGATTTTTGTGAAATCCGATGTAAAGCAAATTTTAGCAGTGCACTTCTAGTAAAAATGGGCAGCCACCTTTATTGGCTGAACAACTGAAAAGAAGCTGACGTCAGCGTCTCAAGATATCTAATAACACACGTGTCTCATCATTCAACATGGATCTCCTCAGGATCCCTGATGTACATCATTATGCTTATAAGGGCATTACCCAGTGATCACCTTAAAGACTGTTACACAATGAGTATACCACCCTTGGCTCTTGGCTAGCCTCAATACAACAGTGCTTTATGGACAGACGTATTTGAAGCTATGAAAGAGTTTTAACAAAATGCATCAAGTAGAGAAAAGTGTGAATTCTACTTGACCATATAGCAGTAAGATTAAAACGAATGTCTTTGTTACTGAAATTCTTCCTTGCAAGAATGTAGAGACAGTATAACATTTACCAACTTGGGTATGTGCTACTACTCTAGCACAATTAACATCTTTGGTTCTGGAAAACACAAGAGTAGTTTAAACTACCTTTAAAAGTACTGTGATATTTAGTCCTGTGTTTGTACCCCTGACATGAGTGCACACAAACGGTGGCAACAAATTACCGGGGGGGGGGAATTAGTCACTTGTGTAACTACAGTGATGCGTGGTGCCTGAAAGAAAAAAAAATCACCAAGAAAATAGCAAAAAATAATCATGGAGTGTACAAGAGGTTTGTTGTTTTTAAACCTCTAGGCCTGGCAGCCCTTATAATGGGCTGCCAGGCCTAGAGGTTAATGGGACTGAACACCAAAACAATTTAGAGGAGTGTGGAGGGATTACGGTAGACTATATTTACCTATAAAGAGCAAGGGAAAGCTGGGTCCACAGAGCATAAAAAAACTTCTCCGGTATGAAAAACGAGTTGTGGAAAATGAACACAGAACGCAGCACAACAAGTGAAGCCTGCACCTGAGCATCTAGTATCTGTTTCCATTCTGTCCACTATTTTGTATCTTTTTTCCAGTCTTGAAAGATTATCCAAAGCCTACTCCACTAATCTCATGAAAAGTGTCTCAGATTCCACCTTGTCTCTTCTAGCAATTCCCCAGTGTATATGATGGCAGTGGTGGGAACAACAATCTTGAATCACACGGGGCAGAAGCCCCTTGCTTTATATCACTGGTTCCCAATCCAGAGGTTCTTGGACTGCAATTCCCAGAAGCCTGAACTACTAGCTATGCTGGCTGGGGTTTCTGGGAGTTCCAGTCCAAGGACACATGGGTAATTCAAGGTTGAGAACCAGTGTCTTATTTGATCATGTATGAGCAACCAACTGCACAAGCAATTCTACCTCGTCGGAAGACTATCAGCCATTTGCGTAGTCATCCCCTTGAGGGAATTATCATGTGCCCAGTCACATGACAGATGGCAACCAAAAGGGGAGAACCACCTTTATGTGTACAGTTTACCTCAACAGAATCTTGGGCAGTAATTAAAAAATCATTATAGACAAAAGAGAATACTGAACATGATCAGTCTTGACTAACTGGGAAGTCACCAGGGTGAGCGCCTCACAATCTGTATAAAGCTACAGAAAGTGCAGTGGGCACACACTGTGTTTTAGGTATGGGCATTTCATTTCGGAACCAGGAGGTTATGAAATGAACCACGCAAGCCCAGGTTGTCCTCGGAACCGGCTGATACACGTAGATCCAACTGCTTTACCGTTCTCTGTCTTGCACAGGGTTAAAATCCAACGAGGAAGCATGCTGCTATGTCATCTGTGCTAGATCTGTGATACTGGCCAATCAGGAGCTGTGCAGGGACAGGCATCATCCTGCCTCCCTCTCTGATTGGCCAGCAGCACGAAGCTGGAAAGATGATGTTGCAGTGTGCTTCCTCACTGGATTTTAACCCTGTGCGAGACAGAGAAAGGCAAAGCGATTGGATCTTCAAATTATCATGACATGTGCAAAACAATAAGAAAAGAGCTACTTCTCAATGATAGAGCACACTGGGTATGCAGTGAGGTTCATGTTGGGCGCCTAGCATCCACACATCTATGCAAACATCCACACACAAACATCAGAGTCAGGAAAGGCCTCTGTCAATCTGAACAAGTACTGTATCACTCTACTAATGGTCCAACAGACAAAATCATTATAAGGCAGCTTCATATGTTTTTCATATGAAGCAGTTAACTCCAGTATCAGGCACCTAACTATCTTACAGTGTTGGGCCTGTGATGCTTCCAATTAAAAATGTTTTGTTTAAGAGATGTATCTACTCAACCATCTTACCCTTTCCTAGCTTTGAAAGCTGAGCATTTTACCTCATAGCCACTGCCTTCCACAAATATGCTTGTGAGATTAAAACCCGAGGATGTGCAATTGTAAAAGGGAAAGAAGCCTACATTCTAAGGAGATAACATTCTATGTTTTTTTTCCTCCAAAATTCCTGTTTTACTAGAAAGGAAAACCACTTTATAGTTAACCCCAAATGGACAAGATTTTAGCAATCAAGTTTCTACAGCATCCCTTATTTTGACTATTCAAATAAAATGTCAGTTCCAGAATTACCTAAGGTTAAGTGACTCTTCAAATAATTGCTCAATGCTGATGCCGCCAGGGACTTAACAAAACAAAATGCTTGCTCACTGCATACTAATAGCTGGATGTAGTATCTGCTTCATGGGATACAATTTTATTATTGGAAGGAGGAACAGGAATTAAGAATGGTGCAATCAATGGTCCATCAAAAAAAAAAGAGTGGCACCTGACACATTTTCAAACTGTTCAAGATTTTAAGCACTACAAACTTCTATTGTGTCTCAAGAGGGACAGATATTGCTCCAGCTATTTCGTTCTTCATGAACTGTGGTCCGTCTTTTGGTGTGTAATTCCTGTGCAATTAGGCTGCGAACATACAGTGTATATGGCTTCAAAGTGTGCTTGCCTGTGTTGGCTTACTTAAAATACCACTCTGAGCAGTTTTGCTCAGAATTACACCACGACATATATTCAGCTAGACATGTAGATGCTCTGTTGTTACTAGGACTCTTAAAATATGAATAAAGTTAAGGGCCATGTGGAAATTCTCTAAGAAGAGCTACTGATACAAAGCATCAAAGCAATTCCACTGCTGTGCCCAAGTCATGCTGCTAGTAAAAGCATGCATATTGGCATCTACTGCCTTAACTTGGTGTAATGCAACAAGCTTTGCAGAGTTCTGAATTCCTGCTCCAATCAGTCTACTTTATGCCCTTTGGGCTTCTAAGGTCTTACAGGATGCATACTCCACACATCTGGAAAGCTTGCAAGATATCCTCACAAAGGAGCCAGACATATACCTTGACTTTATTCTTTTAAGATTCAAGATGTGGGTTGTTGTTGGGTGTTTTTTTTTTGGGGGGGGGTGCTTATTATTCCTGTTTTCTCCAGAAAACTGTGTGGGCTCACTACCTGTGTACGCCATGCATGAGCTTGTGTACAATTCAATGCCCATCTACAGTAAAGCACACACTGTTCCCTGATCAAATTTTGGTAGTGTGCAATTTGAACAAAAGACAAAGAATGGAATGCCCTCTATGAAGCAGCAGTCACTGTGCTGACTTTTACCACTGTACTACTTACCATTGTACTGTACTTTTACCACTGACTTTTACCATCATTGACTTCTTGCATTACATCTACAAATATGACTCAGCATGGATGCACCTCTTAATTTCTCCTTGATTTGACTATCCTTAGGGCTGGTGCAAGGATAGGAGGTAGCAACTAATTTGCCATGTTTTTCTTGTAGTAATCTTTGGGTGGGGGGGGAGATTACATTGGGATGCTCATTAGGAAAGACACCTCTAAGAATCTGTAGTTCCTTAATGCCATCAAGAAATTATACGCTTTGCTTGCAGAGTGCTGGATAAGCAAAAAGCAAACATGTGAGAAGAGATGGAGGTAAGCGAATGTGTTCCCTGCATAGTAAGAAGTTTTCAAGTGGAAGCAATGAAAAGCATATATAAAAATAAAAATAGAGGGTAGGGGAAACTTCTGTCAGAACAAATCAGCAGCATGGCTCTTTCCATTCAAAAACATTAAGGCAGGCTATCACCATAATTCATTAAAGGCAAACTGGGCATGCCACTTACAAAAAGCTAGGGGATTACTAATAGTGACCCATTTTTAAATAACTAGCATTCTAAGAGAACAAGGAAGACATAACAAACGCCCACTAGTTACAAAAAGCCCTGGCACTGCCTGTACAAGAATGGGAACTGACAGAAGCTGCAACATGAAGCAGCAATTCCAAAATAACTTTTTTTTTTTTTGTTTTGTTACGGGAGATCAGAGCAAAGGCGCAATTATGCGTGATGATCTCTACACACTGTAAAGCCATTCCAAAGTGAAGGAACTCAGTCTGGAAGATGGAAGGCTTTGGATCAACTACGGCACAGCCACAGTATTGCTGACAGAACAGCTCCTTTAACAGGAAGGACACTCATTTTCCACGTGGGTTGTCCAAGCAGGTTGTCTTAAACCTGACTGAATTGCTCAAAGCTTCAAGACAGCTCTAGATTTATTCCATAGCATGTTCAGGAACGAATGTGTTTGCTGAACAAAAAAAAAGTGGAAGCTTGCTGAGGTACAGACACTTCATCCCAACAGAGGTACTTCCCCTTCACCCCTTCTTTGGGACACAAAGCAAATAGCAGCCTACGATTGCCATTTTATGTTAGCTTTTAAGTCAGCCAGATGCAAATGCCTGAAAACACTGCCAGTGTTGCCTAAGTGTGTTCATGTGCAGCTACGTTATGGAGTCTACAGTTTCAAAAGGCATGAGGGCTGCAGTAGGTGCGTACAACTCCCAGAGGACTCCCCACTCCCCAAGTCCAACCTCCACAGGAAGTCTGTCTTGCCTTCGTAACAGGGCGAATAAATGGAAGGAAACTACCTGCATTTAACAAAGCCAGCCGTTTTGTCCCTGCTTTCCGAGCAGAGGTCCAGAAGCTAGTAAGGCCCATGAGAAGCTGCAACAAGCCAGTGTGAAGAGGAGCAAGGCACAAGTAAAGAGCAGCTCTCCAGAGACCACACTCCAACATCTGGCTGGAGGAGGAGGAGGAGGAGGAGGAGGAGGAGGAGGAGGGAAAAGAAGGAACTCAAGTCCATTAACATCACCGAATGCCACCCATAAATGTAGAAAGAATCGGGAGGGGGGGTCTGTCACCCTGTAACGCCCCCGCTGATGCATCAAGGAGGCATCCCAGCAGAATCCTTTGGATCTTCAGCTACAGGGTGTATTTGCTTGCTTGGAGGTACGCAGGGCACCGTGCACAGGGGCCGGGGGAGAAGCCCGCCCAGAGCGCTCACCATCCCAAGAAGACGACGAAATTGGAGAGAAGGCCAGGACAAAGCGTGGAGCCTCATGCTTCTTTCAGCAGTGGAATATCTGGGTTGGGAGGGAGAGAGAGAAAAGAAAAGGAAGAACTACACATTCATGTTCACTTTCCAAAGGGTAAAGCACTTTGTGTCACTTCTCTGTTTTTTAACGAGCGAGATGAATTTCCCACAAAAGGTGGATACTCTAGAAAACCTGAATTAGTGGTGCTTTCCCCACCTTTTCCCTAAATAAGACCCACATCTCTGTCAAGGACTTTCTTGTATTGACTTGAAGAAGACTGTAAAGCTTACTCATCCTTGGAAGTGTTTCAGTTTTTGTATTTTGCCCCATGCAATATTAAGCCAATTTTGAAGTGTGTGTGTGTGTGTGTGTGTGTGTGTGTGTGTGTGTGTGAGAGAGAATGCAGTACCAAACAAGAAAGGACCAATATTCTTTCTCACCCATGCAAAATTCTGAACTTACCATCTACATTAAAATATAATACAAGTTCCATAAATAAAACAATTTTTAAAACTTTCATGTACTTGAACAATTTGATGGATTTCTTATTAAAAACTGAGGGTATAGAACTTTTTTGTATTGCATTTTCTTGTCAGAGGCCTCAAAGCTGAAATGCCATAATTTACATAATATTACACTGCCATAATTGCTCTCCAGAAACATCCAGTTATGGTCAAAATTATCTTGCATGGCTAGTTTATTTTTAAAAAATATTTTTACCCTGTTGTCTTCCTAAGAATAGACTCAAGGTGCCTCACATCATTAAAACTTCAATATTAAAAGGTAAAAACATTAAATTATTCAAATGTTTAAAATAATCATTAACATATTAAAAATATTAGGTAAAAGCATTACTAAAACAGATTTAGAAGCAAAAAACAAACAAACAAACCCTCCCATTTAAAAACAAACTCTTCTGGTCAGTCACTAAGGAAAAGCCTGTCTGAAAAGATGCAAAGATGGAGCCACCCTGGTCTCCTGGGGTAGAGAGTTTCAGAATTTGGAAGCAGAGACAGGGAAGGTTCTTTCCCTTGTCCCCTCCAAATGGATATGTGAAGGTGGTGGGAGTGACAGAAAGGCCTCCCTCAATGATCTCAACACATGGCTAGGCACATAATATATGGTTCTTTAGATAGCTTGGACCCAAACCATTTAGCACTTTAGGGATTAAAATCTGACATTTGAATTGTGCCAGGAAACAGAGTGCTACTGATGTGAAGCTGATGTAACAAGGGGGTTATGAGGGCGCAATGTGTACCCTGCATAATTAAATTGTAAACCACCCATACAGCACTTTGAAGTGCTACAGGGTAGTATATAACAGCACACTGTACTTTTTTGCAGTGTTTTGGATCCGCTGAAGTTTGGGGAAGGAATGGGTGCTACTATCGCACTAGTTTTAATTGTGCAAAGGGCTCTCTTGGCCGGTGCTGAAACCTGGGCATCCAGGTTCAGAGATTAATCCAGAAGCACCCCGAGCTGTACAACTGTGTTTTCGGTGGGCGTACAGCCCCATCCAGCACAGGCTGTATTGTTTATTCCTTATTCTACCCTCTGCCTGACCAGGAGCACTTCTCTTGTCTGGACTGAAGTTCAGTTTATTAGCTCTCATCCTGTCCATTACTGACATCAGACACTGATCTAGAGCTGTAACAGCTTCACTGGATTTAGATCAAAAGGAGAAAGTTGGGTGTCATCCACATACTGCTGACCCCAAACTCCAAAACTACAGACAACCCCTCCCAGTGGTTTCATGTAGATGTTAAGTAGTATATGTTTACACCAGCATAATGCTAAAGGTGTAACTTTTGAAGGCAAACTGCCTCAAGTTAAGTAATCACCACATACATTACCTGTTCCATTTAGAGTTGCCCAACACAATACATGAGGTGACATCTGTGTTGTTGTTTTTTTAACTTAAGGCAATATGCCTCCAAATATCATGCTTCTAGTATTACACAATCATAGCTATATAACAAGATTCAGTCCTGTAACACCCAGAACACCCAGAGTGACCTTTGGTCAGATGGTGTGGTATATAAATCAAATAAATAAATAAATAAAAATTCTCTAACACAGCTAGAAGGCACTGGATTGGGGAAGACAGAGCTATCCAGTCCCCATTGTATAGGACACTGAGTATGCCTGTGCTGTAGAAAGAAGGGAGAGAAGAATATTAGAATACTTTTATCTTATGTATGCTGTTGCCCCTTGCAGGTGTTCCACTGGAAGATCATAAGGGAATTTACATTTACTGATACTTTAATTGTAATTTGCAGGAGGTTAAGTGTGACAATTATTTTGCCTACCATCAGTGTACTCCTCCGAGGAAGCTAGGGACAGAAGGCTTTGTACATCACTGCTTTCTGAGTCTGGAGCTTCTTTGTGTCTGGGCTGGGTATTTGACCTCCCAGCCACCCAGGAGGATGTGGTGGCTTGATGCACTAAAATAGCCTCAGAGTGGTGAGAGCTGCCAGCTCCACACAGTCCAGAGTGTCCAGGGACTTCATCTTCCCCAGCGAAACAGTTACGAGGCCCCATGTGGTCCGGCGGCAGCTGTTGCACCTCCCCTGCTCCGCTCTGCTCCGCTCCTTCTGAAAGGACAATCTGTACCCGTGAATCCGAGGGAGGTATGCAGTTCCCGGCACTACCATAGACAGCTTCTTCGTAAGATGGCAAAGCCACCTGGACGCCATCAACCATGATGGAAACCGGATCCCCAGAAACACCTTGATCACGCCTGTGATTAGATTTTAAAGAAGGGGGGGGAAACACAGCATAATGAGGTACACTAAAGCATTTTGTAGGTCCAATGGCACCTTCAAACACTCAATTACCAGGTGTATCTTTATCTCAGTCACTAGCCACCACATCATTACAGTTATACTGACAACGTACTGCTACTCAAGTATGTAACTTCAATTCTCTTTCAGCAGCACTATGGTAAATCAAGAAGATATACTTGTAAATCTGTGAGCAGTTGCAGTAGACTGACTGTTTCATATCAACAACAGAGAAACCCTCATGCATGCATATCTCCTTCTCAATATACAGATGCATATTACCAGGGATGGAACTTGGGAATTCTAGGACTTCCTGTCCCAAGGATCACCTACAATCCCCAGGTTGACCTCTGGTACTGAGAGAGGAGAAACCAGAAGGCAAAAGAGATGCCCTTCTACAACCATTGTCTGCTTCATTGTCTGCTTCCTCTATAGCAGGCGTGTCCAAACTTCGGCCCTCCTTGTGTTTTGGACTACAACTCCCAGAATTCTAAGCTTAGATTGCCAATGACAAAGGACTGTGGGAGTTGTGGTCCAAAACATCTGGAGGGCTGAAGTTTGGACATGCTTGCCAATGGCAAAGGACTGTGGGATCTGGAGGGCTGAAGTTTGGACATGCCTGCTCTACAGAGTCTAATGGGTAGCAAGATTGCCTTTCTCAAAGGGGTGATTGCCAAGAAGCTGTGAGGTGGAGGTGCCATTCCTAGACAAAGCTCATGGCCTAGACCAGTGCTGGCGAACCTTTTAGAGACCGGGTGCCCAAACTGTGATTCAAAACCCACTAATTTTTCGCTAAGTGCCCATACAGCAATTTAATTTGAATACAGGTGGCTGTGAAGGGGCGATGTTGGGTGCCCACAGAAAGGGGTCCGAGTTCCTCCTTTGGCACACGTGCCATAGGCTCGCCAACACTGGCCTAGACCCAGTGCTCCTGCCTCTGCCATAGTGGGTCCTCCTCTTCTGCATTCTCAGTTCTCCCTTTTTGCTGGCAAGATGTGATTTATTCTGACAGAGGATTGGCATATGTCAAAAAACAAACAAACCCTGAAATAATATGGATTGGCATGTGATTTAAAACAAACAACCCTCTAGCAGAGGAGTATTTTGCTTCGCCTTGCAGCCAATAAAGGAAAAGAAGTGAAAATGCTTCCTAGGCAAACCAACCAACCAGCCAAAGATTCCATTTACATCAGAAAGAAACCTCGTTTTAAATCAATTTTGTTTTTTCTGAACCCAAATCAACAGTGGTTCTAATTGGCAGTGTAATCGCACTCTCAATTTTCTATTGCAAATTTGGGGGAAGGGGAGATTAGGAAACAATTTAAGTCAAGGTTAAAAACTGCGACTGGCAGTGGCTGACACTTCTCAACAAAGCCCTTTAAGGTCTTGCTGTTGTCCATAAAGGATAAGGCTTCTGGAGGTTGATGACCAGACTATTCGGAGAGCCAAAGTTTCTGTACCTTTGGCCAAGGATGATGGTGGACAAACTTACTTTTTTGAGTTTACAACTCTCAAAATACTCCAGGCCAACATGGCTAGCAGCAGGTGTGCTGGCTTGGGTGCTTTGGAAATGAAACAGTAACTTCTCCTACTTTTGATGTGAACTGAGTGGGCATGGCATGACTCAGCCAAGCCCACAGTGACTGGCAGACAGCAGCAGACAAGGAAGAGTTCTCAGCCTCCCCAGACACTTGTCTCGCCCTCCTCCCACCACATTCACATTTGAAAAATCAACAACAGCAACAAGACTTGAGAACCAAGCATGATTTTTAAATGCCAGATTGAAGCAGGGACATAAGCATTTATGAGACTGCCATTCACTGTTTGGGATAGCAACGTCGGAATTATTTTGGGGAAAACCAGATGCTGATAAAGGCATACATGCCCATTCCTTTCTTTTGCCTCCCTTTTTCTTTTTTGTTTCACTATTCAGAGAGAGAGAGAGAGAGAGAGAGAGAGAGAGAGAGAGAGAGAGAGAGAGAGAGAGAGATGGTTTGAATGCAACTTCCAGAAACTCTGTGTACATGTAAGACTGGAGAGTGTAAAAGGTAGAACAGCAGATGGATCGGGACTGCTACACAGGGATTAGGTATGAAGAAACAAAGCAATGCCTTGTTAATAGGAGCCCCTGCCTGCCCACATATATTCCAAAAGATTTTGCCAGCACTCTCCTCACTGAATAATTTCTATGTGATATAAGGCATCGCTGCTTGGGTTTACTACCTTGTTAAGAGGCAGGCACCTTTTCCCACACCACCAGGCCTTCCCCTGCTTCAGATATAAGTTTAGCAGTGGGCTGTATGCAGAGTAATTTGTACCCATTTTTACTATTTGAGCTTGTTGCTGTTCCAATATATAGACTAATTGAAGTAAACATTCCCTTCTCCCCTTTCAGTGAGTAATGCGTCCATGCAAAACTAACTCAGAATCCCATAACTAACACAAGCATTACTGAGGAGCTACTTCATGATGGCCAACTATTCCTTTAAAAAGCCCGCCCTGAAGACTTCAAAGATTAACCAACCCTGTGTATATTAAACCTTTTCACCCTTCCAGGCACTGTGTGCATTTTGCCTATTATCAGAAATACACCAGCGTCACAAGCAGACCTCACTTTCTCACAGCCTCGGAACTAAAGATGTGAAGGCTGTGAGGTATTTTCTGTCCTTCGTATCCAGGAGGACGGGGTCAAATGCTGGACATGATACGGCCTTTCCTATGGGAAAGAGCTTCCTGTGATTATACAGCACGCACAATGGAAAGAGAAGGGGCTGACAACCATCATTCCTAACTTGGCTATGTTGGACCCTTGACAAAATTCATCGAGAAGAAACATTCATTGAGAACAATCAAGGTTGAATCTTGCCCACACACTTGGAGAGGCTTTTGCCACCTGAAATACACGAAACCTTATTCAATTTCGACACCATTGTTTTTGCAACCCCTTAGAGCAGTGGTTCTCAACCTGTGGGTCCCCAGATGTGCCTGGACTGCAACTCCCAGAAGTCTTCATCACTAGCTGAGCTGGCCAGGATTTCTGGGAGTTGCTATCCAGGAACATCTGGGGACCCCCAGGTTGAGAACCACTGCCTTAGAGGCAATGAAAACAGGAGGCTTATTAATATGGCCTAGTCAGGCCATACCACAGAGGCTGCACTAGGCTTCATATTTAGTCTCAGCGGTGCAGACCTACTTCCCTGCTTTTTGCCAAGAAACATACATTGATTATTTGGTTAACAGAACGAAGATAAGTTCCAGAGGAATGGAGGAAAAACAGTCTGAGACATGAACAAGGAGTGAAAAGAAATAAAAAAAGGCAATGGCTGCAAACAACAAGCAAGAGACCTGCCAGATCTCCCATTTTTATGTGCACAAACATTTGCCCTCCAGTTGAAGGTGATCCTTGGAATGTCCACAAGCTCACCTGCTGTGATGAAAGGACTTCAGCTTTGGCTGCAGCAAAACGAACAGTACAACTAGCAGAAGGACAAGAGCTACTGAACTTGCTGTGGAAGCTACTATTGATAGGGTGGGCACTCCCACACTTGGAGGAGAATCTTTATCTGTAAAGCCAAAGCAAAAATATATATTTAAAATTGTTTCTGCTCAGGAATCACCTTTCCCCCCATTATCAAATCAGGCTCCTTAATAAACTGAGGCTGCAAAACAAACAGAACTACGAGGACAGAACCATCTTCACCCGGTCAACTTCATTCCCATCGGCACTGTGGGGAATTTTACTGGGTGAAGCCAGCTCCAAATGCACTCATACACATGTGACAAAACTGCGTCTGGCAGTCAAGTGCACTCATTCCAACACAATTCCCAGACAACCTTGGTTGTCATCTGGCCACCAGGCCCCTTTTTCTGTGCTGAGCCAATTCAGTCTGTTGAATGCAAGCCAAAATTACAAAGAAACAGCTCTGAAGTTCATTTTATCCCAGGGAAACAAGGAGCTGAGTTTCTTATTTTGTCTATGTTTGTATGAATGAGTCACCATCTCATGGAACATATTGGCAAAATGTTTTGGAACTCTTAAAAGTAGTTACCAAGCATCAAGCCAGAACATGAAAAGTAGGGACACTCCTATATTCCCTATACAATTAATGTGTTACTTTTCCAGGATAAAAGAAACATCTACACCCTCCTCCCCCCTTGGACATTTTAAACTACACACATTAAATGTGCCATTCCTTCCAGTTTCCGGGTGTTTTTTTTTTCTCCACACATATTTCTGTTCAATTACACATACTTTCTCTCCCTGCTCCAATACATCATGGTCAATTAAAACTACATGACAAACCATTTCCTGCAGACTTTTTGGCCTTCTTTCATGGGAAAGGAATTCTTAACCAACTGGTGGAAAGCTTTGCAAGATACAACTATTGAGCAGCTTTTGGAAAAGCTCTTTTCAAGAAGGGCAGGGAACCCTCATGCAATGGCAAGGTACAATTAAGGATTCTTAAAACTCCTTCAAACCATAACATTCACACATCTTGTTGTCTCGTTATTTTAAAAATGGAAAGTGAAACAGCTGGAGAACCATTACATACACCATATACAGCAAAGTCAGGGGCCTTGGTTAAGAAAAAAAAAGATCAAATGGAAGTACGTGGAGTTATACTTAATATCCCTTTTCAATATTACATTGAAGGAAATAATAAGTCTTCTTCAGAAGCAGTTGTGGTAGCCGTGATGTGTGTGTGCAAAGGAACATGAGAGTTCAAGCAAAATTTCCCTGGATGGGGCAATTTAGTAAAAAGCTATGGTTTAAGATTTAGTGTTAGAAAAGTTTTCATTGAAAAGATGTGTCCTTAGAGAAGATTAAAATACAAGTGGTTAGACGGAGTCTCAGGATGGATAAAAAGAGAAAACAGTTTTCATTCCCTGTTACATTATTTTAGGGTTTAATCGGTCTGGAGCTGTTACAGACCAAAGGAGGAAAGAAAAAAAACTTGCTCCTGAAGTAGGCCCTGCCAAAACACGTTGAGCCAGAGCTTTTAAAAAAACGATTTAACAGGGAATAAAAATGGTTTTCTATTTTTATACATCCTGAGACTCCGTCTCCCACTTTATTTTGACTTCAGTGGATGTACCAGTTCCTTTTTCTTTGCTTAAAGAAGATTAACCAACATACTTGCTGAAGTCTAACCGTGCAATAGTTTATATACTAGTACTGAATAGCAGCACGTAAGGACTGCTGGATGGGGGAAAACACAATGAGCATATTCACGTCAAGGCATAACTAACCTTGGCTGAGCCTACAGGTAACCTCCATGTCTGGATTCCATTTCCCATTCTTGCAGGTCAAATATTTGTAGTCTCCCTTGAGCAGGTAGCCTTCTGCGCATAAATATTCTATGACACTGTCAGATGTCAGCGGGTCTTTACAGGGAGCCGGATGGCATCTGTACCCTCCATTCTCTGGCTCAGGTGGTTGCGGACAAACTGAAAGAAATAAACAGACTCTGTAATACAAACACTGCAGAAGGAGAAAGAGGATCACAGAATCATAGTACAGTGACGTTGGAAAGGGCCTATAAGACCATCAGGCTTGGGGATGGCAAAAAAAAAGTTTAAAAATGGCTCCTTTCCCGCCACAAGAAAAAAAGTTTTAAAATCACCCCCCCCAATGATGTGGTGGGGGGAAAGCAGCTATTTTGTAACTTTTTTTTTTTGCCAGCCCCAAGCTCGCGCTACAGCGCCAAGAAAAGTTGGGGAAAAGGAATGATTTTTAACCTTTTTTTTTTTTTTTTGCTGAGCCTCGAGCGCCGATCAGCTGGCAAAAAAAGTTTACAAATTGCTCCTTTTTGCAGCAAAAAATAATAAATGTATTCAAAAAAAGGTGAACACAGCTTGGGAAATATACTTTAAAATGTGGTTTTAGGACGTGGGAACATTAAGATTCGTTTACTAATACTACACCCATGAGTACGCTGCAACTGAATCTTCAATCATGTGATGACTTTAGACTAAAAACACACGTTTATAAAAAAAAAAGTATCTTTCGCGTGTGTGATAGCACCCTTAAAGGAATGTTTTGCTTAAAATGATTCACTTAATTCTGAATGTTAATGAATTCACAGTAAAGAAACAAGAACACACAAACACACACACACACAGAGCTCTTTTCTGGCTTTTTAAAGAAAAATCATGCAGTCATTATTGGTTAATTACTATTTCTCTGTCATGTATGCATTTTGAAGATGGCTGTACTTTTTATAAAGTAAAAAGGATCATAGTCAAGAAAGGAATTTGTCTAGATAATCATAGTTTTACATTATGTAATTAGATGCAAGCACTTACAGTGTAAAGTATGCCAAGCCATTTCAGATTTCCTGAAAGCTTTCTAAATAAAAGAAACCAAAATGGGGAATAAAAACTAATTACAGCCTTCCACTAACACAGTCGCCAGCTGGTAAGCCATAAACAGCACAAATTTGAATTAACTTAATTAATATGCATCAACACTAGAAATATCACATGCTTATTAAGCATTTGCCATGATTAACAAGCTACAGAAGACGAATGTCAGTTCCATCAAGATTACCAACATTCAAGAAGTTTCTGTTAAAAATATTGTTTTGTAGCATGTAATAATTGCTGATCATATCTATTTGTCAACAAGACAAATAATGTTACATCAATTCCCTTCAGATTTTGACTGCTTCACATAAGCCCATAGAAAATGTGAAAAATACTGTACTGTCAGCTTCCCTGGCAGAAGTGGAGTAAAAGACTAGTAGCCTGCCCAAAGCCTGAAAAGAATTGTCCATGTGGTAATAAAGGTAAGACATACAAGCTATATTCAGAAAGGAAAACCTATATATTTCATATAATCTATTCACTTCTTTTGAAGGCCTTCAAAAATCCACAAACACCAAAACTCTCCAGTTATTTCACAGGAAATGCTTTGTTTTTGTTTGGAGACACTACACATATTTATACCACAGATTTATTTTTCTAAACCAATCTAACGAAACAACACAAAATCAAATTCCAACAAGGAAATAATGTACAATAGAGCGAGTTTAGCATAATCTCTTACAGAGAAAGAAAACCAAGCCTGTTTCTCATTAACAATGCTCTACTGGATCTGCTTTCTTTCAACCGAAAGCAAAGAAATTCAACATATTTGTAGTCTGCAGTTGATCAGCTGGCCATCAATAGTATGATCTGTTGGCTTTCCAAGTATTTTATTTACATAATAATATATTAGAATAAAAGATTCTAATTAACTGTTGTTAACTGTTGTCAACCCAAGAACATTATGGGAATACAGTAGGTGAAGATCTAGTAGGGGATCTTTGAGTGATACATACTTGACCATTAGGGATCTCTGACTCAAAGTAATGAACAGAAAAAAAGTGTGTGTGTGTCCCCCACTAGGCTGTTGAAGTGAAAAAGATACCTGACAGGAAACCAAGAATCGGTTTGTGAGAGAAAAGAATAGGAAGTTGAGTTCTGGGCTACATTCTGGGCTACTCAAAGGCATCCTAATTCCTTAACTGTATGAGTCTAGCAGATTTCTAAGCCACTATTTTTTTCATCTGGATCTAGCTGGTCTAACATGCAACATAGATAATAATGGTAGATCCTACAAACCTGAAGTCTCCATGATATAAATAACACAGGGCTAATTAGCCAAACTGTTTGAAAAAGACAGCTTCATATGCAGAGCAAAATAATGTCATGATTTTCAAAACATTGTTTTCAAAAGAATATCTCTACCTCATCTTTAACTAAATTATTACCTGGGACTGCCACTACCTTAGTTAAATATTTAATCCCATATGGGTTCCTTTAAAAATAATAATTATACCTTTACCATTCTTACCCTTCTTTCTTTGGTTGCAGAGCAGAAATGGGGTGCATATGCTAGATTAAGTCCCCCATCTCTCCCAAATAGGCAACCTGTATACTAGCAAAGCCAATGGTGCTGGTCATACAGCAGAAGGCATTGTGCATGTTGTTCTCTACTTGGAAGTTTCAATGGTAAACTCAGGCTAATTCATCATGATGAACCATGTCATGTACACACCTGAGTAAACTACTACAGTACAAGAACATATACTGCTGAGGATTGTGGCCTGTAAATATTTAAATGCAGTGGTTTTAACATTTTAATGTGCTTCATGCTGCTTAACTTTTAATTGTTTTAAATATTTCATGCTTTTTAAAAAAATTATATGGTTCTGTAAAATCTCCTGAGATACTATGATATAAAGTGGCCTACAAATGTTCTGAATAAATGTTAAGAAACAAACATTCCCCCTCCATCTGGGGAATTCTATGTACAAATTAAGCAAAACTGGATACACACTACCTTTGGTATGGGGAAGTATCATTTAAACATAACAAGTTGAAAGAACAATGAAATATAGATCATCTTCACTGAGACTTCTGCTGCTGCTAGAGAGGGTATACAATTAATGAAGAACGAAACATGTCCTTAAAACAACCTAGTGTTGTATCTCAAGAAAAAAAATACAAGACAGTGCTGATGTTTCCCTACTCTCAAGAATAACCTGCAGGACTAAGTTAGTGTAAATCATTACAGAAGGAAGAAATTATTCTGTCCCTCCTCCATTATGTTAATTTTCTCCTATAGCCTCAGTCAAGCTTTAAAGAGCACAGGTAAACTGATTGTTATGAAAATTCTCCTAATTAAAGTAATTTTATAGGGGATATAAACCAGCAGAGAAATGGCTTCACTTTTGAATAGTGCAGTATTATTAATTGCAGTCATAACAGTCTCAAGTTGACTTGCTCTGAAAAAACACAATTAAAATTAACCATGAGGTTAGTAGACCATTGTAGTTGATGACTCTATGAACTTCCTTACAAGTTCTGCAGAGTGATGGGAGAAGAAAAGGGGAACACATGAGACCAAAACTCATATATATTATGTGAACCTATAGTAAGCCAGATTATATTAAGTGGAGAGTAAACCTGGTCTTATTATGTTTAATTTTAAGTTATTTGTATTACTTGAAGAGTTGTTTGCATTATGGTATGGCCATCATAACGGTCTGAACTGAAGATTCAAGTTTGAGATATTTAAGTAATGGAAAAATTCAGTGAGGAGAGGAACAGAACTAACAAAAGTACTGGATGATGAAGACAAGTAGCAGTGGAGGGTAGAAGGCAATCAGCAGACATGACCTGCTCTCTCATACGCATGCACAATCTCCCCCTCTGGATAGAGAAAGCCACACACTTCTTCCTCTGCTTTTTATGGCTAAGGCACCTGTTTTATGAGATAATATGTAGTGACAGTGGTCAGCAGGTAGTGCATGTATGACTATGTGAGCAGCAGGTGGCCAGAGACACCATTACTAGTAATCTTTGCCTTCCTCTACATAATTTCTGCTGCCTCCTTGGAATATTTTCACATCCCTCCACATTTTGTTCCATTTCTTTACACCCTTCCTGCAATGTCTTCCAACCCCCACTCCAACGAGGCAGTTTCCTTCCCTAGCCCCTCCCTCAGTTTGGGAAACAGAAGCTTCTCCATGAAAACAGCAGGAAAAGCAGACTGATGTGACAAACTGAGGTCATACCCAAGCAGGACACCAACCCCGAGAGAGAGAGAGAGAGAGAGAGAGAGAGAGAGAGAGAGAGAGAGAGAGAGAGAGAGAGAGAGAGAGAGAGAACGAGAACACTGCAGCAACTTCTCAAAGCACATCAGCACATAACAGATAGGAGCTGCCACACTCCTCATTTTCTCACTTTCTAAGGCTCAGGGAGCGACTGCAATTCTCAAGAAATAATGTTTACTTCATCAAATTATTAGACAAATATTGTGAGTTCGCTATACCGTAGTTACCACACTTATTTTGAAATAAATGTTTTAGGCATCAAAGCCGGGTGAGAAAGAAAAGCTCTCAGGTAAACTCCAACAGATCTCTCTGACAAAGAGAAGATCCTTCCCACTGTTGGTTGGTTCCATTCAAAGAAACAAAGAAACTGAGCAGGATGCGGCTGGCTGAACCTTTTTACCCCTTCAGTGGCAGGCCAATTGCAGATGAGGGAGGGAGGGAGAGGGGGTGGGTACAGTGCTGGAAAAGGTGCAGAAGAGAGCAACTAAAATGATTACTGGGCTGGGGCACCTCCCTTATGAGGAAAGGCTAAAACATTTGGGGCTCTTTAGTCTGGAAAAAAGACACCTGAGGGGGGAATATGACTGAGATGTACAAAATAATGCAGGGCGTGAGTAAAGTGGATAGAGGGACGCTATTCTCCCTCTCACAAAATACCAGAACTAGGGGACATACACTCAAATTGAGGGCTGGGAGAGTAAGAACAGACAAAAGAAAATATTTTTTTACCCAGCGCGTTGTTAGTCTGTGGAACTCCCTGCCACAGGATGTGGTGATGGCATCTGGCCTGGATGCCTTCAAAAGGGGAATGGACAGATTCCTGGAGGAAAAGTCCATCACAGGTTAAAAACCATGATGGAGGTGTGTCATCTCCAGGTTTAAAACTGGGGTACTTCAAGGGTCAGATGGAGGGGAGTGGTATCAGGAGACAGATATCTAATCTCATGCGCTCCCAGAGGAATTTGGTGGGGCCACTGTGAGATACAGGAAGCTGGACTAGATGGGCTTTTGGCCTGATCTTATGTTCTTCATAATTTTTTAGAATGCTCCACAGCTGGTACGGCTACATTCAGCAGTGTGAAGAACGGGGTACCTTCACATCTCACATCATTTGTAAATCACTTCCAATATGAACAGTTTAAAATTCAGACTGATTTATACCCTAAAATCTTCCCCTCAGACTGAAGACTCCAGGGAATGAGGCTTCTGCCCAAGAGACTCGACATTGCACTTTCCAAGATAAATATGAGAAACTAACTTCAAGAAGTAAGATCTTCAACACGGTGCAGCAATGAAGAGATTCATATGATGTCTATGCAGCTGACATTTACAGTAACAGAGTACTTAACTGTCACACCCTGGAACAGCTGAAGTCATGACAGAACTCTGAAAGGGCTCTTTACAAGGCAGGGCATTGATTAAATTTAAGATCCTTTCAATGAAAGCACACTCTTCCTAACTGCTGGATATCATAGTCAAAGGATTTAGCTTCATATAAAGTTTTCTGCTGTTCTTTACAAGCAGAAGAGAGAACTTGATGATTCTTATTTTTTAAAAAAGCCCAGATTCTTCTTACTCCATGGAAACCTTTTTATGTTATGTTAATACATTAATGGATGGTAGAGACCATTACCACAAAAGAAATGGATATTCACACAGTACATGTCTCAAAGCAAGTTCTCTACCCCAATATAATGACTATAAATGTGAGTGTTCCTTTCTTCTTTTCATATTCTGCTCCATTAGGGAATACCCACCATTCGGGGCAGTTTACAGAATAACATAAGAACATAAGAAGAGCCATGCTGGATCAGACCAAAGGCCCATCTAGTCCAGCTTCCTGTACCTCACAGTGGCCCCACCAAATGCGTCTGGGAATGCATGAGACTAGAAACCGGTATCTGTCTCTTGCTACCACTCCCCTGCATCTGGCCCTTGAAGTACCCTGGTTTTAAGCCTGGAGATTACACATCTCCATCATGGGTTGTAACCTGTGATGGACTTTTCCTCCAGGAATCTGTCCAATCCCCTTTTGAAGGCATCCAGGCTAGATGCCATCAGCACATCTTGTGGCAGGGAGTTCCAAAGACTAACAACACTCTGGGTAAAAAAAAAAATATTTTCTTTCGTCTGTTCTCACTCTCCCAACCCTCAATTTGAGTAGATGTCTCCTAGTTCTGGTATTTTGTGAGAGGGAGAATAGTGTCCCTCTATTCACTTTACTCATGCCCTGCATTATTTTGTACATCTCAATGATATCCCCCCTCAGGCGCCTTTTTCCAGACTAAAGAGCCCCAAATGTTTTAGCCTTTCCTCATAAACGAGGTGCCCTAGCCCAGTAATCATTTTAGTCCCTCTCTTTTGCACCTTTTCCACTTCCACTTTGTCTTTTTTGAGATGTGGTGACCAGAATTGTACACAATACTCCAAGTGCGGCCTTACCATCGTTTTGTACAGTGGCATTATAATGTTGGTTGTTTTTGACACACACACACACACACACACACACACACACACACACACACACACACACACACACACACACACATCCCCACTACAATATATCAAAACAATAAATATGGTGATGAATCAATTCAAACACAGTAACATTTATCATTCAAAACTCACCTTGCTGTACTCGAAATCTGAACTGAAGAGAGTACCTTATTCAATTCCAAATGAGAAAAAGTGCTTCCAATATTAACATCCCACTCACCTTTATATACCTTTGTAACAATCTCATATAGTACTGTGGGTAAAAAGATAATTTGAGAACCATTCTAGTTTCTTCTCATAAACACTGAGGGAAGTAATTATTAAATACAAGTCCTTTCAGATTACATCTGTGTTTAAATCTCTTTGTTCCATAAAACAAAATCCAGATTTTGATTCAAACTTGCATATCCAGGGGAGTTATAGAATAGTAGACAAAGAAGAAATGAATTCATCTGAAAAATTGCTTTTCGAAATAAAGTGGTTTCCTCAAGTCCACAGCACGCACATTTAGCGACAGTAATACAAATCACATTCTTCTCAGAATGTGCCTCTTGCCCTCCAGCACTTAAAATGTTGGATGGAGCACTTGTTATAGAGAATTAATTTTGCTTCACATTACATTTAACTTACTCTTTAAGTTGATGACCTGTCTGATTTTATAATTCAATTTACTGGTGGGCAGTTGCCTTTTAAAAACCCGTTGCACATCATAAACTGAAAAACAATGAGCTTGTGCAAACCTTTGCATAACATGGCATATTTATTAATAGAATTTAATATCTGTGCTCTTTTACAATGTAAGAGAAATTCCAGCTGGGTCAGAAAATCTGTCCTTTGTTAAACAAAACATTTGTAACTAACAAAAAGGCGAATCTGAATAATTATGCAGCAGGAAACCCCATTTCAACCTACAAATTCCTTGGGGGGAGAAACCATTCCTGTTTAACATGACTCTAGTCAGTACTAAACTACATCAATGAAAGGAAAAGGCTGCACTGCAAGCCATGTACTGTAATATTTAGGAAGTTGGTATTTCAGTACTTTAGAAAGTTTAACAAAGTAAAACCAAAAGAAAAACACTATTTCAACAGTGTGTTAACTGAACATGTTATGTTATTTAAGCTAATTCTTTCAGCCTCTCTCACAGTCATTTTAGCAGTTATATAAACTATTGCAGCAACACAAGTTGAGGAGCCATATAGCCATTACAAAAACCTAATAAAGAAGTTGAACAGGTGATACCTTTAGGCTACTAGAAAAATAACAAAAAGTTGCTTGCTAATATTTCGAGGGCAAAATCCCTACTGCAAAATTCCTTGTTCATTCTAAACTAGACATAGATACAGCCAATTAATGGTCTCAAATGGTACATCTGTAGTAACTTAAGAACAACAAAATAAGCCACTAAAACACATCTGTAACTTTCACTTTTAGATCTGATATGCATGTTGATCAGCCACAAAGCAGCCTTTTAATTAAGAAGCAAATCCATCTACCTCTTGAAACCTGGGTCTATGGTAATTCCCTTTTTGTAATGCTAATGTCATTACAAGCATAGCACCAGAAGACAAGTGGCAGAGCCTGGATGACAGAAGTTCTGGCTGTGCCTTTATACAGATGGTCTAATCAGAGCCTTTTGTAAGCCTTCTACACTTCCACCCCCCAACAGCATCCCCTCTGAGTCATATCTGACAGGCTCTGCATCTGCTGTGGTCCAGACAAGTCAGGAGCAGTAACAAGTGAGGGGAACAGCAAACAGAGTCTTTTCAGGTGGAGAAAATAGTTGTGATAAGAATCTACAGTCAAGTGGTCGCATGTAGCTTCAACTTCTGCTGTGCCAATGTAGTTCCAAAGTATATGAACAGTAGAAGACCATCAGAAATCGGAACTTTGTACTTTATCCTTTAAATTGTAAAGTGCTTCAGAACAATTATTATGAGGCTAAACTGGAATAAAGTACTAAAAAACTATCATCTCAAAAAACAATCAAGCATGCCATTGCTTGAAGGTGTAACTTTCTTCATTAAATGTGGAACAAAATAACATGGAACAATATAAATATGTTAATATTTACAAGCACAATGTCACATATATTTACAGCATATTTTCAAAACATGCTCCAAGTTGCTGCCTGATCTCTGATATCACACAGAACAGTCAAGAAGCATCTTTCCTAAAGGACAAAATTACTTAGATGCACACAAGAAAGGTAAATCTGACAGAACGGCTCCTCCCAAAAAGAACTGCCAGAATCAATCGTTCAAGCCAGGCGGGTTATCTGCAGGTACTGACCCCGAGGGACGTTCAGAAGGCATCAACAAGGAAACGAGCCTTCTCGGTGGTCGCACCTCACCTGTGGAATGAGGTTCCCCAAGAGATTTGCCTGGCGCCCTCACTACAAGCCTTCAGGAAACTACTGAAAACCTGGCTTTATAATAGGCTGGCCTTCCCTGATCATTCTGTTTCAACCAACTTATATAAATAGGATGCTGTCATTTCCCCCCGCCTTATGATAATTTTCTACTAGTTATTTTTTTCCATTTCTTATTTTGAATTGTCAAACCAATTTGATTTATTGTATTTGTGCTTATTTGTTCTTTTTATTATTATGATTTGATTATTTGGTTTGATTGATTAGTTTTTATTTACTATTTTAAGTTGTTTAATCTGTTTTTGTATTTTGTATATGTTTGTAAACCGCCCAGAGTAGCTTTTTTGCTAGATGGCTGCGGTATATAAAATAAATGAATAAATAAATAAATAAATGCTGGCAATCTCAAAAGGGGCCAGTGACTCAGACCACCACTAACTATACAGGACAATATTTATGTTGGCATAGGCAAAGAACTGTTAATGTACCACCTGCCACTCCCTTATTTGATCTTAGCTTTAAAGGGACTCCAGAAGCTCTGTAACTCATTAAATGTTGTCTTTTTTTTCTTTAACCCCCCCCCACACACACACAAATCCAGTTTGTAGTGATTTCAAGAAATCTTCAAAAAAACACCCACAAAGCACCTCAAGCTGAACCTTCAGTTAAGTGGAAACTGCTTAACATTTAAACAGGTGAAAAAACACATTAACTGGCAGAGTGCCCTGCTGATGATGCTACTTGACCCAGTGGATGAATATTCTAGAGTTTGAAAGATGATTTGATCATGGATGAACATGCTGGCCTGGCTTGCATTACAGAGACCTGGTTGAACGAAGCTGCAAGAATTAGTCTTTCTTAGCTTTGTCCATCTGGGTTCTTTGTGCAGCAGCATGCCAGAACTTGGGAAGTGGGGTGAAGGAGTTTCTACAGTTTACTGAGACTCATACACCTTTACCAGGTACTCTTGTCACAAAGACTGCTAGGTCTGGGTGCATGCATTTGAGACTGAGTGTCTAGGACAGAACAGGGAGTCTGTTGATGCACTGCCCACCCCAGTGCACAGCAGTCTCCCTGCCTGAGCTGGCTGATCTGATCTCAGGTATGGTGCTGCCATTACCTAGGCATATTTTGCTGGGGGACTTCAACATCCATGTGGAGACCAGTGAGGGACATTTCAGGATTTCATTGGTCAGATGGTGGAATAATAAGAAATTTCTACCATGAGCACTATGAGGCTGTCCCAGTGGTATCTGGCACCACACATTTTACAGCAAACATTCTTAACCTGGCATACTGTGTTGGGCAAGATGATGATGATCTTAGTGTTGAGGAACTCTTAGTAGTTCCATTGTCATGGACAGATCACTACCTGGTAGGGTTTAGGCATATTGGAACTCTGAACCTCTACAGGAGTCGGGAGCCAAGTAAAATGGTCCCCCCCCAAGTAGACTTGTGAATCCTAATGTTTTTTTGACACCTCTTGGGCATACTGATGACACCCAACTCTCTCTTTCTCTCTTTCCTATTTGATTCCTAGGAAGCTGTTCTGTGCCTAGACCAGCGCACATAAGAAGAGCCATGCTGGATCAGGCCAAAGGCCCATCTAGTCCAGCTTCCTGTATCTCACAGTGGGCCCCCCAAATGTGTCTGGGAGCGCACGAGACTAGATATCTGTCTCCTGATACCACTCCCCTGCATCTGGCCCTTGAAGTACCCCCGTTTTAAGCCTGGAGATTACACATCTCCATTATGGTTTGTAACCTGTGATGGACTTTTCCTCCAGGAATCTGTCCAATCCCTAAATTTTAACCTCTAAAGCCCAAGATCTAGCAATCTCTTGCCTTGAAACTATTGCTACAGTGTGACTAGGTTTTTCCCCCAAACCCCCTAACCAAATCAGAGCCCATGTCCATGAGGTCCAGCCACACATTCTCATAGTGGCTATTCCCAGTCTGTCAAACTGCTCTAGTAATTGCCTGAGAGAGGTTCTTAAATGGGGAGTTTGTGTGTTGTTGCTTTGAATTTCTTTCTGGTGTTGATTTTACCATTTTAGTGTGATATTTGTTGATTCTTGATATATATATATATAATGTGTCTATGTAAAACATCCAAACAATTGTACAGTATGTTTAAAAATGCATTTGTAGATGTAAGTCAATAACAAAACAGTTCCATACATCTTGGGCTTCCTGGATTTGATATTATTTTATCTTTCTGCAAGTTAAGATATTTTAGTTTGTCTTCCAGCATCTAGCAGCTATTTGATCAGGCAAATGCTTGATCCCTGAATCCAGCTTTACTAAAAGGCTTATCTGTTAAATTCCAAAAGCCCGGGTTCACAAATACTTACTCTGAAAATACTTCTCCAATAATTTTGTATAAGCGTGAACACTAGTTCCTGAAATTCATGGAAGAAATCAACTTGAGAAAGCATTGATTCAAACTCGCTTGTTCAAATTTCAATCTATTTCTAGCACGCACTCCCTCATTGCTGAAATGAAATTTCCCCCTTCATCTCAAAAGGGCAGTGGGGAGAGGAGGACAGAAAGGGTGGATTCTGAAAATAGACTATTCAGTCTGTTACAATCCCAAAGAAAGGCTGCAGCCAGTGATTGCCAGCTAGATCAACCAACATGCAGGACTGCAAATGCAAACCCACATTTATAAACTGTAGTAAGGGTCAGATGCCAAGCACCATCTAAGCTAGCCTCTAGCAAGCCAATTCCTTCTGGGTGTGTTGAATTACAGCTCCCATAACTCTCAGTCAACATGCCAAGCTGGTGGGAGTAAGAGCTCAACACCCCTGGAAAGCAGTGCTGGACAAATGCTGACGAATGCCAAGATACACATTTCTTATTATTATTATTTTTGCTGTTTTGAACTATGGAAGGATTCAGAAGTATCGTAAGGGGATGATTTTCCATGAACAGAAGAGTGCCCTGGTTTGGGAATAGAGTAAGATCCAGTGCAAGTTCCCATTAAAGAAAAGAAAGGAAAATCATTTATTTATTTATTTATTTATTTATTTATTTATTTATTTATTTATTTATTTATGGCTGATTCTCATTTCCTCTACATCCCTCTTGCTTTTTCCTTCAGCTTCCAGTGCTACCTATCATACTGGTCTCCCAATCCTCTGTACCACTCAGTTCCCACAACCTGGAGAATCAGACAAATCTCTTTCCCTTCAATTGGAGAGTTGTTTTTCCACAAACAGAATTCTACTTATGGGAACAACCCATATTTTCCTCTCTTACAGTCTGATATGGATAGATGGATAGCTGTATTAGCTAACCACAGCAAAAACTACAGAGTGTTATGGCAGGTGTAAGAGTAACAAGTTATTTGGCATGAGGTTTTATGAATTACAGCTGACTTCATCAAGTTTGAGATCTACCCATGCTACAGGGCAATGTGAATCAGCTTATATAAAGAAATAGCAGTATACACACAGACTTGCATCTTGAGCAATTTAAAAAAGAAGCAATTTTATATGTGTATTTGAACTACTGGGTATTATGGACTGTAGCATAGTTACAGTAAAACTTTAATTTACAAGTACCTATGGCCTTGGTGCCTAGCTAGATGCCCTAAGCATATCCGATCTCGCCTGATTTCGGAAGCTAAGCAGGGTCAGCCCTGGTTAGTACTCGGATGGGAGACCACCAGGGAATACCAGGTGCTGTAGGCGCCTGGAGTAGGAACTGGCAAACCACTCCAGTATTCCTGCCAAGAAAACTCCATGGACATGGAGTCACGAAGAGTCGGTCATGACTAAAACGACACAACACACACACACACACACACACACACACACACACACACACACACACACACACACACACACACACACACACACACACACACACACACACACACACACGGCCTTGGTGGTGAAGGCTTTTTTTTTAAGGAGGCCATAGCTAACGACCCATTCTTGGCCATAGCTAACGACTCATTCTTGATGGGTTTCAGCACCTGAGGCCATTGTTCACCTTAAGGGTATGGATACTATTGTCTCCCTAACGAGCCTATTCAGGCCACTGCTCATCTTATGAGCCTAATTCAGACCAGGGTGACAAGAGGTCAAAGCTGACTATAAGATGGAGGACTTGCACTAGCTGTATTCAGACTGATGAACCTGTTTGGATGAACAGCGAAACGTTTCTATCTCTCAAAAAAGAAGTCCAGTAGCCATGACTCAACCTCCAGATAAACTCACATGGATGACTGAGAATCTTCACAGACATATTAGTCTAGCAGTGTTTTGCAAGATGAGCAAACATTTCTTCTAAATTTTGCCTTGATCAACAAGCAATGTCTTCCAAGGTGAGCACTGGCGCAGGTGACATGATCATAAGTGATTCTATCTCCCCCCCCTCCCCACTGGATTGTGGGTGATTGACTTGAACATTATGTCTCAGGCAGCCTCCAAAGCAGAGGGAGAGAGAGGAAGGAAAGGCAATGAGGCTATCTGCCAGCTTGTTCTCTCTAGGAAGGAAGGACAGCTGGTTGGGGGGTGCTGGCAGGGGCACAGCCTCCTCTTGTTTCCCTCATACCATCCATGAAGGTTTTCAAAGGTGACTGCAGATCAGTTTTTTAAAAAATATATTTATATTTAATTTGTTTTATTTTTCTTTATATTTTGTATTTTCTCTTTATTTTATATTTCATTACAGTTTTGTAATCATTTTATATGAATATTTTTTGGGCCGCAGAACCAGTCATTTTTGCTTTTAAGCCTTTTATGCTTTTTACGTTGTTAGCCGCCCAGAGTTCCCGTTGGGAAGATGGTGCGGGATATAAGTTCTTAAATAAATAAATAAATAAATAAATAAATAAATAAATAAATAAATAAATAAATAAATTTGCATTTACATTCTCTTTTGGGGGGAAATTTGCTTTGATATACAAGTGCTTTGGATTACAAGCATGTTTCCGGAACAAATTAAGCCCATAAACTGAGGTTTTACTGTACATGAACAGCCCTTAGGGAAACTAAGAAGTTCAAATGTGTTCCCTGAAAAATTGCACCACAAGTCTCATCCAAGGCAAGGGAAAAGAAAATGGGCAGAGAGCAAGGATGATGCCTCCAACAACAAAATGTGGATGTCAGGTACAGAGAGAAAATGCCTCAAGTTCTTTTCAAAGCCATCCCCTACAGTTCCCAGTGAACATAACCCAGCATTAATCACACAAGAGACACTGGGATGTGTTGATACCTGCCTTAATGAAAGCAGGTCAGCATTCTGAATATACCATTCCGAGCACAAAGTCAGTCATTTGTTTAACTCATCAGTTTACCGTTCAGCAGGAATAATGTTGGATGACATCAGCTGTTTAAGCCACTGTTCTCTATGGAATGGCTGACAGCCCAGTAATGAGTCCCACTCATTGCTATGCAGAGCCCAACACTGCTACCAGAGCACACAACTTTTTCTATCTGTTGCACAGAAGCTCCTCATATGTAATGAAAATGAGTACGTACGACTGCTCCTGAACTACACCAAATAATGAAGCAAAAAGAGATTTGAGAGCAGGGCTGTCTCAGAGCATTCCAGTTGCTAAGGGTCCTTAGGACTGACCTCAACCAGTCCTTGGTTTAATTTGAACAGTTCCAGCATCTACCTACCCATGACTCATCTATTGGTCTTTTCCACAAGCTTTTCTCACACCAGCACGAGGCAAGGGAAAAGGAGAAGGCACACTGAAAAAGGATGGGTTTGCAAATCTTGGTTCTGGTTCCACCTGCCACCAGTATCAGCCCTGTCCACCACAGGTATCTCGCTCTGGACTGACTACCACATGGGAATGTAGCCAGATACAGCTTCAAAGATTTCTCTCATCTCAATGAAACTAATATTGTCTACTCTTTTAAGCAGCTTTTTATGACTTTGGCAAAGAACTTTCACATCAAACACTAGTCTACTCAATATTTTAAACTGAAGATTGCTTCAAAATGAACTTGAAACATGCAAACCAAGCCTTCCGACCACACAACCATGGGATGTTATCTAATATTGTGTGAGCACACTTCTAGTTGTGAAATGCATTTTTCCTTTCCTCTTCTGCTGCTGTAGTCGTATCATGCCCCCAACTCTCTCTAGAAGTAGGTTCTCAACAGAGCAAGATGACAACTGGGCATCAGTCTGCTCAACCATAAAACCTTACAAACAGATGGGTTGTTTGGTGGGGTCAATTACCTCAAATGTACAGCATTACGAACTCTTAGGCATGAGAAAATTCAAAGCACAAGCATGTTCCTTAAAGCAATGAGACTTGTTTTGTCATCTCCTAAATTGCCCTCTATCTTGCACTTCCTATTCTAAAGTCATTCCAACATTTAAAATACTTTTGTACCACCAAAGAGGCAAATGCTGTTGGTGTGGTTTCCAAATACTGTATTAAAACAAAACAAAAACCAATTGATAAAATCACAACTGAACAAGCACACCAACCAGAATGCTATCAAATTGTTAAAATAGTAATATAAGTTTTAGTTAGCATTTCCATGAGCAGCAGAAGGCTACAAACTCTGGTAATGATATTAAAACAGAAACTGCAGATCTGGCTGTGCTTAGGTCCTGTGACTGTTTCTCCCCTATGTGCTCCCTTGACAATGTGTTGGACACTGTTACCAAGATATACAATTGCCTAAAGGGCTTAAGGCAATAATTGCTTTTTATCACACCCTAATTCTACTGCTATATGCCTTCTTCGTTTCTTAACATAGGTATTACATGATCTTTCACAGACCTCTAGGAGCTTATCTCCCATTATTTGCATTATTCAAGCTATCTTCCCACAAAATTCCTATTAATGCACTCTCTTTCTCTCTCCCTCCCTCTTTCTCTTACATGAACAAATGTTCTCTGAGGCGATTCGCTATCTGAAAAATTCATTATCCGAAATGCAGTTTCCCATTGAAATGAATGGGAAACCGATTAATCCATTCTGGAGGTGTGAAAAAAGGCAAAAAAGCTGAGGGCTTTTTCAGGCCTCTTTATAAAGTGCACTTTAAAGGCATGCAGTGCTGGAACACACACACACCAGAACACCACCACCCCGAAGTGCAATGCACACATGGACAAAAGAAACCACCTCCACAAACTACGGAGGGTGCAATGGATCCTGGGTATACTTTTTTTGCAAGGCATTATGGAAAATTTGTTATCTGAGGCAACCCTTAGGGAAAATTTGTTATCAGAGGCAACTCTATTCCTAGAAATTTCCGAATTCGCTATCCAAATCATTCATTACCAGGGGCATTCGTTATCTGAGGTATTACTGTGCATATAGCAAGATCAGCCAGGGCTATCCTTTTTTAGGGGAAGAGATGGGAAGGAAAGTCTTGGAATCATTCAATATGATACAAATTAGAAAAGCTCTAGAATGAAATGTCAGCTCTTTGAGGAAACATTCATGGCTGTTAAAAACAAATCCACTGTTAAATGGATAACAACAACAGGAACATTACGCTGCGGGAGTGTTTAGCTACAATATTTGGACAGAAACTCTATGTAAGCACATGTTAAGTGCCCCTGAACATCAGGCGCTAGAGAAAAAAATAGGAGATAGTAACCTCATACATATAGGTACGTACTGTACCTGGATATCAACTAGGATCCTTTAAGGGGAAAGGCGACATGCAGTGTAAACATCTTAAATAAATAAAATAAATTGCAAAGGTGTTCCACCCAAACAATGTAACACGACTTGTCCCTTATTAACACACTTCTGCAGGCTTTAATCAAAAGTTCCCAGAAGTGAAATCATTCAGATACAATTTAGAGAATGACATGTCTCATAATGAGGATCACGTTGACCAAAGAAAGTGTTGGATCAAACTGAGGAAAGAAATAATGGTGTAGTGCAAAAGGATTTACATTCCTCTGTCGGCCTCATTTTGGGAATAATATTTAGGTAATGACCTTTCCACAGCATTTTACATAATTATCAAATGTCAGGAATATGGATGTCCAGGCTGATGACATACTTCTAACCCTGAGAGCCTTCACATGAGTTTGCTCATTAGTGCTGTACAAATATCTAAGCAGCAAGTAATCCTCTAGGGTGGCCTGCACCACCTAGACCAGTGGTGGCCAAACTTCGGCCCTCCAGATGTTTTGGACCACAACTCCCAACGTCCTTTGTCATTGGCAATACAGGCTTGGAATTCTGGGAATTGTGGTCCAGAACATCTGGAGGGCTGAAGTTTGGCCACCACTGACCTAGACTCTCTCCAGTGAGCTGGTCAACACTCCTTCCACTCACAGGATCCACATCCAACCAAGGGTGCAGATATAGTTGTAGTCCAACACACCGAAAGGGCAACAGGTTGGGAGTAATACCTTGAAACAGACCCTCCATTGGTAAACAAAGGTTGTAGGTATAGGTTTGTAGAAAAGAAAAGCTGTTCTCATTTCAGCACCCCTTCAGTACAATAGCTCAGATCATGTTCTTTACTGTTTTATGAAACTAACAACAACTGTTCATATACAGTATCTGCTTTTGTGTCCCACACAGACGACCAAATATCCACAGATTTTTCAGCATTTATTTCAGGGACTTAGACAAGGGAAGAGACAAGGCACATAATGAGAAGACAGGATTAAATGGAAAAGACAATCATACTGGGAAATACAGAAAGTAGCAGGGAAAGAGGAAACAAAATGAGGGGGATTTACTCCCTCAAGGAAGACACAGGTTTAAGATGTGAAGGCCCAGAAAAAAAAACTGGAAATTTTTGGGGGGAGGAAAATGTTTTTTTTCTCTCCCCCCCCAAAATTAGAAAAACTGAAAAAAAGAAAAAATGATCATGGAATGTTTTATTTTAACATGATGAATAAAATATCTTAAGACAAATATTTTCCAAATCATTTCTAAAAAAAATATGCATAGTATCAGATTATTCTAATTTCTGAGAACAAGCAAGTCCTAGATTATAAACTGAACTCTCCAATGCAAGAACAAGATGTATATTGTCCTTTAGGAGGTGCTGCTATTGTCACAAGAAAAAGAAAAAGGTTTCCCTTTTGTTCTTGCCTGTGGGTGGATATGTTTGGTAAGAGTTGACATTTATTGTATCTGATTCCAGAAAATTGAATCTTTTAGCTACATTAGTTTATAACCTTTGTGTAAATAATTTAATTACTACTACAATTACAAATAAATATTATTTAAAAAGTAAATTCTGTTTGTAATAATTGTTTGAATACACTATATCAGTGATGGCGAACCTTTTAGAGACCACGTGCCCAAACTGAGATTCAAAACCCACTAATTTTTCGCAAAGTGCCAATACAGCAATTTAACCTGAATACGGATGGCTGTGAAGGGGTGATGTTGGGTGCCCACAGAAAGGGCTCTGAGTGCCGTCTTTGGCACCCGTGCCACAGGTTCACCAACACTGCACTATATTTTAATATGCTAGTTGTGATAATTTTATGCCAAGTCAAATTGTCCATAGTCATATATTTTATGTTCCTAAAGTAACAGAATGACTTTCAAGCTGTGAAAGGGAGAGTGCTAATGTAGCTTTTTTTTCCCTTTTTTTCTGAAAATTTCTTTTTTTTCAGGGGGGAAAACAGATTTTTTTCTCAAACTTCAAAATTTCCAGAAATTTTACATCGCTACGCAGGCTTGAGTCTACAAGAGTTTAGGCCAGGACATTTTGGAGATCATTTGTTCACAGGGTCACCATAAGTCAGAAATCACTTGATGGCACATACAGCAGAAAGTGTATCTTTTTGTTGGCTAGATCTATCAGACATTCAATAAAGCCCACATATATTCTACAAATGCATTTGTCACCAAATCTGTCCCTTTCTACTTTATATCAACAGCTCCCTTTCAACACAGCCGGGAGTATAAGCATTAAAAGTTCCTGAAATCCACTTTTTGTCAATCCAGGATAGCTGAAAGATGGTTAAAGTTTAGCACAGTGGTTCCCAACCTGGGGGTCGGGACCCTTTGGGGGTCGAGCAACCATTTCACAGGAGTCGTCATGAGCCAGTGAAGAAAAAGGCACAAACAGCTTGGGTTTGGAGGAGGGGGGAGGAGGGGGGGAAAGAGTGAGTTACAGCTTGATAGGTTGGAGGGGATGTCAGTCAATGGCACCAGAGGCTGCGATTGGTGGAGGGTGCCTGTAGAGGGAAGTTCTCTATGGCACCTCTGGCAGTGGCCTGCCAAAGGGGGCTTGTGGCCTCTTCCAAGCAGGGCAAGGGGGTCACCACAACATGAGGAACTGTATTAAAGGGTTACACCATTAGGAAGGTTGGGAACCACTGGTTAGGAGAAAAGGAAAAACTGTGTGCTTCTTCTCCATTGCAGTTCCATTCTTTTCTTGCTAAACCACCTTGCATTTTAAATTAATTTCAATTTGATTTAGTTAATTTTATGTTGCTTTTGTGTATATGGGCTGATGTCTAATTTTGGTTTTGTTAATAGTATAGTCATTATGTTTACTTTTAAAAGTTTTCTGTTATTGTGTTTTGAAACACGCAGAGTGGCCTTGGTAGCCAGATGGGTGCTACTAAAGTTCAATGAATGAATGAATGAATGAATGGAGTTGAGTTGAGTTGAGTGGTCAGATGTAGCACAAAACTGGAAGGCCTCAGCACTGAGGAAAGGTTGTGGGTATGGTCTCTGAAGGTAGTATGTTACCATGGCTTGTACACTAGTTTTATAAGAAACAGAAAAGTTTCGATGTTGCAAGGAAAAAATTCTTCCCCTGGAACTATTGTAGTTCCTCTTACTGAACAGTGGCCTGACTGGAACAGGCTAATCAGCCGAAGAAAAATTATTTCCCTTTTCCACTTCCAAGAATAAACTGTAATAATTTAGAAGGGGAAAAACAAAGAGGTGTCATAAGGAAAGGAGGCGTCTTCCCTTTCCCCTACCAACTCCAGCCTCTGATGCAGGGCAGGGGTGTGTTTTGTCATTCCAAAATCATGATGAGTGCAGCCAAATTACATGCTTCATGAAATTTAAAGACGGCCCTTTTGAATTAAGTACCTGCTCATGCACTGCTTCCCTGGGTCCTATTGCGGAGTCATGAGTTCAAAGAGAATCAAGAATAGACTTCTTGGGATTTAGAACAAGCTACCATGTAAGCAATGGGATATGGACGTGTTTAGCCCTGTGTAACGAATACCACACCTTTCGATCTGTATTACCCAAATGAAGCAGTAACTAACTTCAAGTTCCATACATCTCACTGGGATAGGTTACAACAATCCATACAAGTCCCCTTCTTGGGAGAAAGGCAGCTTATTAATGAGACAAGTAATCATTCAGAAGGAAGCAATGGAAGTCTGGAAGCATTCCTACCATAGCCATGCATATACCAAGATTCTTCGGAAAACGCAGCACTCAGTTTATGGATATTTTAAAAATAGGAGCCCATGTTTTAATAGGATTATTGTTAACTTTCCCAAAGTTATTAAAGAGATGGCTTAAAATTTAGACAAGAAGAGTTTTACTTACATGTCTCCAGTCCTTCCACCATGTGTGTACTGAAGATAAACAATGGAAAAAATATCCCATGGCTGATAAAGGCAAGTAGTGATGTTTTGGTGCTCTTTTTTGCTACCATTCCATGGCACATCTTTTAGACACCAACAGTTTTGAATATTTTTTCCTCTTCCAATGTTCCAAGGTTTTGCTGGTGGAGGGTAACTCTACCTACAGCAAGGGCAAGGGGAGAGAATAAAGGTTAGATAAGCTTTTGAACTAGAGAACAGGGCGACCAAAATATGTAGAAACCTCCCAAATTAACACACCCTTGGCATGAGCTACTCTGAGAAAGAATATAGAGCAATAAAACACTATATGAGAAGCTTTTTGAAAATGTTAAAGAAAACCTCCAAAAGCCAAAGGAATCCACATAAACTAGAAGACCTCTCTGTGTGAATTAACTAGTGTTTAGGCAAAGAGTGCATAAAAGCAAAACACAGTTAAAGTTCTACTATGGGGGTGGTAAAGGGAAAAAATCTGGTAGATCGTCACATTGGAGAATTTAATTATAAGATTTCAGGTAAACCTGTTTTTCTAGACAGACACTTCATTTTTCTTATTCTAAGAAAACATTCACGTTGCAGTTAAACTAGATGAGACAGTCAAGATACAAATCCCACAGAAGTCACCTGGAGGGAAAGAGAGTGTAGAGTCTAGAGATGTAGCCTACCTAAAATGAACCACCATATAAGAGGAAACAAGGCAGAAAGTCAAGTTGCAGGTGTCACTATTTAAATTTAAGGAAGTGAGATCATTCCTTCCTACGTGCAGACTATTAGATTCAAGCCAATGGGAGTATGTCACCTTCTATATTCACAACCCAAGCCAAATACCTGGACAAAAACCCTGCCCAGGGACAAAGAGCTTCACCAAGCCAAAAATACATTAAATGTAGACATAAATACAGTCCAGATCTGTTGTATATAGCCATTCTGACTCTAATGAATTCAGAGACTTTCAAATTTCAGCTACTTGGAATGAGATTTAAAACCATTTATATTAAACACAGTAGAGTGAACCTTTTACATGCAAAGGTTTAAAAGTTTGGGGGCACTGTACTCATCTGACTGGAAATCATGAGCAGGAAAAATATGTTACTATGTGAAACTATTTTATTGAAGCAGTGTAAAAGAACAACAGTGCTGTTGGAAATGGAAAATCACCAACAATAACAATATAACCTATTGCCATACATCTAGATCAGAAGCAATTATACCTTGGTAAAATCAAGATCAATTCTATTACTACAGAATTATACTCCTTCAGATACGGATGCACTGTGGGCTCGTTATTTGTTTACAAATAATGGTTGCTTTCATAACACATAAGCAAAATTTGGAATATACTGTAAATCTAAACATGAACTGAAACCAATGGAAACCCTGGCCCTTTCTTCTCTTCTCCAAGCTGAACACACCAGAATCCACTGCCTTTCCTCAGAGGAGTGATCTTCTATGCCACTGACAATCTTTCGTGCCCTTCCTAAAATCTTCTCCAGTTTGCCTAGCCCTAGAATAGGGAGTGATCACAAACATGGAATTCCTCCTTTTATTTGATTCTGCAAACAAGATTCTTAGAACTACTGTAGTAAGGGACACGATCATTTGACAGCTCACTTTTTAGGCATAACCTATTGCCTAAAATGACTAAAAAGTTTTTCAAAATCTTAAGGTTGACCGACATAAATCACATGTGAATGTTAAAAGTCTTCTGATTAATTGACTTGTAAATTAGAGAACACTGGTCATAAGTAGAGCCGCATATAATTGAGGAAACAAATTCCAAGCATGGAACAGGCCATTATATTTTGCCTTCTGATGCCTAGGACAAGATGGCATCCTTTCTGCTTCATTCCACCCAACGCTGAGAGATGTGCTCTTCTTTAGCAGGTGGAGAATAGAGAGCATGGAACATAAAATGTTCTTCTCCAAGAAGGAAAACTGTTCCCTGATATCCACTGCCAGAAGCCCATTCTTTGTAACGATATGGCTGATCCATCACCACAGAGCTATTGATATAGAATAATTTCTTAGAAAATCTACTTTGTTAAATAAAGAGGCAAACAAAAAAAATCTCCACCTTCTCTGGTTTAAATTTACCAAAACCTTCAAGAAACCTCCCTTCCTGGTGGAGGCATGAAATAGTTCTGATTTTTCTGGGGACTGATGAAAGGGCAGCATGATGAATCAGAAACAGATTGTGCCTAAGTCCCCCATCCCCTTTGAGAGAGGGATTTTTCAATACACACATGGCTGGCTTCCCTGACTCCTCTATCAAATTTCCTACTTTCTCTAATATGAGTACATCCTTGTCTTTGAATGAATATCCTTTGTCTTTCAAATGAAGATACACCACTGATTCTGGTCCTGAGCTGTTGCCACTCCTGTGCTGGGCCACCCTCATGTTTAGGGGCTGTTTAGTTTCTCTAATGTAGAGCTCTGCACACTCCTCACTGCATGGGACCGCATATATACAGTACTATACTGTATTACCCCACTTGTGTTTTGGTGTCAGGTCCTTTGGGTGGATGAGTCTCTGCCTTAGTGTGCTTTTGGGTTTGAAGTAAATGTGTATGTGGTGTTTGCCAAAAATCCAGTACTGCTGTTGTGTTTTTATATTGCACATTAGTTATTAAATGGAAACAAGTGGGGAATTAGTACTTTTCCAAGTCTAATGTATTGCCTTTACTACTTTTCTGCTTTAAAACAATAAACTGTTTTAGTATTGTTCCACAACTCATTTCTTTCACAGGATTTTCAGAGGATTCTTCTTATGGTCTGACCTGACTGAACATCTCTGTCCTAACACTGTAAACAATGTTTTCTGCAGGCCAAAAACAGTGATGGGGTTTTTTTCCATACTATCTAAAGCATTTGCTGATCCCAGCAGCTCACGGAGGCATAATTCCCAGATTCCAAGTGCAAGAGCCCTTCGTCATGCAATCCAAGGGCATGAGAAAGACACAGCATGAAGTCGATACATTCCAGTCCTTTAAGGACACCAGGCAAATTACCTATGCAGTCAGCAAGGATTGATGGGAAGGATGTTTGTCTGCTTTTAAATGCTTCACAAGAGAATCACTCACCCTCTTGCACTTAGTTTTAACTGGTAGGAATGCTATAGATAAATATTTGTTCATTTGCAGTGTGCATATTAGATTAAAAGGGCCAAATTGCGTTAAAAGTGCACAAAAGCATCAACACAAAGTCATCTTAGCAATACCCAAGAGAGCTGAATGGTTTTTTAAAAATCTTGTAAGAAAAATACTAGTTCAAAGCATAGTTTAAAGAAGTGCTATTTACTTTTTTGTGGCTTACCCAGCAGTCCTGATCATCTGCCTTCAGTTCAAAACAGAACAGATTTAGAACACTGAACTGCCCCCAAAATTGTCCACATCTAAATTACAGTTCACTAATTTAGAAAATATATTTAAAATATTCTAATCTTTCATCTGCTCAATGGAAAAATAATACCATTTTAAAAACCCCACAGCAAATCAAAGCACAAGGAGGGCACTGCCTTCAATGCTTTTATCTCATCAGTCAGCTCTGTATTGCAAGCCATTACAAGGGAAAGGGGAAATGAAAAGGGAAACCGGGTAGAAGAACCTATACTTGAGCACAGAAACCCAGGTTAAGCATTAAAATTACTCTATAATGGGCCATTTCCCCCACGGCAGCCACTTCAGGCTGCAAACAGAGTGGGTGGAAAGAGCCCAAAACACCAGGGTCACAAATCAGTTCCAGTCCGCAGCCTCTTAGGAACCAGCAATGTTCCTTATAAGATGTACGCCGGAGCAGCATACACAGTTTTCTTCCTTTGTGCAGGGCTCTTCCTCCCCCACACACTGACATTTTTTGTTTTGGTCATGATGGAACCAGTGCAGGGAAGGGGTTTGTTTGTATGTACACCGGGGGGAAAAAACACTTGACCAGCAAAAAAAGCAGTCCCCAGTTCCAAAAAGGCTGAGGACCGCTGTATTAGATGGTTTGTACCAGCAATGATTAAGCTGCCCTCATACCCTCAAGTACAATAGTATCCTATTGTTAACGTCAAAGAAAAGTTTTTTGCTGTATGAAATTACAAGGTGCCATCTGGTCATTTCCCTCAGGCAGCAAATCACCTTGTGATGACTGCTTTGAACCATGTACTACCATTAATTGTTGTATTTACTCCCAGTCTTGGGACTCAGATATATGACTGCACCATGTGCCACATATGGTAATCCTCCCAAACAAATGATCCGTAGGAAGAGTTTGGAACGTGTAGGGTTTCCAAGGCCTACACATGTATCATTTAAATATTTTTCACAGGATTAATGTTGTGTTATATGTTGCTGTCATACCAGAATACAGTATCCTGTAGCACATTAAAGTCTAATCAATTTTTTTATTACAACATAATATTTTGTGGTCACTCTTCAGTTTATCACACACAACATGTAAGATGGTCAGTGTATCATGGAAGCATCTGTCCTAATAAAATTGCTCAATCTTTAAGGTAACAATATTTTTTGCTCTTGGTGTACCAGATAAGTTGCATTAACTTAAAAGGTATCTTTCTGATAATTTAGACATTATCTAGAAAGATGTATGCTATAAATATAACTGGTTAGTCTCTAGTCTAACCTGTTACAAAATCCTTTTTTCTAAATCTCTGTTTTTCTCCTCTTGCTGCACCATATAAGAACATAAGAGCCTTGCTGGAACAGGCCACAGCCCATCCAGTCCAGTGTTATGTCTCATACAGTGGCTCACCATCTGCTTCAGGGTATCTCCTAGCAGATGTCTTCACCTGCTTATGATTCCCTGCAAATGGCATTGAGCGATATCCTGCTTATCTCTTCAACCCGGAGGTTGTCCTTAGACCTCCATAATGATAGCCACTGATACCCTTGTTCTCCATGAACTTGTCCGATCCTTTCTTAAAGCTGTCAAGGCTGACAGCTGTCACCACTACTTGCACTGTTTTAAGACTGTGCTATATGGTTACAGAACCAAACCATTCATTTTGAAACAACTGAACTGCTTCACTTATTCCATCATTACATTTCAAAATAGCAAGGATCAACACCTTCCTTTCCATTTGAAGATCAGTGCTTTTAACTCTCAAATGCATGTTGATTTATACCTGGCCAATCAACCATTACTAGTAAAAAGCCCTCCCTGTATCTCAACAATGCACTTCAGTTTCTTGCCAACAGATAATCCTAGTTGATGCATCATTGTAAATAGTTAAATATGCAAACTTGAAATGTTTATTGAAGCACAGAGTGAATTTTGCTCTTTCTCAGTCATGTCTGTCAAGGTCATATTTAAAAGGAAAAGGGGTGTGTGTAAAAAAGGAGTCTCTTTCTACTAAAAGAAGCCTCCAGGCTCCTACCTGCAGACGGTAGCATCCCACTAATGGAACCCAAATGGGTGTAGGTTTGAAATAGCAGCAAAGAGTAAACTCAAGTATCAAACATTCAGTAACCAACTGACTAAAAACTCATTAATAGCTTAAAAGCAAATTTAACCTGAGCTGACTTCAAAGACACAGGTGTAGCTCCATCTTTTGATCAAAAGTCATAAAACAGACTTTCTTTAATACCCTTCTCTGATATGCCTGTTCTTTCGCACTTTAATTCCTCAACCAAAGGTCCTTTTAAAACTTGCAGTAATTACTATTCACTTTCAGTCCTGCACATACTCTTTGTTTACACTAATTTTCCTGCCGAATACTTTAAGAACTGGATAACAGAATGTTCCACATCTATGAAAGATTATTAAAGGAGCTGCAAGAAAAAACACACAAGAAAAACAAAACCTAACCACGTATAAAAAGTGCTTCTTTCTTTACTAAAGTTTCAAATTAGTTTCATTAGGCATGATGCCTTGGCCAAACATGGCAGTATCAAGAGTTTCCTCCTTTCTTTCCTTTTTTTCATCAATTGTAAGAAGTAAGAGGCAGCCACCATAAAAGGAAAGGAAGAGTAGGGGGGGCAAGTTCAAAAGGTAAAAGCCCCTCTTTAACAAGGCCTCACATCTACATCTGAATGGAGCATGCATTTCATGCCCAGTTCCTCCTCCCTCCCTCACTTAAAGAGATCACATTATGCAGATTTTATAATGGGAAACCCCCCCCCAGGCACAGTGTCCTGTGTGAAATGTGATTGCCTTGCTAGTAGGGATACAATTTTCAAGTGAATACTGTAATGATGTACTTATAACTACAGCAACAAATAAGCATGAAGCAAAACTGAGTTTTGCTGTTAGAAGGAAACTGGATGAACAGTAATGAATGTTGAGGAACATGGCACCAAAACAATGCCAATCCTGAGCACAAAATACCTTGCTGCAGGGTGGATTTGATTTAAATCACTAGTCAGTAAGGCTCGATTTAAATCATGATTTTCTACATAGACTCATTTTTGCTGGAGTTGTTTTAATCTTAGTATTTACAACCAGACGAAGGTTTCATTTTTAGAATAATAACTTTTCAGAAAATTATTGGAAGGAGAAAAATAATCATCACCTTAATAATTACAATTTAAATAGTTTGATTTAACCCAGGGGTCCTCAACCTAAGGCCCCAGGGCCGGATGCGGCCCCCAAGGTCCTGAATCCGGCCCCCGGAACCAATTGCAACCCCCCCACCTACCCTCTACTTTGCGAGCAAGCCAGCCTCCGCAGCTGCTTCTATTGCTGAGGCAGTTAAAAGTAGTGGGCTATGTCACTTCTCCCACTCCCCCCAACTACCGCCTAGATCAGGGGTCCTCAAAGTTTTCAAACAGCGGGCCGGTCCGCTACCCCCCAGACACCACTGGGGGGCGGAACACAGCCCCCCCCAAAAAGGTCGACATCTTAAATTGCCCCGCTTGGCTGCATCTCGTGCCTCGACCATCTGGGCGTCGGGTGGGGGGGGGAGCGGGAGACTTTGCCTCGCCCTCCCACTTTGAACTGTCCCACTAGCTAGCATGCTGATCATCTGGGCGGTGGGTGGAGGGAGTGGGGAAGCGACATAGCCCTCCTCAGCAATAGAAGCAGCTGCGGAGGCTGGCTTGCTTGCAAAGCCCGGGGTAGGTGGGGGGGGGTCTGCAATTGGTCCTGGGGGCTGGATTCAGGACCCTGGGGGGGCCACATCCGGCCCCCGGGCCTTAGGTTGAGGACCCCTGGCCTAGATGATCAGCATGCTGGCTAGTGGGGCATTCAAAGTGGGAGGGCTTCGGCCAGGTCCCCTGCTCCCCCCACCCACTGTGGTCCGGCCCCCAGTGGTGTCTGGGGCACAGTGAACCGGCCCGCTGTTTGAAAACTTTGAGGACCCGTGATTTAACCAAAACAATAACATTATATAGCATTATGTATGCATATTCATCATGGCACTTCTCATCACTGATGTTGTTTCATTCGGGCCAAAAGGCCTTGCATTTCTTTGTTGCAGTGTTTGCATTCTGCATACCTGCCTGCCTTACCCATAGGTAGAGGAACGTCATTAAAATATTCCCAAACTGGGTCTCTTTTACGGCCTGTTGCCATTACATTTTTTTCTGTTCAAGGGAGAGAGTGAGAATAATATGATAACCTTCAGGCCTCTATACACATCAAGATCTCAATATGTGGAGTACTGTGCTCAAAAGGTTTCACTTTCATTTTATTGTTTGCCCCTCCCTCTTCAAACTTTGCTCCTTGTGCAGACCTCTTCCATTACAAACAACCTTCTAGTCACTGAACTTCTTGAAACATAGCACTTAACAGGCAAGGGGGTTGATTCTGTATACATAGATTTGCAGAGGAACAATGGGATTCAGATCTTTTTCTCAATTTTGATGTTTTTATAACATTTTTTGCTATGAAAGAGGCATGTTATTGTTGCAGACCCAAATACACAGTTTTGAAAATAGCAAACACAAGCATCTTTGAGAGTATCTTCTAGATAGAAAAACTGCCCCAAATAATCAGAAACCTCTGGGAGAGCATGACATTATGAATGGATTAATACAGCATTATGCTACATAATTAAAAATGAATTTCATGATGAATAACCTTTGGACTATAATGTACCTTAACTAGAACACGATCTTTAGAGAAATTTTTCCTCAGCATGTAAATTTTAAAAAATCTAATTTAAATAAAAAATCTGATTTAAATTTAAAAACCTGATTGTTTTGATTTTTGTTTTAAAAAATCATTGATTTTTATCCACCTTGCCTTGCTATGCTTACTTTATTTTCAAGCACTGCCACCACGATGTAGTGGGCTCGAGTTTGTGAAAACTCAGATTACATAAAGAATGTTAGTTTTTAAGGTGATACAGAATGTCTGAATTTGAGTCATAGCAACTGAACTTCTTTTCTTGTGAGACTGAAACTTTTCCCTTCTCATCCAAGCAGCTTTGTCACTTTGAGAAAAGGTAACTACTTGGATGAGTAGTGAAACGTTTAAATCTCACAAGAAAAGAAGTCCAGTTGCCATGACTCAACTTCCAGATAAGCTTGCCAGGATGACTGAGAATCTTCATGGACATGAGAATGTCAGACAAGGATGCATTTTATCCCCTTATCTGTTCAACTTGTATGCAAAACAAGGAAGAAAGCTGCATGAGATTCAGATGAAGGAGGAATGAAAACTGGTGAAAATAATCAATAATTTAAGTTATGAAGATAACACCGTCTTACTGACAAACACGAGAGCATTTTATTCCCTTATTTTTTTCAATCTATGTGCAGAACACAGTCTGGCTTTTCAAATCATATGGAAAACCAGAGTAGATTCAAATGAAGTGGTGAAAATTAGTGATAGAGCCATTGATAATTTAAGATGCAGAGCTAACACTGTATACTGGTAGAAAGCAGCAATGATTTTAGTACAAATGAAAGAAGAAGTAATCAAAGGACTTGTCAGGTATTAGTGAAATATATGTATTAGACAGAATGTTCTATATGTATTTGATATGTATTTAATTGATTTAAAGATGGAGTCTGTAAAAAGTGCAAAGTCACAGTGACTCTGTATAGTTTTTTCAAATGGAGTACAGGTGTAAAGAATTAACATAATGAATTTTGGCTGATGCAAGAGGTTGCAATAGCAATGTAATTTATGATTGGACTGACATGTGTATAAAAATGCGCTGTAAATCACTGTTCATTGGGCCTTCTGTGAGTAAAGGCATCCACTATGTTTCTCTGTTATATATTTTGTCTATGTACTGTATGCTATTATGCTGTTATACTGTCGAATTTTTTATCAATGTACTAATGTGATTTCCCCCTCTATGCTTTCTTGAATTTTGTAGAAGTTCTGTGATGCTGTGATATATTTTGTACATTTGTAATATAGCTGTTTGGTTTTAAGAAAACTCTGTCTCTGGCTCTAACAATTTATTCATTAAATATTGCTTCTTCTGGCTGATTAAATGGCACATACTCTGACAGGACTGCACTTCAATGTTAAGAAAACAAAAATCATGACTACAGAAGAATTACACAACTTAAGCACTGACAATAAAGAAATCGAAACAGTGAAAGATTTTGTGTATCTTGGTTCATTCATCAGTACAAATCAGCCAAGATATCAGAAGAATGCTAGAAGCTGGAAAGGCAGCAAGGAAGGGACTGGAAAAGGTCGCCAAGAGTAATGCTGTGTCACTGGAGACCAAGATCTCTCACATTCTTTTATCACTATGTACATCCGATCTCGCTTGATTTCAGAAGCTAAGCAGGGTCGGCCCTGGTTAGTACTTGGATGGGAGACCACCAGGGAATACCAGGTGCTGTAGGCGCCTGGAGTAGGAACTGGCAAACCACTCCAGTGCTCCTGCCAAGAAAACTCCATGGACATGGAGTCACGACTGTAACGACACAACACACACACAACCCCACATTGTTACAACTCTTCATCCTTTTAGTCTAGCAGGACAACCTGGCAGCCATTCTGTCGCATATTTATTTCCCATCTGCCCTAGCACTTTGTATATTGTATCTGTGCTGTTTGGGAAGGGTGATGGCGCCAAAGGTCTTAAGAGAGCAAGGAGGAACAAAACTCCCCCCCCCCAAAAAAAAGAACCCTAATTCCTAAGAAACTTGAAGTCATTATGACTTGTATGTCCTTACTTCAATCTGAATTAACAGGAGTTTCCCTTTATGAGCGCATGCAAATCATGGCATATCCACATACAGATAGATGCCTAACTCTGTCAAAGTCGACCAATTCAAGGAATATTTGAAATTATAAATTATATGTTATATAATATATAAATCGGATTCCCCAAAGCTGACAATGCAGAATTCATATTCTGTTTAGTAATACTTTTAACTAACATTTAATATACAATGTTACTAATTCTTTTAAAATATTTGAATAATGTACTGTTTTTAGCTTTTAATATTGTGTTTTAATGATGTACGCCACTATGAGTCGTTTTTAAGGAACAAAGTGGGGTAAAACACACACACACACACACACACACACACACACACACACACACACACACTGTTATTACAGTTAGGAAGTTTTTAAAAAAACAGCTGAGAAGAAGAAAAATTATTTCATTTGAAACGCAGTTCTGGAGAAAAGCTTTGTGGATAGCCTAGATTGTTAGAAAGACAAATCAGTGGGTCTTAGAGCAAATTAAGCCCAAACTATCTCTGAAGGCCGAAATGATGAAACTGAGGCTGTCATTCTTTGGGCACTTCCTGAGAAGGCAATGCTGGGAAAAGTTGAAGCCAGCAGGAAAAGAGAAAGACAAAACATGAGATGGATTGCCTCCCTCTGAGTAAGGCATGGGTGTGTGCTCACAAGGACTAGGAAAGGCTGCTGAGGACAGGCCATTCTAGATATCACGCGTTCATAGGGTCACTGTCGGTCTGAAGCTAACTGACAGCACATAACATTCTGCTGTATTTGTTACAGCAGGCAAATACCACTTACTCTTGAGATTTGTACAAAATCTAGAGAGATAGCTACTCCTTCAGCTCTAGACCACGACTGTCTGGAATAAGGAACATAGGCATTCATGTAGGAAGTACTGCAAAGTGACAGAGCCAGGTTTGGTGGCTAGTAATTATGTAAAGATTCTAGTGAAGAAGTAGACCATGTAGCTTAATAGGAACAAAACAAAACCTAAAATTCACAACATGTGTTCCCTGCTACCCTCCTTTTTAGCCATGTAGTCCAGTGGCGAACCTTTGGCACTCCAGATGTCTTGGACCACAACTCCCAGAATTCCAAATCTGTACTGCCAATGACAAAGGACTCTGGGAGTTGTGATCCAAAATTCTGGCATGCCAAAGGTTCGCTACAACTGATCTAGTCCAATGAAGCCTTCAGAAGATCTTGAAAAGTTTTTTCATGTTGTAATTTTTTGATCTCTATTAAAGGGATTGGTTACTTGATACTTTTGGACTAAATTTTATTTCTTAAAGAACAAATACTGTAACCACCAACATGCATGGATGAAGGGAAGTAACTGACTGTGCCATTTGGCGAGATAGAAAAAAAACACCCTATTATCTTCAAACTGTTTAGCTTCAATGAAAACAAAATATGGCTGTATCTCACCCTTCTGGGGAACTGATATAAGACATGTTTTTACACCCCTTATTTGCAGTCATTTTTAGTATTAAAAGAAAAATCTACCTCTTGCAAATGCCACTGCCAGCTTTTCATCTAACACTTTCCCCCACTGAAATTACCAAAAACATCCACTTGGTTTTCCAACATGTCACATGCTATACCCCAAGCTTCTCAACCTAGTCCAGTCCAGTCCAGATATGCTGAGATTACGGCCTTCATAATTCCAAAAGAAAATGGCCAGTTTTCAATGTCTCTGGATAGCACTAACTTATATTATTTGTCTACAGAGAACCCCAGAAGTGTGTGTGATACTTCTTAAAATTTTCTTCAAGGATTATTTCCAACCTTATGACAGAATACAAATATTTACTTTGTGTCAAGATGTGTTTAATTAAAATTGTTTTAGATATTTCTTCTGAAGTATACTGTAATCAGCCTTTTCCAGCAGAACTAGGCAGGTGTTCTCCAACTGAAACAAACATATGTCTTTGGGGTGAGAAAAGTAAGCAAAAACGTGCAAAATTTATCTTCCATTGGCAAAGACATATAGGAACAGCTGATCACTCTAATTTCTGAGGAATGTTCACATGGACTAATGTAACATTCCCAAGTATGCCAACACCACACGGCTTTCAGATGCTCAAATGTTCTCTAAACATTGCAGAAAGACAGGGTCAATTCAAACATTCCTGTTTTCTCCAATACCTCATGTGATTTTTGGCTCTATAAAAATAGGCAGGCAGATACATTAGCGGTTTCCTGGCATTTTGCAGAAAGAAAGAAAGAAAGAAAGAAAGAAAGAAAGAAAGAAAGAAAGAAAGAAAGAAAGAAAGAAAGAAAGAAAGAAAGAAAGAAACAACATTATATTTTCAACAGCTGTCTTCAAATTTCTGTTGTGTTCACATTTAGCTAGTGCTTATACACATATTTATTTATTTATTTTACTTTTATACCGCCCATCTAGACCAAGGGCTACTCTGGGCTGTTTACAACATGTAACAAACAGAGGAATACATTTTAAAAATCAAAATACAAGGTACATAATAAAATAAAATATACATAAATCAACAACAAAAAACTAAAATGAAGCTAAAATATAGCTTTCTTCTGTCAGGAAACACCTTTAGCTCTGAATGTTCACTGCTTTGCAAGTACAGTACTTCACAAAAAGCGTACGGGCCCTTTGCTTTAGAAGTGAATCAATACAGAGGGGAAATATCATTGACTCAGTTCCAAGGCAGCATGCTACTGTTTTCATCCATTCCCACGAGATAATGCTTCGGCCAGCACTGCCAGTGATCCTAAGCGGTTACTATTTTTTTAAGTACTCTAATTCGTAATGCAAAATTAAAATAATTATTTGTTTCCCATTTCTCAATACTAAAATCATTACTTGAATTTTAAAAAATCACTTTAAAAATTTTAAATTGTCAAAAATCTGATTTTTAAATCTAAATTGTGATTTAAACCAAAACCACTGTTACAAACACACCTGCACAGAGAATGAGAGAGAGGGGTACTGGCTGTAATTCTGTTGTGCAGTTATGTAAAAGGTGAAACTTCTGGAAGTAAATTGCCATAAATTAAGAAAGCTCCATGGACATATTTAGCATGTTAAGTTGACTAAGTGTGCAACAGTCAATATCTATGGAGATTTCTTAACTTACAGCAACTTGTTTCTGAAAGTTATATCTTTCCTGTAACTGAACAGTACTTCCTCCAATGAGTTTCACTGACAACAGAAAGAATGGGCAATAGAAGCTACAAAGAGAAATAAGGGTGCTTTTAGTCCGCCAATTGGAATCCTTTCCTGACAACTGAAGAGATGATATGCCTGGCAGATCAGATCACTTCACTCCAACAAAACTGCACTGAAGATTATTTCTTCTTCTGCTTATTCTAAGGAAGGGTTTCCTTGCCAGCCCAAGTGATAAGAGTATGAAACTTTAATACAGTGGTACCCTGACTTACGAAATTAATTCGTTCCAAGCATTAAGTCAGTTATCTCTTAACTTGGGGAGAGGTTTTCCATAGGAATGCATTGAAAGTCAATTAATCCATTCCGGATGAACGGATATCAATGCATTCCTATGAGAAACTGCTTTAAACTACTTGTCTCCATGGCTAAAGACATTTTAAACCACCTGCCACTTCTCCCCCCAACACGCCTGGGGGGGAAGCAGTGGGTGGTTTAAAATATCGTTTAGGCACGGAGACAAGCGGTTGCCTCAGTGGCTAAAGACATTTTAAACCACCCGCCGCTTCTCCCTCCCCAAGCGCCCGGTGTGTGTGGGGGGAAGCGGTGGGTGGTTTAAAATATCTTTATGCCACAAAGGAAACTGTTTGGCTCAGTGGCTCAAAGACATTTTAAACAAGCTGCGCTTTTCCACGCAACACGCCTGATTGAAGGGGAAAGCGCAGGTTGTTAAAAATTGTAAAAGAAAAAGACCCCCCCCCCCAGCAAACACACACACGAAAATGACAGTACAGCATATAAAAATAACAGAGGGAAAATCAACCTACTTTTCTCACAGTAGAGAAGTGCAGAAAAATGGCATGGGTATTTTAAAACCTCCCAAACACAAAGCGCCACGGGAGAAACAGTTTTTAAAAAAACCAAAACTCGTAAGTTGGGGAAACCCTATCTTTTGCTCATAAGGCAGTGGGATTTAAAAACCAATGCAATTGCGCTCGTAACTCGGGTTTCCGTATGTCGGGCGTGTTGTAAGTCGGGGTACCACTGTATGGGGAAGAAGAGAAGCATACAGTACTATGTTTTAAGTATGCGAGCCTTAAGCATTACTGTGATGATTAAAACGCTGAACAGTTATGCACTCACAAAGCTCAGTGCAAAGCCATAGATAATGTTCTTCTCTTAACTCTTCAAGGCTTTCTATACATGACAGAAAACCCAAAGGAGCAGCAGAGTAAATGTTTTGTTTCAGATATGGTATCTATCATAGTATATAGTACTGTACTTTAATTTTAGTTATAAACTATCTTAGAAACACTGATTGATATTGATATGGAGTGTAAACTGGGGTTTGAAAGCAATGGTATAGAACTACAGGATATTTTTCCAGCTGTAGAAAACACTGTCTAGATCACAATGTTTAAATGTCAAATTTTTAAAACAAATTATTTAGTGTGTGTTTGTTGCTGACTATTTTCTTCTAGGTGGTTTGGTGGCAGGGGAACTGTAAAACTGAACATAAGATGAGTATCAAATCTGAAACAGGAAAAGGATCATCTTAATATAGAAGAGTGTGAATTTAATCAAGTGATATACTTCATGTTTTCTGTTTTCTGAAAGTTCAAATTAGCATATAGCATTTAGCTGGATGAAAAGGGTTAATGAGCAAAATGAGCGATATAGTAGGTTTATTATTAATAATAATATGATGTAAAGCTACTTTTGGATAACTTTCCTGCCATGCCTGCAATTTGAATAACAAGAGGTAAAAATATGAGCTGCTGCCATATATCTAAACAGTTTTCAAATCAAGAATTGGAAGTGGGATTGCACAGATAAGCACCCAAGAGGGAATCTTGCCCAGAGCTTTAGTAGCTACAATAAACTATTAAAACCCAGCAATACCATGAGGATGGCTACTGAAGTCTCCAAAAGTCACCTTCCCCATAAAGATCAGCTCCAGGGGTTTCTCAGTAGCAGGTGTTCTAATTGGGGGTGTGTGTGTGTGCAATATATACCCAGTGCATGGAGTGAAAGCAGCTTTACCAGTGCTCGTGTACTGTATTCTGATTCAATAGGACATAATATTCAAGTGACAATATTAGTAGATTTGCAGGTACCTACAGATATCTAGGTAGCTGCCTAGATGCCCTAAGCACATCCGATCTCGCCTGATTTCGGAAGCTAAGCAGAGTCGTCCCTGGTGAGTACTTGGATGGGAGACCACCAGGGAATACCAGGTGCTGTAGGCGCCTGGAGTAGGAACTGACAAACCACTCCAGTATTCCTGCCAAGAAAACTCCATGGAAATGGGGTCACAAAGAGTCGGTCATGACTGTAATGACACAACACACACAGATATCTAGAATCTGGTTTGCTCACAGTACTTTAAATATTGTACAGCTATCACCTCACACAGGAGCTTGAAAACACAACAGCAATTTTAAAAAATGTTATTTCCCAGAACAACTGTTTCCCTTAGCCCTTATTATTTATTTCCTCTATGTCAGAAGGATGGAAAATGTTGCACTACATACATGGTTCATTGAAAATGCCTCTCTAAAACAAACAAATGTGCAGTAAGATCTTGCGGTAGATAAATAGCAAGACTAGCATAATAAAAACACTCACACAATTGACCCCTACAGGCTCATACTCTCTCCCCTTCCTCTACTCATAGAAACACAGATCTGTAGAGAGGCTAGGTTCACTCACCACAAATTCACAGCAATTCAGATGTTTATTAAAAATGCAGTTGACTCTAATCAGCAACAGGGAACATGCAAAGATAATCACTTAACAGTGAAGACCATGAAGCCAGGAACCTAGTTGAAAAGGCAGGCTTCATGGTTGTATTGTGAACACCTCCTTTGTTCATGAATTTTTGTTATTATACAAGCCACAACCAATAACTAGATGCACAGCAACAATTGCCGCCTGCGTTACTACTCCCAGCCCGCTGTAAACGGGGCATGTGGGAACAAAAGAGGATCAGACAGCAGCAGAAAGGGGCACGGAGCAAGAGAAACATCTGCTGATTTCACTAGAAATGCCATATGGCCTGTATCAAATGCACAGAGGGTTTAATTAATTCATGTTTAGACCAAACATGACCTGACCATTGCTTCAAGAAGTTAAAAGAAAGTTTTAGTTCCTTCTTCTACCCACCCATTTCACATGATGTAATGGTGTCTGGAAACAGGCAACTGATTTACTGAAAGATTAGCAACACTGTCCAAAATGCCTATTGCAAAATTCTTTGTTTTATAAGCTGACAGACTTCATCCAATGCTTCCACATTTGTCAGTAAAGGTTGAGACTGACTGCCCCAACCCATCTGAGCAACCACTACCTTTGCACCTACTTAACGTTTCACTAGTTATTAGAATAATTCAAAAGCATTGTCCAAATTAAACAAATGAAAGCATCCAAATATCTTGTTGTTGTTGTGTCGTTACAGTCGTGACCAACTCTTCGTGACCCCATGTCCATGGAGTTTTCTTGGCAGGAATACTGGAGTGGCTTGCCAGTTCCTACTCCAGGCACCTACAGCACCTGGTATTCCCTGGTGCTCTCCCATCCAAGTACTAGCCAGGCCTGACCCTGCTTAGCTTCCGAAATCAGGCGAGATCGGATGTGCTTAGGGCACCTAGGCAGCTTCCAAATATCTTACCATTTGGTAAAACTAAGGGGCACACACGCATGTCTACCCTATTCCATGTGGGGCTTTCCTACCCCCATGCCCCCACATGAACGTTTTTGTTATTGTTATGACAGAACCCACAGAGGGAGTTTTGATTGCATGGAAAAGAGCCCTGGACAGCGGGGGAATGAAAATTAGATGGCATGTTGGTTGCCAGGGTCAAGTGACATAAAATACATTTCACAGGGGTATTGGTAACACTGCCTGGAATCTTTCCTTTCTGCAAGTTAGAATTCTGAGAATAATGTAGTAAACGTATAAATTCTGGAAGGATTTTCACTAGGGCATCCAGTACAGGATCGAGTGACACAATAAATATCTCACTTTGAAAGCTTTGTTAGGGTTGCTGTACATCAGTACTGATTTGACTGTACATAACATGGTCCTAACACCTTTCAGACAGTTCATGGGGAGAGGCACTGAAAGCTCCCATCCTCAAAATAGAATGTCTTCCTAAAGAATGAACAGACCTGACAACCCCACCTCCTAATAGGAGCTTTGTGCATGCAATCTAATACCCAGGAGCCAAACCAAAAGTGATTCCTTAAGCCCCTCCCCATTTTGCTATTTCAGTAGGAATTTGAAAGCTTTATTGTCATGGTGGCAAACGTGCTAGGCCTCTTTACAAGCTCCTAATCTGTTGAGCTGACTGGCTTTATGGGGGGGGGGAATCATTTCGCAGTTCATTACAGCCATTCCTTTGGGGCCCTTAAAGTATACAAAGGGTCCATAAATTTGCAGATCTGGTTTCATTTGTTTCTGTTCACCAGCATGACCTTTTCTAAAACATGTGCACAGCCCTTCAGTATTGCCAAACTGAAAGTCAAGCAACTGTATTATCAGCTGTATTACAGAACAAGTTGTAAGCCTGACTCAAGGTATGTTCAAGTATTTTTAGCTTCTCGCCAGACTAGTTCTCATAAAATTCAGACCTCAGTTAAGGTGTTCAGCCGTGTTCAGTGATCTCAGTTCTGAAATTAGTTTTGCAATAGCCAACATCCTGTTGCTTACCACAGCCAATGAATCAACTGAGATTTAGTCAGTCAAGTCCTCCATAAGTTCTACTGATTAAAATAGGCAAAGTCTGACACCAACTTACTGTGTTAATGAAAGTCACAATTAAATAAGCCCATTTGAATCAACAGAATTTACAGGAGAGTTGACTCAACTGATTCCAGAGGCCTTATTCTATGGTTTCCAAGTCCTCAAGATCTGGACCACAGTTCCAATCACCTAGTTTGCAAGCATGCCCTTTTGCAGCTTGGATTCCACAGTTCCAATCACCTTGTTTGTAACCCTCCCCTTTTGCAGCTTGGATTCCACAGTTCCAATCACCTTGATTGCAAGCCTCCCCTTTTCAGCCAGGATTCCCCCACCATGAAACCTTAGGCCAGGACTGCCCAAAGCCCAGCCCGGGGGCCAAATCCGGCCCATCAGGCTTGCAGTGGGGTGGCAGGGTCAGGGAGCAAGCGGCCCCTGACACATTCTCAGCCACCAAATCTGGCCCTCCTTACAAAAAGTTTGGGCACCCCTGCCTTTGGCTAAACATTTTTTCTTGTTTTCCTCCTCAAAAAACTAGGTGATTCTTATGATCAGGTGTGTTTTATAGAGCAAAAACTATGCCTGATTAAATGACATATTCATATATTTTATCCTCTCTTGCCACCAGCACACAGAAGCAGTGATAACCCATGGCTCAAAAGTAATAACCTTTGCCCTTCTAAAACAGAAATGGTAACATTTGAAAAACATGCATGAGTTTTGGATTTTTAAAAAACTTAAGTGGCAGAAGGCAGCAAACAGGAAGGAGTGAACATTTCAGCAATTTCCTGCTACAATTTTAAGAAACACTTCACTGCCAGGTCTCATATGTTTCCTCCTCTGCAATTAAGATGGTTCTGTCTAAATTGTCCCAAATTAGATTTATTTACACAGTACTAACTTACACATTCATGGCATCAGGCAGACACCACACATATTATATTTAATCATAACTGTGCTTGTGTTTTCCTATTCTTGTAACCTACCAACCCCCCCCCCAAAAAAAAACAAGCCTGTTGTCCACCTGGTTTGTAACCACCTAATCTTTGTTTACTGCATGCGTTTAGTAACTATACAACTCTTGACTGAAACTTTTTTGAAATAGTCATCTAAAATAGCAACTGGAACTCTGCCTCTGCATCCTGTGGCACAGCACAATTAAAGTGCATTACCTCACCAATGCAGACACAGCAAAACAAGGAAACACTATAAATAACCATAGAGCAAGGTGCTGACAATACAACTACTTTTGTGCAAAACTACACAAAATATGAGCAGGGTGTTTTGAAGTATACACACAATTTTGATGTGGAGTTTACACTCCAAAAAAGCTACAGAGGCCTCCACAGACAGTTATCATGCATTTCTTAAGTACTGTACAGCAAACTTCAGCTGGATGTAGTTCTTTAATACAGTGGTCCTCAACCCCCGGGCCGCGGACCGGTGCCGGGCCATGGAGCAATCCGCACCAGGCCGCCGCCCAAGGAACTTCAAATCATTTCCCTGTGGCGGCGGCCCGGCTCCCGGACAGGCATTAACGGCCACCCGCGAGCTCGGCCTGTGTTGAGGTGAGCGGCGCAGGTCGGCCCGGGTGTTTTCGTCGCCTGTGTTGAGGTGGGCGGGGGCGGCGGCGGCGGCGGTGCAGGCCGGCCCGGGTGCCGCCGCGCCTGTGTTGAGGTGGGCGGGGGGGGCGGCGGCGCAGGCCGGCCCGGGTGCCGCCGCGCCTGTGTTGAGGTGGGCGGGGGGGGGGGGCGGCGGCGGCGCAGGCCGGCCCGGGTGCCGCCGCGCCTGTGTTGAGGTGGGCGGGGGGGGGCGGCGGCGCAGGCCGGCCCGGGTGCCGCCGCGCCTGTGTTGAGGTGGGCGGGGGGGGGCGGCGGCGCAGGTCGGCCCGGGTGCCGCCGCGCCTGTGTTGAGGTGGGGGGGGGGCGGGGGGGGGGGCGGCGGCGCAGGCCGGCCCGGGTGCCGCTGCGCCTGTGTTGAGGGGGGGGGGGGGGGGGGGGGCGGCGGCGCAGGTCGGCCCGGGTGCTGCTGCGCCTGTGTTGAGGTGGGCGGGGGGGGGCGGCGGCGTCGCAGGCCGGCCCGGGGTGTCGCCGCGCCTCTGTTGAGGTGGGCGGGGGGGGGGCGGAGGCGCAGGCCGACCCGGGTGCCGCCGCGCCTGTGTTGAGGTGGGCGGGGGGGGGCGGCGCAGGTCGGCCCGGGTGCCGCTGCGCCTGTGTTGAGGTGGGCGGGGGGGGCGGCGCAGGCCGGCCCGGGTGCCGCCGCGCCTGTGTTGAAGTGGGCGGGGGGGCGGCGCAGGCCGGCCCGGGTCTTTTCGCCGCCGCCTCGCAACCCCCCCCGCAACCGTCCCGCTCCGCCATCGCCGCTGCCGCGACCCCCCGCAATCGCGCCCGCCCCCCCGCCATCGTTGCTGCCGCCGCCGCTGTGACCCCCCCCGCAATCGCGCCGCCGCGGCGACCCCCCCGCAATCGTGCCCCCCCTGCCCCGCCATCGCCGCCGCCGCGACCCCCCCCGCCATCACCCCCGCCCCGCCATCGCCGCCGCCGCGACCCCCCCCCCGTAATCGCGCCCCGCCCCGCCCCGCCATCGCCGCGACCCCCCCGCCATCACTGCCGCCGCCGCCGCGCGACCCTCCCCCCACAAGCGGGCCAGGGAAAAATTATCGAACATTTACCGGTCCACGGTGATAAAAAGGTTGGGGAGCACTGCTTTAATACATATGTCATGATGAGGAAGTTCTTCTGAAGTAGCCCCATCATTGCTTTCTGAAGTCTATTTTAATTTTTAAGTCACAAACGTCATTCAAACAGAACAGAAATTTCATTATTTCACAAGGCTTTGCAAGAAGGCCACTGGCACTACCTTAGGTTACTGATTTAATAATCTGATATGTCATCATAAAACTGTGGCTCTTTGCCAAGTTTGGATTTTGTTATGCTGCTTCTGAGGAGGGACCTCTGAGGAGAGATCTCTGAGCGCGAAGTCCTGCCCCCAGGCTGCGTCATCACGTCTCCCATCCCCCGGAAACAACTGCACGGGCCAGAGAGCGGGGGGACCCGTGTGTCACATGTTGTGTCACATCTTGCCGTTAGTTCTTAGTGTGGAGGACGCAGCACACCCTCACCATCACTGCAGGATTTTTACCCTCACTCAAAATGGCAAAATGCAAAGCTAAACGAAAATATGAAGATGAACACAGGATATTTTTGGAAGAATGGGAAGATGCTTTCTTCTTTATTGAACGGAATGGGAAAGCGCTGTGTTTAATATGCAATACTATGATATCACATTTCAAGGCTTCAAATCTTCAGCGTCATTTTAGAACTCTCCATGCTAATATTGACAAGGAATTACCCAAAGGTACTGAACAACGCAAGCAAAAATTGAGCACCTTGAAAAGCCAGGTAAAAAGACAGTCTCAAATGTTTCAGCAATTAACCAAGCATGGAGAAACTGTGACCCTTGCATCCTATAAAGTGGCGTGGAACATTGCCCGTACTAAAAAACCATACAATGAGGGGGAGTTTCTAAAACAGTGTTTTGCGGATGTAATTGAAACCTTGGCTCCAGACAATAAAAAACTCAAAGATTCTATCAATGATCTCCAGCTGTCACGGCACACAGTTGAAACCAGAATAGCAGACATAAATAATGTGATTGAGTCAGATCTACATGCAGACTTGAACGCATGTGCTTATTTTAGTGTTGCATTAGACGAGTCATGCGACATACAAGACAAGCCACAGTTGGCAATATTTGCGCGAATGGTTTCTGAGGACTGCGTGATTAAAGAAGAGCTTCTCGACATTGTCGCATTAAAAGACAGAACTCGCGGTACTGACATAAAAGAGGCAATGACTGCCGTTTTTAAAAAAGCGAATATGTCTTTTGAAAAACTCACCGCAATAGTCACGGATGGAGCACCGTCGATGATTGGCTCAGTAAATGGACTTGTGGGTCTTTGTAAAGGTGATGACGCCTTTCCTGAATTTTGGAACTTCCACTGCATCATCCATCGTGAGCAACTTGTGTCCAAAACATTGAATTTAGACCACGTTATGAAGCCTGTGATGGAGATTGTGAACTACATCTGTACGCACGCCCTTAATCACCGGCAATTCAAGAACCTCATTGCAGAACTTGACGCAGACTTGCCCGGTGACCTGCCACTGCACAGCGCAGTGAGATGGCTCTCAAGAGGCAAAGTAGTTTCGTGCTTTTTTGAGCTTTTGGAAACAGTAAAATTGTTTATGGCAGAGAAGAACAAAACGTATCCTCTGCTTTCAGACCCCGAGTGGCTTATGGATTTGGCATTTTTAGTGGACATGCTTTCACACTTCGATAAACTAAACGTGGACCTGCAGGGGAAATTAAAAACTCTTCCTGAGCTGACACAAAGTGTATTCTCCTTTGTAAACAAGTTGAAGCTTTTTAAAGCACACATTCAAAACAGAAATCTATCCCATTTTCCTTCTTTGTGCAGCACCCTGCAGAAGACCGGTGTTAAAACAGATATAGCTGGATACGTGAAACAACTTACACAACTGCAAGAGAAGTTTACTTTCCGGTTTGAGGACTTGGAACAAAAAAGACCACAGATCACTTTTCTCATCGACCCGTTTAATGCTGACACCGACTGCCTGAAAAACCCCACTTGCTACTGATGAGGCAGCGAGTGAACTAGAAATGATTGAGCTACGCGAGGATGATAGACTGAAATCTCTTTTGAAGGAAGGCCATGTTACGTTTTGGAGAGCTGTGCCAACTGAAAAATACCCGTGTGTAAAAAGAGCCGCTGTCAAGCTGCTGTCTATGTTCTCGTCAACATACGTCTGTGAGAAGCTGTTTTCTACTTTGAAACACGTGAAATCAAAGCACCGGTCCATTCTGACTGACACTCATGTAAAGGAACTGCTCCGAGTGGCTACAACTGAATACAAACCTGATTTGCAGAAGATTACTGAAAACAAAAGATGCCAGAAATCCCACTGAGATTATCATCCCATCACTCCAACAAGGTAACAAAAAACACCTGACTGAGCATGTTATATTATGTGTTTAATATATTATTGTTAAAATTATATGCTTTTGTGTGTTTGTCTGTTTTGGCAGGTCACTGCGTGGTGTGGCTCTCTGACTCTCACAGTTTAAAATTTTTGCTCTTTTTGTCGAACTTGTTCGCCACCTCTGACCTAAAGAGAAAGTATCCCATGTGATAAGAAGAATGTACTAAATAAAGGAGACACATGGGGTCATTTAGGTAACATACCTATAAAGGGCTAAACATTTATACTGCAGCTAGAACTGTGCTGACAACCTGGGGTTAAATCCCAGGTAGCTGTCTCATGGTTGACTCAGCCTTAGAGATGTAAAATTTCCCGATATTTTGAAGCTTGGGGGAAAAAACCCGTTTTCTCCGTTTTTAAAGGAACATTTCAGGAAAATTGAAAAACAATCTATATTAGCACTTCCCAACCCCTTTACAGCTTGAAAGTCATTCTGTTACTTTAGGAACATAAATTATGACTATGGACAATTTGACTTGGCATAAATTATCACAACTAGCATATTAAAATATAGTGTATCCAAACAATTATTACAAACAGAATATACTTTTTAGATATTTATTTTTAATTGTAAGTAACAAATGAAGTAACAATCTCCTGAACTATTTACTAGTTTTTGTGAAACAAAAAACCTCTACAAAACAATGTTTAAAATCAAGAATTAACAATTATTTATATTTCTTCTCCACAGTATTAAATAAAAATAAAATAAAAAATCTCATTGTATAGCCTGTATAATTAAATTGTAAAAAGGCCATAGAGTGCTTGAAGTGCTATGGGGCAGTACAGCGGCACTAAATCATTTGACTTCCTATGTTAGGATTTCAAGTTCAACATGTTTACTTCCTATGTTCTGGAGACTGTTACAGAAATCTGTAATTATACAACCCCCTGTGAGGCTTGCCACCACGCCCTCCCTCCTTGTCCGCCCCCTGGGATGAAGACATGGGAGACTCTGTTGTTTGAAAATGCAATAAAGATTTATTGAACTCAACTCAGTCTTCATTTACAAGCTCTAACAAGGGCTCTGCTTCCGATCACAACTCTTCTAATCGCCTGATAGACACATTGGGTTGAACAGTCCACTTAGAAATATGAAACAGCTCTTCCCCTTTTCCGCCCGGGTCCAATGAAAGATTTGCCATTCCTCCTGGCAACGGGTTAATCTCACCCATTCCACCTCATGCGTCAGGGTCCAGTTGCCCAAACATCTCAGCAGTACTCACTCCTTCTTCATCTCCACAGGGGTATCACAGCATGCTTCCCAGTGAGCTTGAAGCTCCCGTTGGGTCCTGCTATGCCACACCTCTCTCTCTCTATATATATACTCATGAGCCTTCTTCCTCCGCTCGTGTCACGTGGTCTGCCCCCAAAATGGAGCCTTCACAACTTTTCTTTCCCTCCACTCCCACTCAGCCACCTCCTGCGGGAGTTGGAAAGTTGCCCATTCCCCCATCCAGGGGTCTTCTTTCATTGCGTCCACCAATTCCTCCTTCTTTCTCTGGACCTCTACACTTATCCAACCTCCTAGAACCCAACTGTCTTCGCCTTGTTTCCCCTCTTTATTTCTCTCCGCTTTGATTTCCTCTTGTTCTCCGTTTTTGTTCCTTTCTTTTCCTTCTCTCTTCTCATTTCCCCCCTTTTAGGGCTAGTGGTTCCTCCCTGTATATGTGGGCTTGAGTCAAGTCCCAGCTCTTGAGAAGAGAGGGTGTGCACTCCCCTTCTCACACCCCCATTGCATTATTATTGTTCTTTCTCCATTCACTAGCAGATTGTCATATTATCATCTCAAAACCCTGATGCTAACTTGCACCATCATAACCTCAGAATTTCTTGTTCATTACAGATGTTATCATACTCAAAACCTGCCTCCCCTATCATTTACTTACCAAATGGCCTGGTATCCTAAACAGCTTGGGGCTTGGAACAGGATGAAACACTGACACTTAAAAGCTTCACTTTGTGAAGCATATATTAAAGCTTTACCTCGAATTTATATATATTCCCAAACCATTTAGCTCAAACCATATATTCCAGCACTTCCAGACAAGACAGAAGTGCTGTTAATGGGTGCTTTGCCGGACAGGTTAGAGGGCCATCTTCCTGTCTTGGATGGGGTTGCACTCCCCCTAAGGGACAGGGTCCGCAGCTTGGGGGTGCTTCTGGACCCCGGTCTAACTCTGGAAGCCCAGGTGGATTCGGTGGCCAGGGGTGCCTTCCTTCAGCTGCGGAAAATATACCAGCTCTGCCCCTATCTAGACGAGCACAGCCTCATGACAGTTACGCATGCACTGGTAACATCCCGTATTGATTACTGCAATGCGCTTTATGTGGGGCTGCCTTTGAAGACGGTCCGGCGATTGCAACTGGTCCAGAATCGTGCAGCGTGGCTGGTAAGTGGTGGGGCCGCCAGGGATCACATCATGCCGATTCTGCGTAACCTGCATTGGTTACCAGTTGCTATCTGAGCCGAATTCAAAGTGCTTGTTTTGACATATAAAGCCCTCAACGACTTAGGACCTAGATACCTGAAGGACCGCCTCCTTGAACCTACCCGGCAATTAAGATCGAGCCAGGGGGGCCTTTTGAAAGAGCCATCCCTCAAGGAGTTTAGAGGGTTGGCTTGTAGACATAGGGCCTTCTCAGCAGCTGCTCCAAAGCTATGGAATGCCCTCCCGATCGAGATCCACCTGGCGCCAACACTGATTACATTCCGGCGCCAGGTAAAAACCTTCCTGTTCCAGAAGGTTTTTAATTGATATAATATAGACTGTGGGTCCGCTGATGACAATTTTAGGATAATGATTTTAGTGTAAGGTTTTTATTGATGATTTATTGATATTTTACTTTTAATTATTTTAAATTATTTTATTCTTTGGACTGTAAGCCGCCCAGAGACCTTTGGGTAGAGGGCGGCATATAAGTTAAATAAATAAATAAATAAATCAAAGAAAGGAAAAATCCTAGTCATCTATAAAGAGTAACACCATTTGCCCTAAAATAAAGTTTGACATTATCTTTCTGAAGCTAGTGTTGCAGATTTACAGAAACACAGATAATGTGACTTTAAAGTATGCAGGAGGTGAATTAGCAAAAGTCATCCCTATGTTCATGTGTGTACATGCCATTTTTGCCTTGCAATATAATCTTCTTTCCACTTCCCACCATATCAAGTCTATGCTACCTACCTGAAACTATGTCTTTGAGAACTACATAGCTTCATTTAAGAGAAGATATTAATAGTTTGCTACCTCAGTGACATAATAGGACTTCCAGGGGAACACTGAAGCCTGCAGCCTGCCTTCCCACATTTCCCCAGCTGTTCTTTTTCCACATTTCATAATTAGACACAGAAAGGCCAAGCAGGATAAGAATGACTTCCAATTACAAAAGCATAAGGTAACACTACTGCCTTCACTTCTGGACACCTAGGCTGTAGTCTAGGGCCTAGCTAGGCCATTAACTCATTGGCATCACCCCTCTGCATAGCTCAACTGACAACTGAAAATACAATTCATCTCCACACCTAGAATGCTCTTATTTCCTGTAATCAAGAATAATAAAGCAATTCATTTCCTGCCTTAACTGACATGAGGTGAAGGCTGCACCATACAGTCTACGGCTTAATCAATGCATTTTCATTATTAGCAACAGGATAACAAACAGGAAGCAGTTGGGTGACAGCTAAGAGTGAGTAAGCAATCTCTTCTTAGCACTGTTCTTGAAATCCCTCCTCCTCTACACAAGCTATGGCAAAACAGTTGTTGTTCAGTCATTAAGCCGTGTCCGACTCTTCATGACCCCATGGACGAGAGCACACCAGGCCCTCCTGTCTTCCACTGCCTCCCAGAGTTTGGTCAAATCCATGGTGGTTGCATTGATGACACCGTCCAACCATCTCATTCTCTGCCGTCCCCTTTTCCTTTTGCCTTCAATCTTTCCCAACATCAGGGACTTTCCCAAGGAGTCCTCTCTCCTCATGAGGTGGCCAAAGTACTGGAGCCTCAGCTTCAAAGTCTGTCCTTCCAGTGACCATTCAGGGTTGATTTCTTTCAGGATGGACAGGTTTGATCTCCTTGCAGTCCAAGGGACTCTCAGGAGTCTCCTCCAGCACCAAAGCTCAAAAGCATCGATTCTGCGGCGATCAGCCTTCTTTGCAAAACAGTATTAGAAAGCTTTTCTAAGGGTACATAAGCTCACATACTGCATATGAAGCAATGAAAGAAAAGTTCCCCCGAGATGATTAAAGAACAAGAAACTAAATCCATAAGCTGCACACTCAAGATAATTTTGTAAATATTTTTGTTTACAAAAACTCAAAGCAGTATTTCAATTACAGTATACAGTAATAACAATCCACAAGACCAACTTCTTGAAATGTTCTTTTAAACCCCCATTTTAGGACCAGGAATAGTAGAATTAAAGTAAAGCAGTTGTTTGGATTTAAAATAAGTTCTGACCGTGCTGATTCAGAAGGTAGCATTATCCGCACAAACTGATGGGATAATGATTTGCTCCTCTGCTCTCAGATCATTGATTCAATCTCCTATGATGATATTCTAGGTTCGAAGAGGAGTTCCTCTGAGCACACGAAAAATACTGTATTACTATATGTGTATCAGCAATTTGAATACCGCATCAGAGCAAAGTAACAACAGCACAAATTATTAATAGTTCCATCCTTTATACTACTGTATGAAACAGCTCTCAGTTTACCACCTTACCATAGCCTGGTTCTTAGCTCTCCCAAGTGACCTGACTATCTTTTGTTAGTCAAAATGCCCTCATGGCCCTTTGTTCAGTAGGGCAACAGCACATGTCCCCACATCCTAAGTCTGAGTATTCACTTCAGAGTTTAAAAGAAAGGTGGTATACTGTATACTGGCATTATGTACAGTGTTCCCTATCTGGGAAAAAAGCAAATTCATCAATCTTCTCATACCAATCAATAGTAGCCTGGGTTCCCTGGTACAAATAGAAGACTTGTATTAGTACTTGGATGGGAGACCACCAGGGAAAACCAGGTGCTGTACGCGCCTGGAGCAGGAACTGGCAAGGCACTCCAGTATTTCAGCCAAGAAAACTCCATGGACGTGGAGTCATGAAGGGTTGGTCACGACTGTAACAACAGAACACACACATGTTATGGAAAACACTAAAGATACCTAAAACCCATGTAATAGCAATTAGCCTCTTGATCGGGGAGCTTGACTGCATTCCCCAGTGAGTCATTAAATTACGTGGGCCATCCTCACTCACTCACTCACACACACACACAGTTGCACTACCTCACAGGATTCTTGTGAGGACAAAGTAGAGAGAAGCAGAAAGCCGCATCCATCATCTTGATCTAAGTGGATGGAGGAAAGGTAAAACATAAAGGTAACTAATATTATAGACATACATGTGCCAACAAACCTTATTTTTCTGTGGGTAAGACTATATTTTTGTCTAAAATTGTTAGACTAAAAATCGAGGTTCATCTTATGCATGGAAGTAAACCGACAAGAGAACTGCGCAGTTGTGAAACTGTGATTTTGGGTTGGAAATTGGGGGTTGTCTTATACACGGGCAGTCTTACAGATGAGAAAATATGGCACTTGCCAGAGTTCCGTTTCAGAAGATGGGTGGGATATAACTGTAATAAATAAATAAATAAATAAATAAATAAATAAATAAATAAATAAATAAATAAATAAATAATACAGAAATCGATTTGCCATTCTTGGGGCAACTACCAAAACTGGCAACAGCAGCTATGAAGGAGCTTCCAAATGTACTTGCAACATCTTCCCTATTTGTTTATGCTTGCCGTCCCCTCATCCTAGAAGCAAAAGCAAAAACACCTACATCGAGAACTGCAGGTAGTGAACAAACTGCTTGGGGTTTCATATACCAGAAGCAAAGAAGGACTACCTAGATAGAGAACCTAAGCACCCCTTTCCCTTCTATTTATGCTGTAAATTCCCTTCCTCCTGAAGCTGTTCTTCAACATCAGAGATTTATGACGTGATCCAGTATGATTAGCCAATTCATCTCCCCTTTAGAGACTAATCTGAAGCGAATTCCTGGTAATTAATATTTTCCTTATTACACATTATGCCTGCATATCTCTCCTTCCTCACTGATTTATATCATTCAATCACAGCAGGGATTTTAAAATCCATTCTGCTGAGTTTCTTCTACCTTGAACATGTCAGAAGAATTAAGTTGCTGAAGGATATAGAGATTAAGATCTGAAGCTGAACCTCAACACCATCTTTCTTTGGGGCCAAAGAGAGAGGGAGATGTTTTGTTCTATTGCCCTGCACACATTCTTCATAGTTACATGCTGCAGCAGGCAAGAGGTATCAGAACTTAAAACACTTCTACACCCAGACTGTCTCTTTACTGTTTGCAATCATCTGCACAGATCTTCAGCAAGCAGCTACTTGCATGGCTTTAAACTGAATTGGAAGGGGGAGAGAGAGACAAACTCAGAGGTAAAAATAGATGAAGGCTTTTGGAACAGACTGAACAGCACTAATGGGGCCCAATGACAATATTCATGAAAATGCACAAAGCAAAGCAGCCCACAAATCAAACAATCTTCAGTGCTTATATACAAATGCCATAAGTATCACAAACCAACGAAGAACGGGAAATCTTAGCTTGGGTGGATAAATAGAACTTCACATGGATAACTTAAACTTGGTGGGATGGCTCCCTTGACTGCAGTACAGCAATACACATTTGTTAGAAAATCAAAAGAATGAAAAGGGAGGTGGGCTTCTAAGTATATGTAAAAACACTTATTCCTGCACAGAAATACAGGAAGATAAGTTTACTTGTCTCATCAAAAGGATCTGGATGATTGTGGCCAAAAGCAGAAGGAACCTGGTAGTTGGGATGCTAGTTAACCTCTGCCCAATCAAGAAGATGATGCAGATGAAACCTGTGAAAAAGTCATTCTAAGAATTTCCAAGAAAAACAATTTAGTTGTAATGGGAGAGTTCAAATACTGTATCCTGATATCTGATGGGAGACAAATTCAGCCAAATATGCCCCTCTCCAAGAAATCCCTGGCTTGGGTTGCTGATGAGCTTCTTCTAGAAAAAAAGTGGAAGAAGAAACCAGAGGAGTATCCTTGACTTGTTTCTAACCAATAGAGATGACTTGGTAGAAGAAATGTTAGTACAGGGAACTCTGAGGGAAATTAAGCATGGTCCACATGAGTTATTGATGTCAAAGGAAGCAAAAGCAATCTGTAGCCACATGTGTACACTGGATTTATGGGGAAACCAATTTTAATGTTTTAATGTATTGTATTTATTGTATTTATATGTTTTATTGTTCTAATTTTATTGTAATTTTGATGCTTTAATTGTTTATTTTGATTGTGAGCCGCCCAGAGACTTTTGGGTAGTGGGCGGCATAATAAATAAATAAATAAATAAATAAATAAATAAATAAATAAATAAATAAGCAAGCAAGCAAGCAAGCAAGCAAGCAAGCTTAGAACATGGACAGGTTTCCATGGTAAGAAATCCCAACAGGAAAAGGAGTCCAAGATAGGTAGAAACTTATTACCAAATAAATTATAATGGCAGAACTACAAACAATTCCAGCAAAAAATATTAACAAAAATATTAACAAAAAATTCACAAAAAAGCTCAGAGATGTCCTGAAAATAAAGAGGACACATATAGGAAGTAGAAGAAAGGCCAAGCCTTTCTTAGACAATCGCACGTCAATTTGGATTCCTGCACTGAGTAGAGGGGTTGGACTCAACAGCCTTACACGCCCCTTTCAACTCCATCATTTTATGATTCTAATATGGTTCCTTCAAGCATTCTGTACAATATTAATGTAATGGATACTGTATATGGCTGAGCAGTGCAGTGTTTATGTCAGATGTATCAAACTCAGGTTCAAAACTCCACCAAGCCACAAAGCTCACTGGTTCTTCTTAGACAAGATAGGATTGTTGTGGTAAGTGATTATAAAGCCCCAAAATCTCACTTATTTTCAAGAATACAAAATTGCAACACTGTGTTGTGTGGCAAATAAAGCAGTGGCAATGCCTTTCAAAGCCACTCCAATGCAACAGATTTTGTTTTGACTCTCAGGATCCATCTCTGGCAGATACTACAGTCATACTGTACTGCTTGGAATTTATTCTGAAAGGTAGCAAGAACAGCTACTCCATCACTGATTTTGCATGCCCCGAAATGTTCCTGAAAACAATTTCAACTGAGATTTCCTGAAACAGCAGGCATCCGGGATTCAAACTTTTTTTTTCCAACCAGCATTAACAACTACCCAACTACAAAGGTTCAAGAAGAAGCTCATCATCACATGCTGGGGCTGTTCCGGTGCAGAGAACATTCTTTCATTTACACCAGTGATGGCGAATGTGAGGGTTCTGTCTTTGCCCAGGCTTCCCGCCCTTCAAACTTTAAAGAAGGCATCTCTCGGAATGAACAAACAGAACTTTTATTCGGTTCATCAACAATAACCGAGGTTTTTCTTCGAACTACAGTTTCAACATTTTTAACATCAGACATGAACGGGTTATTTTTCCCTCCATAGGTTGGGGTTTCTAGAATGTGATCAAGTTCCCCACCATCACCTGGGATAACCAGTTCCACCACTGATCTCCTCCTCCCTCTCTGAGAGCCTCAGCCCCTCCACTTGTATCCCAATCTCCTTCACCGAGGGTTTGGGTTTTCCCACTTGCACCCCAACTTCCGAAGTGGACCTGGAACCAGGGCGTCTCCGCTGGGGTGTACGTAAAGGATAGTCGGGTCTCTGGATCAAGTCCTCTCGGGGGTCCAGTTTCCCGGTCTCAGCTTCCATCCGGATCTTTGCCAGCCATTCTTCCAGCTCAATCTCTTTGCGGATCTCCTTGCGTTTTCTGTTGTATTCCCGGTACTCCTTTTCTCCCCAATAGGAACACCCCTGTTTATGGGCCTGGCGTCTGTAACTTTCAGCCTCCTTATGGGGCATCATCATTTGCTCCCAATTCCCTGTCCAGGGATCCTCCATCCACACCCACTCCCATCCTTCTGAAAGCACCCGTTTGTTGCCCTTTTTACAAGTCCCGAACCCCACCTCCACGGGAGTGGATTGGTCAGCCTTTCCCGCCATATCCTTCTCTTCACTTCCTGTTGAACCCGGGTTCTCTTCCTTCTCCCTTTCCTTCTGTTGCTCAATTATTTTGAGGGCGTTATAATATCCCTTCCACAACATAACCCTCTCCACAGGTGACAATGCTGGTTGTTTTTCAGGCTCCCCTTTCCTCAATTGCTTCTCCAGCCACTCGTCTGGGCGTGCAGGGGTCCCTCCTTCCCTTCTGAGAAGTTTCCCTCACAACGAACCTTTTAGAGACCGAGTACCCAAACTGCAATTCAAAGCCCACTATTTTTTTTTTGCAAAGTGCCAATACAGTAATTTAACCTGTATACAGGTGGCTATGAAGGGGCGATGTCGGGTGCCCACAGAAAGGGCTCCGAGTACCACCTTTGGCACCCGTGTGATAGGTTCGCCATCACTGACTTACACAGTATCTCTAAACACATATTAGACAATTCAAGTGTTGCAGCTGACACCGTACTGAGATGATAATAAAAATGTTTGCCTACTGAAATACGATTTCTGGAACATAACCAACTTGCGCACAAAGCTGGAGAAACTGCGGGCCAGTAGGACCACCAGCATTCTGTACCTCTTGCATGTCCACTACATTTCACAATCCCATATTCCCCTTTATGTATGGAGCTCTCAACAGACTGTCTCTCTGTGCGTTTAAAGTAGGGGGCTATTGTTCGTAAACGCGTGTGGCAAATAAAACATGAGTCTTTTAAGACAGCACAAGCCTTGTCATTTTTGCTGGACATGGCTCACACAACTACCCCCCCTTTTTTTTAAATTATAGCTTCAAAAGAGTTTTCCAGATATTAAAATGCTTATAATTTGTACCACTGATCAGGTATATATGTTTGATATATACAAACACATGATTCAGCATCTGGACTGCTACTGTAGAAACAGAGTTTCTTTGTAGAAAAGAGTTTCTCTTTCAACAGCTGTGAAAGCAGGTTCTTAAAGGACTACAAGAAAGCCAGTTAAGTAGCATAACAGTGCTCTCCTGGCATCCTTTTGCTCCTTCCTTTTACCGCCTTTTCTGATTATTTCACCACTCTCTCCTTCATAAATGAACAACAATCCTTTCTGCAGAGCCTGTAGGCCCAAGGGCCTGGTGCACTAAGGAAAGATATTTTAATAAGAATCTCTATTGTCCTTGCACTTCCCATAAGTACAAGTGCTGGTAACTCAATATCTGGCAAACTATGATGACACCATAATTGTTTTGACAAAAACCATGCAAAGCATGGAGGAATAAAATCCTATCTATAAGGTAAAGTAAAGGCTCTTGCAAACCAAGATACTATAACATCAATGGATTGAATTTACAGAGAGTGAAAGTTATAGGACCTGCAATTGAAACTTCTGGTCATATAAACATATTGCTATATAAATACAGTATTGTATATTGAACAGTTAGCCATAGAAAGAAAATTATTCTGCAAGGCAAACTTATCATATAGTGACCTTGTACAATAGTTGGGAGAACTGACGAATTATTTTGCAATGAATTTTGCAAACTGCTGTTCAAGCCTTATTTTTAAAAGCGCTTTCATTTTCAGGGATACTTTTTCCACACACCCTTTAATTATTTTAATACTCTTACACACAAAATTTCATTACAGTATTGTGAGCCTAATAATTACAACAAGGAAAGCCAATTCCTATTTGCCACATGCCCTCCTTCTAGTAATTTGTTATGTACTGTACTGTCAAGTTACTCCTGACTTATGTTGACAGTTTAACTTCAGAAGATTAGTATATTTCTTCTGTCCAAAGAAAGCATCTTAAAGAGAGAGGCTATTTTTAATTACCAGTACCAACTGACCAGACCTAAATTTAACTCTTCTTCCAAAAGTTTTTTTTACAATGGAATAAGTTTCATTTTGATTAATGGCAATTAATTCTGAACACTAAACCAGCTGCAGCAAAAGTCTGTCCTTGACTCAACATATGGAAGGAGCAATGAGTTTTATAAGGCCTGTACTTCCCACACCCACTGTGTTCACACTATAACAACACTAATAATTCCAATACAGAAAAAAGTGAAAAAGAAAATAATGCTAGTAGTATTTAAATGTCAGATGCTTTGGATTCTTCCAGGCCTCTAGTAATAAAGGAACAAAACAGAATATTGAAATTCATGAATGTTCTGATATCACTACTCTACTAGATAAATGCAATATTCAGCATAACTGGGATGCTTGCCACCAAAACCATCACAAAAGTGTCTTGTTTTACTTTCTAGAGGACCATGAGCCTAAAGCTGCCAGAAGATTAGAAGATCACTCTCATGTGCACAAAAGGTATGACTTTGATCCACTTGAAGCACGGGAGCTCTGGTTGGGTTTGTATAGTAAACTTCCCCGGGTAGTGCAGTTTGCACTAAGGGGGAGGTATAGAACTATAAATAAATAAATAAACCTTACTCAATAGTTTTAGTACTGGTATCCCATAATTAAATGTATCAACATCTTTACTTTAAAAATGTAGAACAGTAACAGGAGCAAAAGAAAACACACAAATATATCAAAGTATTTTCAGTGATCCAACACTGCTTTGAAGTCAAAGCCCTGTGTAATTTTAACAAGACAGACACTGAATGACTATAACAGGAAATGAAGAGGGAGGTCACTGAAAAAACTTGATCAACTGGCTAACAGTGATGATGTGTTTGTTTGTTTGTTTGTTTGTATACATACTGCCCATCCAGGCCAGTGCCACTCTGGTTGGTATAACATACATATAGAGTATGACATATCTTTTATTATGTTTTCCATTACAGTAAATAGTTTTAAGATGCCTAGATGCCCTAAGCACATCCGATCTCGCCTGATTTCGGAAGTTAAGCAGGGTCCAGCCTGGCTAGTACTTGGATGGGTGACCATCAGGGAATACCAAGTGCTGTAGACACCTGGAGTAGGAACTGGCAAGCCACTCCAGTATTCCTGGCAAGAAAAACCCCATGGACAGGGGGCCAAAAAGAGTTGGTCACGACTATAATGACACAACAACAACAAATGGGGGGGGGAATGCTTTAAGGAAAAATGCCACTGATTATACTTCCTCTAACATTGTTTTTGAAAACTGGGATTACATGGATTCCCATTCAATTTGCAATGTTTCTACAACACATCAGTACCAAATTACGTCAGCAACCAGATAATAAAATCTGGATGTTATTGAAAGTTGAACAACAAACCTGACCTACCATGATGTCAAAAGAGAACTTTTTATATAGTCATTAGACCTAGAATGGTAGCACCTCTCTATGTTTCAAGCCTGGGGTTCTTCGTTCATTCTCAAAGCATATTTGGCTTCAGCTTTTACAAGAGAACAGGCACAATTGCCATCAATTCCCCCACTTGTGCAGTGACTTGCACTGAAGACCCTCTGAAGTTCAGTGGGTGTAGCAGTGGACTGTGGAGAAGAGAAGGGACTCAGGTCTTCTTCAATGGAAGGTTCTGTAAAGCGAGAGGCCATTCAGCTTTTCCACTCATAAACTTTTAATTAAGATCCAAACTGTTTGTTATTCTTCATGAAAAAAACTTATATACAAACTCACTGTTTTTAAACAAAAAACCTGCAGAACCACAATGACAGAAAGAATGCTGCCAAGTGAAGCCATATTGCATAACAAGATTTACAGGAACACAAAGAATGCAAGGGGAAGTGAACTGCAAAGAACCTCAAGGAACTTCATATATTTCCACATCCCTGATTTCTCTTAGTTAAAGGCAATATGCAGAATTACAATCAAAGATAAAATCATTCAAATAACCCCACCAAATAAGCAATTTCAAGAAACAGAAGCATGCCATTCTATGATCTACTGAAAGGTTTGACCTGCTATGCCCTTTTCAGCTCTAAATTTCAATCCAGGGAGTTAAGATGCAACAGACAAGGAGAATCCTGGAAGTCAGAGGCCTTTAAATTTAGAAGTGCAACCAAGCCTGTGGACACCTGATCATGGGGTATTACCAGAACCAGTTACACTCGATTTCCTTCTATCAAACAAGACAGCCATGGGGCCGGGAATCTGAGATTAAAGCATACAACAATCTTGGCCCCCATCCAATCCCCTGATACTTTCTCTATTTCTGACAACGGACTGTTTAGAACATACAGTACTGGTAGCCTTGTTTAGAGAGCTTTCCAGTACATGAACACAATATTGTTCCAAACTTAAGGGGGGAAAGCATTCAAGGTATATCAGTACCAAATTGGGATTTTATTTAGTAAACAAAACATGAACCACTGAAACAATAAACTAATCATGCTGTTTATTTGTACAGTAGCACAATTTTTGTAACAGAATGCAAGTGTGCTGGGAAGTTAAAAAAACACCCAAAAGAAACAAAAGTCTAGTAATATGGGCCTATACAAACAACCACGAAAGGGGGTGAGGAAACCAAACTATCAGCATATAGCAACAATTGAGGCAAGTGGGAATCACTTTTGATAAGTGTTTGAATCCACTATTTCTGAGATATTAGGCCAAACAGATTTAGAGTTGTAAAATTCAGTGCCAAATTACCAATAAGAAGACAATGTTATTGGTTTTAGGAACAAAAACATAACAATTTACAATTAGATTAGAGAGGACTTACATGATAAGCTTTTTCAGCAAGCAATGGCATGTCTATCTTCCAAATATATTTTACAGAAAACAAACCAAAAAGATTAGACTTCCCTGACATTTACTCCTTCAAATTAGACACTTACAACAAGACTCCCATGCTTATTTATTAAGAAATAAACCACACCAGACACAATGAGTCTTGCTTCCAAGTAAGTCTAAACAGGAATGCTGCCTAGACAGATTACAGTCTGGCTGCTAGTAGGCTGACATGAGGATCAAACCGGATCAGCACACCAGCCAGGATATACAAGATTAGTGTTTCTTACATAAAAGTTTCTCAGAAGAGGAGACTATTACCAGGAAAACGATGCATCTCTTAATCTGGCAATGACCTTTCATTTTTCGGTAGCCACATCCTCTTTCTCTTGACAACTGACTTTAAAACCGAGACCAGCCTGTGCAACTAAGACCGAACAAAAACGGATATAATAAACCAAGTACAGTGGTACCTTGTATAAAGGTTCACTAGAGAAGACACCCAAGACAACAGGCTGGCTTTCCTGGATTGTGCAGTCATCATCAGACCTGACCGTGGCCTGGAAGTAGAAGTTTACAGGAAACCCACCCACACAGATCAATACTTACTGTTCGACTCCCACCATCCATTACAGCACAAACTAGGAGTCATCAGGACCCTAAGCCACAGAGCAGAGAGCATCCCCACCTCCACAGAAGCCAAGAAGAAGGAAGACAGGCACCTGAAGACAGCACTTAAGGCCTGTGGATATCCAAAGTGGGCCTTCAACAAAGCAGTGGGCCATCCCAGAAGAACAAGGGATCAGTCTGAGACCCAGACCCAGCGGAAGAACCTGGTCATTCCTTACATGGCTGGAGTGTCAGAGAAGCTTAAAAGGATTTTTGGCAAACACCACATCCCTGTTTATTTCAAAACCCACAAACACACTAAGGCAGAGACTTGTCCACCCAAAGGATCCGGTACCCAACCATAAAAGGAGCAATATAGTATATGCGGTCCAATGCAGTGAGGAGTGTTCAGACCTCTACATCGGGGAAACCAAACAGCCATTAAACAGAAGGATGGCCCAACATAGGAGGGGTAACAGCTCAGGTCCAGAATCAGCAGTACACCTCCATTTGAAGGAGAAAGGGCACTCTTTCAAAGATGAGGATGTACACATATTAGACAAAGAAGAGAGGTGGTTTGAAAGAGGAGTAAGGGAGGCCATTCATGTGAGCATTGAAAATCCCTCCCTCAACAGAGGTGGTGGCCTCCGGCATAGTTTATCTGCTACTTATCAAGCTGTGCTTTCCACACTACCAAGACAAATCAAAAAGCCTTTACCACCAAGGCCAGAGCCAACGACCCATTAACGACCCTTTCTTGATAGGTTTCAGCACCTTAAGCCATGGTTCACCTCAAGGCTAAGGATACCATTGTCTCCCTAACGAGCCTATTTAGTTCATCTGATGAGCCTAATTGAGGCCAGGGTGACTAGAGGTCAAAGCTGCCTATAAGAGTCAGGGTTTGCACCAGCTGCATTCAGACCGATGAAGCTGTTTGGATGAACAGCGAAACGTTTCTATCTCTCAAAAAGAAGTCCAGTAGCCATGACTCAACTTCCAGATAAACTCACCTGGATGACTGAGAATCTTCACAGACTTGTATAAAGGAATTAATTTGTTCCCAATGAAATTATGTTAAGCAAATTTTCCTTTATACAAATGTCCCATAGGAATGCATTGAAAACGGAGTAATCCCATTTTTATGTTGTACAGATTTTCCCCATAGCGAAATTTGTTGAGCAAATTTCCCCTGTCTCCGGAATTGTTTATGTTGTACAAACTGTTTGTTATACAAGGGTCCACTGTATTCCATTTAAAAAAAAAAAAGACCAGGTGCTCTTGTTCGGGCGAACCGCCAGGCAAAGGAAAACACGGGTCTTTTAAAAATCAACAGCAGCAGCAACGCGGCCCGGTCTTTCTCAGCGATTGCAGCCTCAACTTTCCTCAGGAAACCCAGCACACCGAAAACGTCATCCAGGCTCCAGACTGAGACACAAAAGAAAAGGCGCAGGCGGCCCGCAGCTCCGAAAGCCCCACTCCATCATCCCACCACCAGCACCACCACCACCACCGGCCCGAGGGATGGGAAGGGGGGGGGGTTGCCACGGCGCAAGGAAAGGCTCGTGGGTCCCTTGAAAAGCCACCAACACCGCCCCCCCCTCCAATACACACAAACACACCGCCACGGCCGCCGCCGCCGCCGCCGCCACCTTCGGGGTCCTTTCTCTCCCGCAGGCTTTCCGCAGCCACCCCCGGGTGCCCCTTGGAAACGCCACTCGCTCGTCTCTCTCTCTCGCCCGCCCCTCCAGGAAAGTGGGTTCGAGGCTCCTCTGCCTCACTTCCCGGTGAGCGTCCGGGTTTTTGTCCAGGCAAGTTTCCAAAGTGTCCCAAGACCATCGCGGGGGGGGGGCTCCCCCCTTCCTTTACCCCCCGCCCGCCCGCCCGCCCGCCCGCCCGCTGGGGCTTTCAAACTCCCCCCCCCCAGCCTTTAGAGGAAAAGAAAGGGGGAGAGAGAGAGAGAGAGAGAGACGGAATTGGGGGGGTAGAGAGAGAGCGGCTGTCAGTTGCCCTCGAGGGAGAGCGGCCCCATCCGCCAAGCCGGGACCTCCCTCCCTCCCTCCTTCCCACCCTCAAGGCTTTTTTTCCCGTCCCTTTTCTTTTTCCCCCTCGCCCAGGCCTGTCAAATCCCGCCTCCCCGCCTCCCCCCCCCCACGGCCAGGCTCCCCTGGGACGCCGCCGAGCAGGTGCGAGCGGAGGGGCAGCGGGGGGGGGGTTGGGGGCGACGGGGGAGGGGGAAAGGCCACCAACTCCGGTGGAGCCTCCCTTCCCCTTCCCCTTCCCTCCCCCGCCCCGCCCCGGCCAAACTCCGCCGCCGCCTAGGGACACCTTCCGCTCTCCAAGGCGGCGGCGGGGGGACGACGACAAAGAGGCAAATGCACGCGCACACACACACACACACACACACACACACACACACACACACACACACACACACACACACACACACACACAGGTTGTCGGTGCAGTGGGGGGAGGGGAGGGAGGGTGCACCTCTGTGCGACTCCCCCCCCAGTCCCCCCCCACACACACACACCCCAGCAGCAGCAGCAGCAGCAACAGCCGCGACCACCCCTTCCGCTCTGCCGGCCGCCCTTGCAAGCCGGCTCAGTCACTCACTCACTCACTCACACACTCACCGAGCAAGCAGCGGCTGGGCGTTGGCCTCCGGGATCACTCCAGGGCACCGGCCTCGAGGGGCTGCTGATGGGGGGCGGCGGCGGCGGCGGCGGCGGCTCCTCTTGCGGCAAGGCCCGCGTGCCCTTCTTGCCAGCCGCCTGGCGCCCGGAACGGCGAGGGGAGGGGAAAGAGGCAGCTGCGAAGAAGGGAGCCGCCTCCTGGCGCCGCAGGCCTCGGCCGAGGAAGAGGCTGCTGCTGCTGCTGCTGCTGCTGCTGCCGCCACATTCGCGGCGGATCACAAGAGGAGGAAGGCGAGCGAGCCGGAGGATGACGGGAGACCACACTCCGCCGCCGCCGCCGCCGCCGCCTGGACGCACCCGCCAAGTCGAGAAGGGAGTCCCGCATCCGGTGCTCCCTCTTTCGGCGCGCGCCTCCTTTCCCCCTCCCCCTTCCCGCGCCGCTGCCGCCGCCGAAGCTCCACGACTTCCCCGGCTGGAGGCAGAAGCAACAGCCGCCTCGCGCTCGCCCCGCCCCGCCAGCTCGACTCACGCGCCGGGCCTGGCGAGGAGGGAGGGGAGAGGGGCGGGGCGAGACGAAAAGGAGGCTTTTTAAAGGGACAGGCCGTGGATGGGGGCGGCGAGCGGAGGGCCGGGGAGAGGAGGTCTCTAGGGAGGAAGGCGAGTGAAGCCAAGGCCAAAGCGGGGGGGGGAGGAGGAGGAGGAGGAGGAGCCTGGCTAACCCCCCCCTCGTCGTCGTCGTCAGGGGGCAGCGCCTTCCTGCACGTGGACTGCGGCTGCTGGTGCTGCGGGTTCCTGGTGCTGCGACCGTCGCTCCTCCCGCCCTATTTCCTCCCCCCCCGCCCCATGCACGCGCCCGGCCTTCCTCTTGCCCTTCACCCGGCAACGCCAGGCAGAGGAGCAGGAGGCGCCACCCCACGTGGGGGCCGGAGATGGGGCGACGGAAGGTGCCTGGCCGGGCTCTCGTGCCTCCTTACCGTGTCACGCACACATACACCCCGTTGCCTCCTCGGTAGCGATTGCCCTTATATGATTACATATAGGGCAAGTCAGCAGTGGAGAGAGGTTCTCCCCCTCTAGCTTTAAAATAAAGGAATGCGTTCCTTTCCCTTTCGGGGGAAACGCCAGGGTTCAACGTGGCCGCCGTGTAGCCTGCCTGCTGGAATTAAACTGCAAACCGCCCAGAGACTCCCCCCCCCCAGTCTGGAACCCGAGTTGATGGCTGGGACACCTTCCCTTTTCCCCCGCTGCCCCCTCTCTCCATTCTCACCATTGTCTCCTGGGCCATTTTCCACTCGCCCACAGGAACTTCGTTTAGGATTAGTAACTTCCTTTGGAGCTGCTATTCCCAAAACGGAGAGGCAGCCCGTCTGTTGCAGTAAAAACAAGCCGGCCGCCTTTTGTCCAGTAAGCCTTCCAGGTGTCACACTTTTTTTTTGGGGGGGGGGTGATTCTCCTAACTTTTCCTCCCTCATATATATTCTCCATGGCTTCAACCCGCGACATACGTTACTGGTTATGTCCTCCTGAACGTTTTTTTAAATAAATCATTTTAAGAAAAAAAATCCCAAAGCAATCTTGACTTTTATGCCCCCCTCCTCTATTCAAATACCACATTTATACTTGAGAAACAAAAAAATGAAGAAGAGGGGCAGGAATGAAACAGACTATATCAATATTCATGTATAGTACTTGGGGTTGCTAATTTCCTATGGCCCCACAAATGGCTTTGAAAGACTATGCACTTACTCTTACTCTTTGTTTTTTCCATTATCTCAAAGTGCCTTGAGCTTGAAAATGTAAAGGACTTTCAAAAATAAGAAGCCCTCCATGACCTTTCCATATTCCGTTTCGCATCAAATAAATGAGGTGTGTTCTGGAGTTTAATCCCATTTTTATTGTACTTCCTTTTTTACCAGTTCTCTGAACAACCAAAGTGAAACTGCCAGAAATCGATTCCATTCCAAGCCTCTTTTCTGACGCCTGGCTGTTTCTATTTTGCTGAGGGATGGAACTTAATCTGCAATTTGTGCATATGTCTCTATCTGCACAATAATGTGTAAAGTTGATCAATGGCACAAAAAGTTTCCTACCGCAATGTTTGTTAGCACCACCACTGCAATTAAATAAATATTTAAAAGCTGGAGGTTTTATCAGGAGAGAAAAGGTTGGCATTTGATGATGAGTCCTGAACAAAAAAAAATCACTTAATTGTTCAGGGGTCAGAGGAACATCACTGCTGCTGTGCTAGCAGGCTACGCATCATAACATGGTTTGTCAAAGATGACCCTATAGGCCCCCTTCCAAATTCTTGGAATAGCCTGCAGATTATTGCTTCAAGGATTTTGGTAAGTACTGGCATCATTCCCTGGAAGCAAACTTCTGACTTGACAATATGTGCCAAGTTGTTCCTGACCCACTATATTTCTGACACAAATGTATTCTAGTATCTAAGCACTTGTCAGATCTACTTACTGTTTGCCACTATGCAGTTCTGTTAAAAACTTTGAAATCACAGTGTGTATTTTGAGTCTTGTATGTTTTGTAAATTCCCCTGTTCGATAGCTCTGTGTGAATGTGAGGTAGTTTGTCCAGTTTGTGCTACGAAACACTTATTGCCATTGTGCAAGGATCCCTTACAAACTTGAATAAATTGCAAGTTCGATATTACAAGTTTATGCCTGTGTGCTAAGAACCTACTGGATAAAATCCTTCCAAATGAGTGCAACCCTACCCCCTTTTTAGTGAGAACTGGGATGACCCAAGAAGGCTGGAGGAGGTGAGAAATAAAGATGATTGACTCTTCTCTCCTTCTACCCCAAGGAATGTTCTAATTGAATTGTGGTGTATGAACAATGGAAGGAAGCTATGTATCTCTGTGCACACAAAAAGCCTGTGTGAGAGCTGGCTCTGAAAAGGAGGCAAAGACTTTGCGAACTTTACACTGTCTGGTACAGTGGCCTTCTGTACACATAAACCAGCTTTAGAAATTTATTACAGTGTTAGCACCTCAAGCTTAATATATTTATATATAGCAAGCGAGAGAGAAAAACTGCTTCTAAGATAACAGAATCCAGGATGTGCCCTGAAACCTTTTACCTCTTAGGAGTGGGATGTGTATGCTCAATAATTTCTTACATGTGCTCACCCTAAAGGAGGAGTGGAAAAGACACAGATCTACAAAATATGAACATGGAAGACAAGCTCCAGAAGCCCCACCAGTGTAAATAAACAATGATTCCAGTGATGTCACTCATATACCAAACACACAAAGAAGGAGCCAATCAACATACAACAAATATCCCCTTCAAAACACACATGCTGCCTCAACTCCTTCTTTACATGCTAAATGTGCTCAAGTCCCTCAGTTCTTTTGGGAAGCAGTACAGCAAGACTCCAACTATCTCCTTATTTTTATACAGCCTTGGGTTCTAATGTACTGCAGCTGCTCACAGACAGCCTAGCAACTGTTGCATGAATATGGCATCTGTTCCCTTTGTGGAAAGCTTTCACCCGTTGCACAGCTCTGTTATGGAGCATGGAAGGGAACATAACTAAGTGAAAAACAATTTGGGCAGAGAGGAAGAAAAAAATACTGGAAATAATAGTCTAGGCAAGGATGTGACATACTTGGCAAAAACTGTCCAAATGAAGCTCATAGTCAATTAACCAGTAATCAGCTTCTTTCTCTGTCCACTAGGAAGGAAGGAAGGAAGGAAGGAAGGAAGGTCTATTTCAGGCAGCTTGGAATGAGCAAATTCAACTACAGTATTTCATATCTACATAGACTGGTTTATAACAGTAGTTCTTGTCATTTTAAATAGGTTAATAGGCAAAACCCATCAAAAGGAAAGCTATATCTGATTGTGACATGACAGAAGCTAAGCTTGCTTTTTCTACATCCTTTTTGGTGAGAACAGTCAGAACTGGATGCTTTTTATCTTCTTAAATGTAGTTTTTGTGAGACAAGAAAAATAGCACATAATGGTTCTGAAGAAATGGAAAATTGCAGTAAGGAAAAACAAATCCTAGAGAGTACAAAAGAGACATGTGACATCACATGCCAAATATATCCCCCTAAAAGCCACAGAAAGTTCAAACTCTACAACATTATGGGCTTGTAATGTCTTGTACAAAGTACAATGATAGAACATTGCAAGCTATGTGAATTTAAACTGCTGATCTGCCATGTAGCTGAGTGCTGCCTACATCAGTGTTGTTCAGCCTGGCGCACTGCAGATGGCATGTGCAGTAACAAGCCCCATTTTCCTTTACTAGTATGGCCAGCCACACATATCAGTCAGTGCTTATAAAGTGTGCATATGATTGATATTGACCAGTACATGGGAAGTCATTCCCCCAACTTGTCTTCTGCACAGCCACTAGAGCAGTGTTGGCAAACCTATGGCACAGGTGCCAAAGGTGGCACTTGGAGCCCTTTCTGTGGGCACCCGACAGTGACACTTCCCCTTCACAGTCACCAGTATTCAGGTTAAATTGCTGTATTGGCACTTTGTTGTGAATTGCAATTTGGGCATTCAGTCTCTAAAAGATTCGCCATCACTGCACTAGTGCCTTGATGAATCAGTACTTAGAACAGACTCCTGCAATTTATATATAAGCACTCCAAAAATATTGACAGCTGCAAGGCAAATGGTTGACATGCAGCGGGCCTAGCATTTGCTACCTTCTTCTTAGCAGGCATTACATGTCTTGAAACACAAATGGACAGAACTCCAACAGGTGTACTTCTTGCATAGAAATGTCATCTGGGGCAAGCTGTTCAGTTTCGGCCTGTTACACAGTTGTTACAGGAACTGAGCTTTTATCAAATTTGTGGAAAGCACTCTGTATAAACTAGTGGTTCTCAACCTGTGGGTCCCCAGATGTTCCCAGACTGCAACTCCCAGAAATCCTGGCCAGCTCAGCTAGTGACGAAGACTTCTGGGAGTTGCAATCCAGGAACATCTGGGGACCCACAGGTTGAGAACCACTGGTATAAACTATGGTCAAACCACTGGTATAAACTATGGTCAAAACGACTCAACTGTGTTTTAATCTCTTGTTATACTCAAATTGAAACAGAAATAGGAAAAAGTAGGCAATGCCAGAGGAATGTACAAATCACTAGCATGCATTAGATCTAAGGAGGCGACTTCACTCTGTGAACTTAATACTAGCTACACAAAATGTTCCACCCATAAATCAGTGTTTCTACAGAGGCAGGATGCAGCTGTATTATCATTAGACTGTGTGCACCAAGGCAGGAAGATAAAAGGTAGACCTAAATAACAGTGAAAGAGCCACACTAGTACTCCCCTGCTATTTGTCTTTTGTCTCATTCTTTTCAAACATCTTTTAACACAGTACATATCCTTGCCAAGATTAGCAGAGGAGGGTAACTAATATGAGGATATGGTAGGAAACAATAATGTATGCCCTTGGGCAGGGCAGGGCACTTCCTGTACTGCGCAGAGAATGCCTACACGTGAAAGAAAAAATGTTAGAGCCAGAGCTTGGAAAAGTTGCTTCTTTAAACAAGCCCCAGAATCAATACGGCCAGCATCTAGGAGAGTCTGGGAACTGTATCCCAAAGA